>OZ030385.1:2174035-2306843 GCA_964023945.1 Ectemnius cavifrons | reverse complement strand
CATCACGGCTGCCACCCACACCGCTGTCTTCACGGCTACCACCAGCACACGCCGTTACCTCCAATGACGCCACCTGCAATGCTGACGGATTTTCCCTCTTGCATTTTCTGCAAGAAGGAGGTCAAGAAAGAGGTGACATTCTGCACTCAGTGCAATGCCACTGGGCACCCGCGCTGCATTAAAGTGCATCTGGAGCGGCGCTGCAAGGAAAGCCCTGTGCCTTCAACCTCGGCGCCTTCGTCACCGACTCCCTCGCCGCAGCCTTGCACCTCTGCTCTTCCTGGGTCATCGATTTCTCAGCACAGCCACTGACTCCGCCGCCGGTGTTAATGCCTCTATTTTGGAGGCCATCAAAGACCTTACGTCAACGCTGACCAGCTTCATGGCGGAACAGCTGGCCCAAACGGCTGAACTAAAGTCCTGTGTTGCAAAGCTGACCGCCACCTCTGCACAGCACACTGATGCGCTTAAGAGGCTTGATAAGCGTACTTGTGCTCTTGAATCTAAACTCAGTGCTAGTGCCTCGCAATTGCAGGTTGACAGTCTCGCTGTCTCCTTGAACAATCTGCACAAGGATGTTAAACAGCTGGGTGAGCGTCAACTGTCCGGCATAACCTCGCCTAATGATGCTCTCACGGCCCGTCTTGCGCGTCTTGAGGTGGCGTCTCGAGCTGCCGATCTCACCATCTCTGGTTTTCCTGAGACCTCTAGTGAGGATCTGCGGTCCCACGTTATGCGGGTCGCGCAGGCGCTGGGGGCTCCGGTCGCGTCAGGGGACGTTGTCTCTGTCTCGCGCATGTGCGGTACCCCCTCAGTGGACCGGCCTCGCACGATCCTTGTCAAATTTTCCTCCCTCTCTGTCCGCAACTCACTACTTGCGGCGAAACGCGTTAAGCGTGATTTACCCGCCTCTGTTATCGACGCCGGTTTCCCCTCGCGTAATATTTATCTTAACGAGTTTCTTCCTCGACATCTCGCGTTGTTGTTCAAGCGCTGCCGTACACTAGCTCGTGACCGAGGTTTTTCTCGCGTATGGCACCGTAACGGGAGCATCTTCGTTAAGCGTTCTGATGGCTCCTCTCCGGTTAGGATCGACTCTGAGAGTGATATTGCGTCCAAGTTCGCGTGAAGGAGTGTCCCCCGCGTGTCGCCTCCTGTCTCCGCCATCACCCCCCCCCCCCTACTCTGCGTCTCGGGCATATTAATGCCCAATCCCTCGTCGCGCATTTTGGCCGCCTTGCTGCTTTCCTCGCGAATATCAGCTTCGACATGATTGCTGTCTCTGAGTCCTGGCTATCTTCTTCCATTTCAGATAGCCATTGTGCGGTACCTGGGTACACCATACTCAGGAGCGACAGGGATGGTAGAATGGGTGGGGGCGTATGCCTTTATATTCGCGACTCTTTTACATCTTCTGTAATTGCGTTTTCCTCCTTGTCTCGCTCTCCTGGTCCCGAATACCTGTTCGCAGAGGTAGTAATTCCCTCTGCGGGCTCCCTTCTTGTTGGGGTCGTCTATCGGCCCCCGCATGCTCCTCTTTCTCTCTTTGAGCCCTTGTTTGCTGACATTGTCTCGGACTACCCTAACAAGGTAGTGCTTGGCGATTGGAATGCGGACATGGGTTCTTCATCTTTTGACTCTGGCTACCTTGGAGACCTCTTTTCTCGTCTTAATCTCTATTCTATTCCTTACTCTCCAACCTTTCACACTTCTACTTCCTCTACTTGGCTTGACCTTGGGCTTGTGGATGACTCTAGCAAGGTTGCTTCTTTTTCTCAGAGTAGAGAGCCTAACTGCTCAAATCATGATTTTATTTCCTTAGAATACGTCTTAACCTCACGTCTTGCTCCTTTTAATGATCTTCGTCGGAGGTATGGTTCAATCAACCGTGACGCGCTACTCAATGATATCTCGCAGCTTAGCTGTGCTCGTCTTACTACGAACGCTTGTGAGAGTAGCGTGGATCTGTTGGTTGACAACCTCAACACTTGCTCCAAGTCTTGAATGAGCATGCCCCTCTTCGACCCCTGCGTGTCAGACGGCCACCTGCTCCCTGGATCACTCCTGAGATTCGTCTCGAGATGCGTTCTCGCGACTCGCTCAGGCGATCCTATATCAGAACTGGGAATCCGGACTTGCGGGTACAATATAGAGCCTGTCGTAACAGAGTACAGCTCTTCTGGCGCGAGCTAGATCTGCTTTTCTCTTCGATAGGTTCTCTAACCTTACTAACCCGAACGAAATTTGGCGCGAGCTAAAATCGTTCGGTGTTCTTCCTCCCTCTCGTACTTCCGCTCCCACTCACTTGTCTCCGGACATTCTCAATACCTTCTTCCTCTCGGCTCACGCCTCTTCTCCTCCGGCCGTCCCCGCATGTTTGTCTCTGTCTAGCTGTCCCTCTGACGATACGTCTTTCTATTTCTCTCCTGTTACAGAGGAGAGTCTTGCTCGCGCTTTGCGCCTTACTAACTCATCTATCTCGCCCTCGGATGAACTGAGTGCGAGGTTCCTTTCTCTGTCTTTTCCGGCTATCTACCCCGCTGTCTTGCAAATTTTCAATTCTTCTCTCACTTTTTCTATCTTTCCCCACGCCTGGCGTCGCTCTTTCATCACCCCTATTCCTAAAAAACCGAACGCTTCTGCATCTGCCGATTTTCGCCCTATCTCTATTCTTCCCGAGCTCTCTAAGATCCTTGAGAGGTTGGTCCTCACTGACATTCAGAGTTTTCTCGATAGCTCTGGGAAGTTGGACCCCTCGCAACACGGTTTTGTCAAAAACCGCTCCACACAAACCGCTCTCTTGACACTCCTGGAGGACGTCCGTCTTGCTGCTGATCAGCGGATGGTCACAATCCTGGTGTGTCTTGATTTCTCTAAGGCCTTTGACACCGTAGATCACTCTCTTCTTCTCTCTAAACTCTACTCTTTCAATCTCTCTCTTCCGGTCTTACGGTGGATCTGGTCTTACCTCACAAATAGGGTGCAGGCAGTCAGAATCGGACGGTCTACCTCTCAATTTTCCCCGGTCCATTCGGGCGTGCCGCAAGGCTCCGTCCTTGGGCCGTTCCTCTTTTCTTTCTATATTCATGACCTCAATTCTTCTATCTTCTACTCCAAGGTGGTCAAATACGCGGATGATTTGCAATTGTACATCTCCGCGCCTTACAAAGATCTGGAAGACGCAATTACAAGGATCAATTCTGACCTTGCCAGCGTCTCTGCCTGGTCCACCATGAACTCTCTTAAGTTAAACGTTTCTAAGACGCAGTGCTTGATGTTGGGCTCTGCTCGTGCCCTTGGCCTGCAGCATGTTGCCTGTGCCCCTCTGGTTCAGATGGACGGTATACCCATCCCGTACGGCTCTCGGGTCGTCTCGCTGGGTCTGCACATATTGCCCACTCTTGACTGGGGGGATCACACTCGGCACATCTGCAGTAAGGTCTATGGTGTGCTTGCGGGGCTCCGGCGACACAGTGCTGCGTTGCCGCGGGGCCTTAAAATTAAGCTCATTTCCTCCCTCATTCTGCCACACCTCGATTACTGTTGTCTGGCTTTGCTGGGCATCAGTGTTACCCTCGATGCTAGGATCCAGCGTGCGCTTAACACCTGCGTGCGTTACATCTTTAACGTTTCTCGCGAGTCGCACATCACGCCCTTCTATCGGCGTCTGGGCTGGTTAAAGGTCCGTGAAAGGCGCCTCCTTTTTCTCGGGGTTAACCTCTTCCGGACCGTCCGGGCCAAGACTCCTGGCGTGCTGCGGGACCTTGTTACCGTGAGGGTGGAGGGTATGCCTGGCTACCCTTCACGACAGCGTGGGCCCACCTCGTGGTCCCTGTGCACCGGACTTCTTTCTTTGGAGCCTCGTACTCTGTGCGGGGCCCCCAGTTCTGGAATAGTCTCCCACCTAACATCCGGGCGTGCGACGGGGAGTACTCTTTCAAAAGAGCTCTCACGCTCTTTCTCTTATCCTCCTACAACTAGTTTTCGGCTCTTTCTCCTAACTTTTATATATCTATTCTTGCGGCGATGTTCTCGGGGTCTCTCTCTTTTTGTTTTTGCGTGGCGTTTTACTTTTATTTTTATATCCTTATATTTTTATATCTTATGTTTTATATTCTCTGTCCTATTCTATGTATTCCGCTCTTGTTTTGTTCTGATAGGGCAGCTTGTGCCCTAGAACGTAATAAATAAATCTAAATCTAAATCTAAATCTAAATCTCTCTCTCTCTCTCCCCCACTCTCTCGCTCTCTCGCTTCCTGTTTCTTTCGCTTTCTGGTTCGCCTTCTCTGATCTCGTCAGCGACTGGCGACGACTACTCTTTGATCACACACACACACACTCGATACAATTATTACTGACTACGAAAAGGTATAAATAAATGGATCAATATTATGCATTTAAAAATGGAATTCTTTCTATAACTGGATCGTAAAGGAAGTTTTGATTCTGACGCGGTATCAAGTCCTTGCACTCACTTGTATTCTACAATCTTCGAGCGCAACTTTGCTTAACGGAAACCGCGGACTGCTGGAAGCGAACTATTCGACTGATTTTCACAGACTGATCACTCCCTGTATTCTTTCGGGAGCCTGGAGTGATCGTCATCCCTACTCACGCGACTTAGTTGCATCGACAGCATTCTCGCAACTCTACTTGCTTATCGCAGCCTGGGACCCTGTGTGACGGCTCGGTCTCAGGGTTACAAGTCGCTGATAAGTAACGTGGACTGTTATATTTGAAACCGGGCTTCCGGCGTTTCTAGATATTGGGATACTGATCTGGGTCTGTCCCACGCTTCACTTACGATAATTTATTCGGAAAAAGAAACAAAAATAAAATAAATAGGAAGGGTTGCGGAACGTAACAAGAGTATACAGTCCTTGCCCCTGTTCCTGTGATCTTATCATTATTAAGAATTATAAAATGTTAAAAGTGTTAAGTGCGTAACTCACAAGTCCCTGTTTTGGTAGATGAGTGCTAATTACCAATAGTTAAAATTGTCAAGTGTGAAGCATATCAATCTTTTAAGCAATATTAGCAATTATTTACAATTTAAGGGAATGGTAGCTATTGGTAATCAGTACTTGTTTAGACTAATTTCAGTACTTTAGGTTGGTCTCCGCCAGCTAGGCCGTTGACAGTCAGGATATATAAAAAAAAAAAAAAATAGCCGTCGAATTGAGTACATCCTCCTTTTCGAAGTCGGTAAAAACTAGACTGCGAATGAGAGAGCCTATAGCTTATCGAATATAACTTGTAAAGTTTTAAGTCAAATTATTTACAATTTCAATACATTCTAGCTATCTGAATCATTGTTTGATTTAACGCTTTAGAGTTATAATATTAACCAAGCGATATGCTCATGCGCAATCTAATTTAGTGTAGTTATATCTTGACTGTCAAGTTGTAGATCTTTAGCTTAAATGGTTGCTGTGTTACACACCTGACAAATCTCATACTTTCAAATTGAACCGAATAAGGAAACAGCTTGTCTATCTTACGTATCTTATAAAGCGTTGGCCTAATTATGTGCAATTTAAGGGCATGCTACCTATTGGCTGCCAGAATTTACTCAGAAAATTGTGTCTTTAGCTTAAGTGGTTGTTGTATTATGTACTTGACAATTTCCATACTTTGACACTGAACCGAGTAAGAAAACAGCTTGTCTATCTTATATGTATATCTTATGAAGCGTTGAAGCATTTATTAGTCAGGAAATTCCAGATCCTCTGCTCAGGTGGTGTGCTATGGTGCATTGTTTGGCAAGTCTTATACTTCAAAATTGGAACGAATAAGGTAAGAACTTGTGCATCTGATGTACCTTATAAAGTATTGGGTCTGATTAGTTGGAATTTAGGGGTGTGCTAGCTATTGGTAGCTAGCATTTACTTAGTAAATTTCATGTTTTTAACTTAAATAATTTTTGTACTATGCAATTGATAATTTTGAATTTCAACATTATTATTACTTCTAATATATTTTATTTATTATTGCGCACTGCTCGCTCGAACAACCAAGAGAGTGAGCAAGCAATAATTACCAATCATATGCCATGTAGGGATATACAGGCTATTAGTAATCAGAACTTGCTTTGAGTAATTTTACAGACTAAAGGTAAACTTTTAAATTATATTAGGAAAGCTGTAAACCTCATACTGTTTGAATTTGAAATATTGAATTTGTCAAGTGCAAGATATATTGTGTAGGGAATCTGTATTCTCACACTCAGCTCAATTTCTTAGATCACCTCCTATGTGCATGATTAAATTATAAATACATTGTAACATTAAAGTTACGTTATAACATAAACATGCACATAGGAGATGGTGCATATTTTGACATAAATGACACTTAACATTTTAATGAAATTATACTTTTAAATTTTTTAATCAAACCATTGATAAATAATTAGAAATGTTATTGTCTTATTGTTAAGCATTAACTAACAAAAAGGCATGAAATCCATCCAAAAACATTAAAATATAAAAAAATGCGCCAAGTAGCAGTTTGATTCCCCCACAAAATTGAGATATAACATAAAAGAAATAGATATCATACAAAAAAGCTAAGTTCTCATTCTAAAGAATGAAAATTCCAAAAAAAAACTTAGCGTGTGCGCACTTCATTCGAGGCACTCGCTCTGGTAATATTGCTAAAATAACTTTTAAGAAATTAAATTACAGTAAAGTCAGTGACAGCTTTAAATCAATTTCCCATTGCCTTTTTACCTCGCAATGAAGCGCACACACGCCAAGTTTTTTTTATTGTTAATCGTTAATTTATTGTTAATTACTAATGCGAGTTAAATCTTTAAATAAAAACTTGGCATTCTTGTATGATATCTATTTCTTTTTTAATATATTTCAATTTGGTGGGGAAATCAAACTCCTACTTGGCGCATTTTTTTACATATTAATATGCCGTCACTGTATGTATGTATGTATATTTCATTTTTCCCCTTAGGGTTTAAATCCTTACATCTCCTTACACTCTACCGCACTTATGCTACTTACCGCTACCGCTCGCCTCCTCTCTCCTATCCCTTTCATCGCGCTTTCCTCCTCCCTCTCTTTCCTCTCTCTCTCTCGCCACTCTCTCCCTCCTTCTTTATTCATCTTTACCGCCCGCTTTCTTATCTACTCCTTATCCTAACGTCATTCTTTCCTCACACTCTCTCATCCCTCCATCCTTCTCCACTCTCATCCCGCGGACTTCCGTTTCCCGTGCTCCTCCTTTCACTCCACTCACTCACTCCCATACTTCCCCTCTCAATACCTCCAACCTCCTCAACCACCTTTCCCCCTCTCCCTCCTCTCCCAACACTTCCCTCACCGCTTCCCGCCAGCCCTTTTCCCTACCCCATCCTGTGCACACGTCCCACACGTGCTCCCATGTTTTCCTCCCTCTTCCACATATCCTGCACTCCCTTTCCCTCTCCTCCAGCCAGTACCTCCCCCCTCTTGTCTCATTCCCCAACCTATACCTCGCTATCCTCTGCCATCTGCTCTCTTCCCATCCCTTCCTCAGGTATTTTGGCACCCCCGCGCTCTTTATTTCCCCATACCATTCGTTAAATTTTGATTTCCTAATTCTCTCCCACCTCTCCTCCTCTTGCATTCTCCTCTCCCTTTTCACAATATCCTCCCCCCTCTCCCTGCCCTCCTCCACCTCCTCTATACTCCATCCTCTCTCTTCAAAAAATCCACCCCTCTACTCCTCCCAACCCTTCAATCCTTTTCCCCTTCTTGCTCTTCCTCTCACTTCCTCCAGACACCTCCTAGCTAGTTCCCCTCCGCCCCCCTCTATCAGCCTCTTCGCGTACCCTAACGCTCTCATTCCCGTCCTCCCCCTCACTTTTTCCCTCTGCAGTTCCTCCCTCACCGCATATCCCGGTGTGCACCTCCTCACTCCCAGCACCCACCTCAAATACCTTTCCAGCTCTTCCCTCTCCTTCCACCCCCATATCTCCACCCCATAACTTACCACTGGCCACACCAAACTGTCCCACAACCATATCCTTTTCTCCCAGTTCCTCCCAAACCTTCTCTTCCCTATCCCCCATACCTGCCCCATCACCACTGCTCCCTTCCTCAACCTTTCCCTCACCTGCGACTCCTGCTTCCCATCCCTCCTTAATATATACCCTATGTATTTATACTCCTTTACCTCCTCTATTTTCCTCCCCCTCCATCTCCATTCTACCTTCCTCCATCTTCCCCCACCCTTCCTGCATCTCATCACTTTCGTTTTCTCTGTGTTCACCTCCAGTCCCTTCCTCTCCATATACCTTTCTAGTGTCCTCATCATCCCCCTCATCCCTTCCTCATCCTCCGCCAGCAACGCCAAATCATCTGCGTAAGCCAGGGAGAATATCCTCTCCTTCCCCACCATTACCCCTCCCCAGCATCCCTTCCTCAGCTCCTCATCCAGGTCCGCTATCATCAGCGTGAAGAGGCACGGACTCAACGGGAAACCCTGTCTTACTCCCCTACCCGTCCAGAATCTTCTCCCCTCACTGTCTCCTACCCTCACTCTCCCTGAAGTCTCCCTCAGAACCTCCTCACACCTCACCACTAAACCTTCTCTTACCCCTCTCTCCCTCATTGTCCTCACCAATACATTCCTATTCACCGAGTCGAACGCCGCCTTGAGGTCCACGAACAACACCATCAGCTTCCTCTCCCTCCTTACTACCTGCCTGTTGATGACATAATTTAGTACGTAGATGTTGTCCATGGTCCCCATGCCCTTTCTAAAACCTGTTTGACTCGGTGGTATTATCCCCTTTCGTTCCACTTCCTCCCTTAATCTCCTCTCCAGTACTCCTGCATATACCTTATAACCCGTCTGTGTCAACGTCACTCCGCTGTACTCCTCTACTTCCTTCCCCTCCCCCTTCTTCACTATAGGTATCACCATTCCCTCGTTCCACTCCTCGGGCCAACCTTCTCCCTTCCATACCGTATCGCACACCCTGTATAGCCATTCCTCCACCTCTACGCCCCCATACTTCCACACCTCGTTGGGTATCCCGTCCCCCCCGGCCGCTTTTCCCATTCTCATCCTCTGCACTCCCTCCCTAACCTCCTCCCTTCTTAAATCTTCCTCCCTGTCTCCATCCCTTACTCTCTCACTCCCTCTCCTCACCCTTCCGTCCACTCCACCCAGCAACACCCTAAAATACTCTTCCCACTCCTCCATGCCTATTTCCTCGTTTATCCTTTTCCTCCTCTTTCTTTCCATATTCACTATCCTCCATACCTGGCTCTCCGTCCTCGCCTGTTGCACTTCCCTCACCCATCTCTCCGACTCCTGTCGTTTTTTCTCCTCACACATCCTTCTATATTCCCGCTTCCTCTTTTTGTACTCCTCCCCACTCCCCCCTTTTTTCTCCACCTTCTCATCTCGCTTCTCATCTCCCTTTTCATACCTCTACATTCATTATCCCACCAACCCCTTCTTTTTCTTTCCCGTTCCTCCCCTCCCATCCTCTCCCTCGCCTCCATTATTCTCTCCTTTAGTGCTCCCCAATCCTCCTCCACCGTCCCCTTTGCCTCTGCTCTCGCTCCAAACTCTTCCGCGAATCTTTCCCTCCCCTTCTCATCCCATATCACCCTCCTCTTCGTCCCCTTATCCTGCCCAATCCTCCTCTCCCTTCCACTCCCTCTTCCTCTTACCTCCACTACCACCGGCTGATGGTCCGACTCCACGTGCTCTTCCACTTTCATCCTCTCGATCCCTTCCACTGTCCCTTCGTTCCCTATTATATAGTCAATTACTGACTCCCCCCTGGCTCCCGTGTAAGTCCACTCTCCTTCTTCATCTCCCCTCGTACTCCCATTCATAATCCAGTATCCCTGTTCTCCCAGAAATTCACACAGTTTCCTCCCCTCCCTTTTTATTTTTCTATCCTTTGACTTCCTTCCCTCTCCCTCCATCCCTTCGTCATACTCATCCCTGCCTACTTCTCCACCCTCCCTTCCCGTTCTGGCATTGAAGTCCCCCCAATTAACGTCCTCTCCCCTATCCGTCTCTCCTCCGTCCATTCCTTCAGTTCCTCTAGCTTTTCCGTCATATCCCCGTTCACGTACACCCCTACTATCCTCCACCAATCCTCCCCCAGCCGTACTCTCCCTGTTATTATACCATCCCTTTGCGACTTTTCCAGCACCCTCTCTAACCCTTTCCTTATCCCCAACATCATTCCCCCCATCGCCCTCCCTTTCTTATTCTTTCTCTTTGCCCACTGTCTTTCCCATGTGTACCCCCTTGACAACCTCCCCTCTTCCTTCTCCCACTCTTTCCTATCTACCCATGTTTCGACCAGCACTATTACATCCCACCCTTCCAGGATCTTCCAGAACTCTGGATCTTTGCTTTTGAGCCCTGCCACGTTCCAGAACCCAATTTTCCATCCCTCCCTCACTGACCCCTCCCGCCCCTCATCACTCCTGCCACATCCGCTTTCCGCCTCCTCCTGCGTCTCCTCTGCCCCTTCCTCCTCATTCCCCCCTTCCCCTCCCTCCCCTGTCCTTACTTTCCCGTCTCCCCCTGCACCTGCTCCAACCCTCCCGCCCCTTCGTTTCCTGACACCCCTTCCCAGCACTCCTCAACTTCATCGCACCTCCTCATTCTACCGTTCACCCACATCTTCATATACTCTACCTATATGCCGCCACTGAAAACGCACATACTAAGTAAGTATATATAAGACCAAAGTTATATCGGTCTTTTTAGCGCATATTTGTGTTACCTATTTTCAAAGTGGGCTCACATTTTTTTCTGTTTCTTTTATGTGTAGACGCTGTGCGGAAAGGTGACATCTAAGACTGCTGCCAAGCATCACATTGAAACTTCAAGGCATAGTCTTGATTCTGTCAGGGTAAACGGGGCAGTGCAGAATAGCGAATTCTTCCAAAAGGCTTTCCACTGTCCTCAGGACAAACCCATGAATCCTCCTGTTAAATGCAACTTGTGGAAATAATGTAATTTATTTTAGAGAGTGTGTGACCGCTCAGCCGCTACCTTAGGAGGCAGTGGGTGTTAGCACCGTATTTTCGTTAGTCACCGGTCTGGCTCTAGTTGTAGCACGGGTAGCTTGGGTTCGCGGTCATTCGCAAGCTCGATGCGATCGCCAGTTGATTTGTACGTTCAAGAACGTTGAAAAAGTCTCCATATATGAAGTTTATAGTTTGCTGAGAGTACGCCGAGGAAATGCGACACAGTATTTGATTTATTTCTATTTGCTTTGGTCCGTGACTGTCAGTTGCAGATTAGGAAAATACTGATCTTCCCTTTGGATCTGTGTAACCGTGATGCTATCTTCAGGCCTGGCTAGTTCGTAAGAATACTTCTCGCCAGATGATGGATAGGCGTTTTAGGAAAATTCTCCAACGCCACTTTCAACTTTGTTGATGAATTGACAAAGTAGCCTTATTTCTTAAAAACGGTATACTGTCTTCACCCTGGTATTTAAACCAGTCGTCAACATGCGTTGTGAACTGGCGATGGTTCACAATGCTAAAAATTTGTTGTAACGCGACTATCGTGGAGCTCGATAAGGCTGTGAGTAGTTACGTATAACTGTACGCGGAAACCTTCCAGCTTAGCATCCACTAACACTTAGATTCCACGAAGGATTCTTTCAGCCTTGCTACTTCGTAGTCAAATCCAAACTGAAACTATGGGCTCTGCGACCTGTACTTGTACCCCTGAATAGTTCGCCCCTCTCAAAAAATGAATTTGTTAATTAATTGAAGTTAAGCTAAAACAACGTTTCTCTGATGTTGCGCCTTTTGTTAACTGGTTGATAAAATATATCTCAATTGCTATTATATGTTATTAATGAGTGTTTTATTAGCATTTAAAAATTGTTCATACTGTGAGCAACATTAAGGATGGATATTACGAGTTCACATGCCTTTTTACCGACTTCGAAAAGGAGGAGGTACTCAATTCGACCGCTATATTTTTTTGAAATGGCTGAGATGGGTGGACCGATCGGGATGAAACCATACCTATCTTATAGAGGATGCTCACAGTTTGGTCCCATTATAAATTTTTTCGAAATTGTTTAACGCTAACCATTGTTATTGCATAAAAACCGAATTTTTCGCTGATTTCGCGTTTCTACTACAAATTTCGTTTGTCCGGCGATATTTCCGAGATGGATAGACCGATCTTGATGAAACCATACCTATCTTATAGAGGATGCTCACAGCTTGGTCCCAATATAAATTTTGTCGAAATTGTTTAACATTAACCATTGTTATTGCTTAAAAACCGAATTTCGCGCTGATTTCACGTTTCTACTACAAATTGCGTTTGTCCGGCGATATTTCCGAGATGGATGGACCGATCTTGATAAACCTTGCCTATCTTATAGAGGATGCTCACGGCTTGGTCCCAATGTAAATTTTGTCGAAATTGTTTAACATTAACCATTGTTATTGCTTAAAAACCGAATTTCGCGCTGATTTCACGTTTCTACTACAAATTGCGTTTGTCCGGCGATATTTCCGAGATGGATGGACCGATCTTGATGAAACCTTGCCTATCTTATAGAGGATGCTCACGGCTTGGTCCCAATGTAAATTTTGTCGAAATTGTTTAACATTAACCATTGTTATTGCTTAAAAACCAAATTTCGCGCTGATTTCACATTTCTACTACAAGTTTCGTTTGTCCGGCGATATTTCCGAGATGAGTGGACCGATCTTGATGAAACCTTGCCTATCTTATAGAGGATGCTCACGGGTTGGTCCCAATGTAAATTTTGTCGAAATTTTTTAACATTAACCATTGTTATTGCTTAAAAACCGAATTTCGCGCTGATTTCACGTTTCTACTACAAATTGCGTTTGTCCGGCGATATTTCCGAGATGGATGGACCGATCTTGATGAAACCTTGCCTATCTTATAGAGGATGCTCACGGCTTGGTCCCAATGTAAATTCTCCCTAAATTGTTTAACGCTAACAATTGTTATTGCATAAAAACCGAACTTTCGATTGTCCGGCGATAGCTTTGGGATCGCTTATGCGATAAGGATGAAACTTTGAGTAACTTATAAGGGAAGTTCTCGCGGTACACCCTCTTGCATAAATTTCGGAATGTACAAGCTTTTCTTTCTTCAACAAATTCGGCTACATTTCTTCGTCTATAACTGTTACACCAGTGCAACGATGAAATTCAAAATGAAATCGACCACGAACCATCAATTTATTGATTTCCTATACTAAAAAGCATTAAATAAAAAAAAATATTTTAAAAAAAATGTGACCGACTTCGAAAACTGACAGAATTCCAGAGAACTGAAAACTAAAAGAGCTGAAAAGTAAAAAACAAGCAACACAAAAAATGCCCTGAAAAGTAAAAAATAACTTCTGGTTGTCATAGATACAGAAATTTGCATTAAGCCTAAATATTCTGCAACTTTTCGGAGGCGGCGCAAATATAAGTAAAATATTACAAACGTCACGAAATCCTCACACTCATATCTGAAAATACTCGTGGTCTCTATGTACATATATATCTACAAATTGAAGGGGCGAAGTATACCCTATCGAATATGCTAATATTGTTAACATTAACTGGTCTGGTATTCGACAATTCCGAACAATTCCGACATCTCATAAGTGTAGGTTAATCTAGCAAATACGCATATACATATAACAGACTGCAGGCAATAGAACTATCGTTACTCTCCTGTGTACCATTTTGTCTTCGTCAATCATTAAAGTCATCCTGTGGTTGGACAGGTAGATATATAAGGATAGAGATAGATCGAAAGAGAGAGAGAGAGAGAGAGCGATTGAGAGGCGGGAGGAAGAGTACGAAAGCAAGAGTGAGTAAGCACGAAAGATAGATTTTCTAAGAAAGAAAATGCGGATAAGTGCGGGTAAGACACACGATTGCCAGTAATATTTTACTTATATTTGCGCCGCCTCCGAAAAGTTGCAGAATATTTAGGCTTAATGCAAATTTCTGTATCCCTGACAACCAGAAGTTATTTTTTACTTTTCAGGGCATTTTTTGTGTTGCTTGTTTTTTACTTTTCAGCTCTTTTAGTTTTCAGTTCTCTGGAATTCTGTCAGTTTTCGAAGTCGGTCACATTTTTTACCTACTACATCGGTTTATAAGGATTGTTATGCTCTCACAGACACCCAACACACATGCGCCTTACACATAATCATCTCACGAAAGACAGCGCCCTGCTAAACTTACGCTAACGTAGCATAAGGACAAAGTCCAAATGAATCAGGCAGCCTTGCCCGATCAACAGAGCGCGGCCCCTCCCAAAACTGCAAGCTCAGGGAAACCCTGAACTGCCAACCTAGTACAAGAACTGCAGCCGACATCCGAGCGCCTCTCAGATAAGCATTAGAGATAACTCTGTTAACACGTGTGTGCTATCAACGTGCCTATATCTTCGCAACTTCATTGCAAGGTAAAAAAGTAATGGGAAACTGATTTAAACCTAAAACTCACTTTATTACAATTTAATTTCTTTTAAAGTTTTTTAACAATATTACCAGAGTAAGTGCCTCGAATGAAAGGTGCACACGCTAAGCTTTGTTTATTGTTAATCGCTAATTTATTGTTAATTTATTGTTAATTGCTAATGCGAGTTAAATCGAGGTATCTTTGAATGAACACTTGGCTTTCTTGTATGATATCTATTATCTTTTTTGTTATATTTCAATTTTGTGGGGAAATCCAACTCCTACTTGGCGCATTTTTTACATTTTAATGTTTTTGAACGGATTTCATGTCTGTTTGTTAGTTAATGCTTAACGATAAAGACAACCCCCAAAAGGACATTCGACATGTTAAAAAAATCACCAAGTAGTTTTGTTTCATCCCCACAAAAGTGTTTTGCCTTCAACAAAAAGCATATTTTTCTTTGATTCACCAAAAAATTAATGGAAATCATTCGAAACAAAAGCCAAGCAACTATTCACTTATAATATTTTTTTACAAATAATTTCAAACCATTTCTTCGTAATGTCGAAGAAATTACGGTAACACGGTCACAACACATGCATGAAATACTTTATACTGCTAGGTAAGAGTTGGTTGCAGCTTGGGGTAGAGAAACGATATAGTAGAGTTAATCATCGATAAAACATTATTGTGCCCTGGCGCGGTTAAGCGTAGGGCGGTAGCGGGATCGGCGATCAGGAGTTCGTGAGCGGTTAAAGAATTGGGATTCACCGGATGGTCCAGCGATCAGGTTTATTAATGATTCCTGAGTTGCGAAGATATAGGCACGTTGATAGCACATATGTGTTAACAGAGTTATCTCTAATGCTTATCTGAGAGGCGCTCGGATGTCGGCGGCAGTTCTTATACTAGGTCGGCAGCTCAGGGTTTCCCTGAGCTTGCAGTTTTGGGACAGGCCGCGCTCTGTTGATCGGGCGAGACTGCCTGATTCATTTGGACTTTGTCCTTATGCTACGTTAGCGTAAGTTCAGCTGGGCGCTGTCCTTCGAGAGATGGTTATGTGTAAGGCGCTTGTGTGTTCGGTGTCTGTGAGGGCACAACAACATCTGATCCTTGGCGGGCCCGGTTATTCACAAATGGAGTTTCAAGCCTACACACAAATTGCTGAATAGTTTGTATCGTCCAAATGATTCGTCGTACCATCAGAGATCTTTGGCGTATTGTTCAACGTACGAGAGACAGTGAACAACATTCTTAACGCCCAAATTGCTGGGAGGTTTTTATCGTTCAAATGATTCGTCGTACCATCACAGATCCTTGGCGTATTGTTAAACATACGAGAGGCGGTGAACTCGATCTGGGGGTCAAGGAGCTCCGTCGTGGGGGGGGGGGGGGGGGGCAGGGACCATTTGTATGGGCGGCCCCACGGATCTCCATCCAGGGTGGCGATGAGCTCGTACCAGGTACGGGCCTTGGCAGCTCGGATGGCTCGCTGCAGGGCGACCACGGACTCGCGGTACGCCGCATACAGTGGGGCCACCCCAGCCGGAGCCTGATTCCGCCGCCTCCGGGCGCGGATGTACTGGCGTCGGCGGCGCACGCATACCGTACGTAACGCCGCCAGATCTTGAGACCACCAGTACACCCCGCCGACGCGGGGCGACTTGGCCCGGGGCATCGCGACGTCGCAGACCGACGTCATTCTACCCCGGAACCACTCCGCCCCCGCGTCCGGGTCGGGAAACTCCTCTTTGTCTCCCGACCCGTCCGGCCAGGCCACGGCGATAGCTGCCGCCCTCAGGGCGTCCCGGCCAAGGCGCTTCAGTGCCCATCGCGGTGATAAGGTGTGCCCTCCTCCCCGGGGGTTGCTCGCTGGTGAGCGGCGCGTCGGAGCGGCAGGCGCGGCGGCTACCTCCATCGTAAGATAGAGGTGGTCCGACAGCGTTTCGCGGTCTTCCGCGACCCGCCTCCTGACACACGGCGCAGGTCGGCCGGAGAGTCGAAAGTCAGATCGACGATCGACTCCCCCTGCCGCCGCACGCACGTGCTAACGGACCCCCGGTTCAGCAACCGGAGGTCGTGCTGTGCCGCCCAGTCGAGCAACATCCCGCCCCTTGCGTTGTCCCGGGGGCTGCCTCACGCTCGACCGTGAGCCGTCCCCCAGAACGTCCCCCAGGACGAGTACCGGGCGCGGCCGTGCGCGGGAAATGCACCCACCGACCGCACCCAGGTACGCCTCGAAATCATCGAGGCCGCAATTGGGCGAGATGTAACACCCCACCACCGCGAGGTTCCCCCACTGTACGGTCACGAATCCCCGCCCCTGCTCCAGGGCTGAGCAGAGGGGGGAGTCAGGCCACATGCTGAAAAAGATCGCGACAGAGCCGCACGCGTCCCCGACCCAATTAGAGTTATTGGGCGCGACTACGTACGGCTGCGCCGTGATCGCCAAACCCACTCTCCACTCGCGCAGGGTTTGAACCAGGAGGTCCTGGGCCTTGTGCGAGTGGTTGAGGTTGGCTTGGAGGAGGCGTTGGGACATTATTACTCAATGTCCATGGCCTCCTCCAAGTCCCCCTCCTTCTTGACCGGCTTCGGCCCCATTACCACGCCCTCCCCCTCCAGCCGAGTGGGCTTGGAGGGGACGGCGCTTTATGGCCCAGGCGTGGGCTTCGAGGCTGAAGCTTTTCCCGGCACCTTCAAGGGCGTAACCACCGGCACGTCGGAAACTTTCCGAACGCCCGATGATCCGCCCTTGCCCCCCTTTCCTCCTGACATTGAATGTATTCTGGCGCAGAGGCCAGCCTGTACCGAGGCTTTCGCCTATAACAGGAGTCTAAGAGGTGAGTGCAGGCTCACACACTCCCAAAACGAGCGACTATCCACGCTCTACCAGCTAAGGAAGGCTGGCTCCCGAGTTGGTGGTACGCAACTCACACGCCGGGACCCATACAGGTCCCTTCCCCAGCATACGGGGCTAACCTCTGCCACCACGATGGTCCTACCCATGTCGGGCTCGATCCGAGACCCCGTGGTACCAGTATTCGCGGCCAACTGGTCTGACCGTTCGCGGACGCAAGCGCGATAGCTTGTACGTTACCGCTCCCAATTTCGGCCCTACAGCCTAGCGGACTGGTATGCTTACCACACTCGGTTATCTCGTGGTGACGTGAGACACCATAAGCACCAGTAGGAATCAGCCGTCTTAAAAACGACAGGCCTTTCCGCCTACGGTGCCCCCCTGCGGGGCTTTCCTCCTGACGGTGCTTTCCCCTTTTTAGGGGAAAGCTTGACGGAGGCTGCAGCCTGCTTGGCGGCCGCCTTTCGGCAGGCAGCGCGGCAGGCCTCGCAACCAAGGCGGTGGTCGGCCGGGCGCCCGAGGTCCCCGCATAGCGGGCACCGGGGCTTTCCGGCCTTACAGCCGCCCGTCTTGTGGCCCTCCTCGCCGCACTCGTAGCAGCGGCGGCTGCCGTCGGCACCGGACTTGCACTGCCGCCGCACGTGCCCCGCCTCAAGACAGCGGTAACACTGCAGCGGCCGTGCAGCCAGTGCCTTCACCTTGACGGAGGTCCACCCCACCACCGGCGGCGGTGGCCGGGCATCACAGCCAAAGTGGGCCCAGTTTGGAGGAGGAGAACGACCGGATATCCCTGGCCGACACTTCCTTCCCCTTGCAGCCTCCGCCCTTGGCGATGGCCGAGACGACCTCGCCGACGGTGACGGACTCGATGAGCGCGGTCACCCTCAGCTCGGCCTTCTTTGAGAGGCGGGCAACACGTGCCTCCGTCCCATCAAAGATCCCGGCCATCGCCGCCGCCAGCTTATCCGCCTTAGCGGCACCGTCGGCACCGGGGATCTCAAGAATGAGACCCCCGGTGACGGCGCGCTTCGGCCTTACCTCGGCGATGGCCAGGTCGGCGAGCTTGATATGCTCGCGGGCCCGGGACATCGCCTCGGCATACGTCATCCTGGACCCCTCCGGAACCGTCAGCGTTACCGCCGCGGTCTTCGGAGGGCGTCCAGGGATGACCTTGGCCACCTTAGTGGCCACTCGCCGAGCCCCAGCTGGCGGGGCTGGCGGTGCCTTAGGCGCGGCCTACCTTTCCCCCGCCTCCCCACCACCGTCGCCCACGTTTCTCCCTGCGTGGAAGGTGGGAGCGGGGGTGGCGTGGGGGGCCCACCGGCGCTCGGGGAACTCTTGGGTGGTTGGGCAGCTTTGGATGCTGCCCCACCCTTCTTTCCCTTCTTCTTCCGGTGGCGGACTGCACCGTCCACCGCCGGAGCCTCCGCGGAAGAAGCGGCGGCCCGGACGGGCTCACACCCACCCGTCCGAGTCGCCGCCTTCGCACCCAATGGTGGCCTCACCGCCCGCCCCGGGAAGAGCTCCTCCCGGAAGCGAGAGCGAGACCGACGGGGCTATCGCTGGGGGCGCAGGGAGCCGTCGCCGCGGCGCCCGAGGGTCCCACCGCCTGGCGGCCCAGGAGTTCCACCTTCGGCGATCCTGGCCCTCAGACACCGATTCTCGGCCCTGATGAGGGCCCCTTCTCCGTCGGAGTTGGCCCTGGGTGCCAACTCCGTCGCCGCCACGGTCGCTGTCTGGGCCGCCTCCCGATACCTTTGTTTGTAGGTGCTTTTAAGGTTAGACGAGGTGGCCGTCAGGTGACGCACCACGTCCATTGCCTCAATAATATGGGCACCTACATCCGCAGAGGAGGCGACCCGCAGCTTTCGCGCGAGCTGCGCCTCCCTATGGAGGGCCTGAGCCGCGCCCCCCGCTCCCGCAGACGCAGGATCGCCTGCGGATACCGGCGGCTCGGACTCCGAGCCGCCAAGGAGCTGCCCCGCTTGGGGCTCGCTCCCGTCGCGCGCCGAGTCGACCTGGCGTTTCTTCGCCTTGGCCGACTCGGCGCACTCACCCGTGGTCTGGCGCTCGCGCTTACGGCGATGCCCCCCATGCGGGAGGACGCCGATGCCATCGAGGCAGCGAGGCCTCCGACATCCGCCGGGACAGGGCCTCCTGCGTAAGCGCAGCGGGCAGCCGGCTTAGCACTACCGTGCAGTCCTGAGCTACCCGCCCGGTCGCCGACATCACGGAGGCAACAGACGTGTCCGAGTCAGATGACTCGGTGCGCTTCTTGCGCACCTCCGAGGGAGTCGCAGGCGGCCCCATTCCGTTTCCGGACAGGTCGTTGCTTGTAAGCTGGGAAGCTCCTCCATACCTCATCGGCACGTTTCCAAATCGTTTTCTTCGTGTTGTCCTTCCATTATTTGAGGTTAAGGGCCTCCGCCCATGCCTTCTACCTTTGTCCTGTGTAAGTGAGCGTAAGTGTGTGTATGTGTAACTGTGTGCGTGTGTGTGTGAAAGTGTGTTGAGAGACGGTTATCGCGCGGACAATCCGAATGCCCCGACACCAGGAGGGGCCGGCCGCGCCACCGCGGCGGCTAAGCTTTTTACGGCATTCACGGGTGGCCTCGGGAGAGCCCCCGGGACGGGCTGCAGGGTCCCATCCGGTCACCAACCGGCACTACAACCTGCCCCTGATAGTGCAGCCTCCCCGTTGGTTAGACGGGGTTCGGGCACCTGTACTAGAGAGCGGCCCGGGTGTGCCATCCCTGGTTTATCTCCTGTACCCTCCCGTAGTACCACCGCGGCAGAACGACCGACCATCCCCCCGAGCCGGGAGTACGGCCCCGCAACGCGGCTGTCTCTCGTGTGCGTGTGAGTGTAATGTAGTGTGTACTTCTATGTGTGAGTGTTCCCCCGCAATGGACCACCTCAAGAGGCAGTACACCACGGGGGAATGTATGTAGAGTGTGTGTAAGTGTAAGTGTAGTGCTGGTTTTTGTCCGCGGCGACCGCTTACGCAAGTCGCAAACCTCCAGTTAGAACCGGAGGGGCCCCCTATCCGCAACCCGGGGACGCGCCGTGTCGGAGTTCAGCAACTCCCTCCACGATACCGGTGGGTCGTGGGAACGACTTAGAGTCGCCCTAACGGCACCGGTACCGCGACACGGCTTGACAATCGGCCTGTTAGAATTCCAGTGGAGGACCAACTGGTGCTTATCCGTTCGGTTTTCCCAAAACGAAAGAATCGCTGTCTCGGTGCGCTCGCACCAACGGTCCAGCCGGCGGCACGCTGCATGTGTCGTTCTCGACACCCGAACAAGCCACAGCATCGTCCGACGGGCGCTTCTTTGCCTTTCCTCTTGCTTTCTCACTTTTTTAATATCCGCTTACGATAACCAATATCCCTGATTAGTTGTTTCGCAACGTCCGATTAAATCCAATTAAATCCAACCAAATCCAATGAATCAAATTTATCAAAGGCCTGTGCTACTTTTTCTTACAAACATCGAAGTGGCGCCGTGGAAGGATTGTCAGGGAGGTCCTCGGCAGCGAGAGGGCGTGGAGGGCCATCCTCACTTATTGTGAGGAAGTGCTCCTCCACAAGGAGGAGGCGGAGCGGCGGCGAGAGAGGACGGACCCTCCCCGCCTGGAGAGGGCCCGTCCTCGCCGCCGCGCCGCGCGGGGGGATCTAGTCCCCCAGCAGTAAGAGTGACGCCCCGGTCCCGTCGTTGGCGGACCTCGACCCGCTGACGGGCCGGGTGCGTGCCAAGGGGTCGTGTGGCGGCAGAGTGGTGGCTCTGCCGCCCGCCTATAACGGCCCCGAGGCGGGGCGGGGCGTGTAGTGGTCGCACGTCCCGCCCAAGTTTGGTTTATTAGGTGATCCGGAGGGCACGAGTCGCCCCTCCCTCACAGTCAGTGAAGGAGCGGGTCGAGCCGTGCCCTCCCGGGCTCGGAGGGGGGCGCCTCCCTCTCGCGCGAGCGAGAGGGGCGATGACCATCCCCCCTCCACGTGAAGTGCCACCAGTAGGGGGCGGGCGCCAGGCGGCACCGGTAGTGTTCGCTTAGAGTTCCCGGTGTCGCTCCATTATGCACGAAGGATGGCCACCGTGGGGTTTTAGCCGGTAGGAGTCCGGCACTCCCCCTCCGCCCCCACCAGGGCGGCGGGGGGTCCATGAGGATTTTCCCACGTAAAAAAAAAAAAAAAGGCCGATTGTCAGGATGTTTCTTGTCACCTCGCATGTCTAGGAGCAAGCGATAGCCGTCCGTGACTCGCCAAGAGCACGAGATGTCTTGCGAGCGAGTGCCCACGACAAGATCGAGTAGTTGGAGATTAATTACAATTTGTCTTAAAAATTTTGGAAAAAATGTTGAGACATTTTTGGAATGGCGCTTTCTGGAATAAAAGTCGGGAAAGACACGCTCGACGAGGGCGACAATACTCTGTAAGTGTTAACCGTATCAGTATTAATCACCATCACCAGCGAGGCGCAACCTCGAAGTACGCCCGCTGATCTTTACTGCGAGGGGCACCTCGGATAGTCGCCTCATCGCGAAGCCACTTACTGCGGCCTGCGCCGCACCAATACTTACTCGCGCGTAGTTGGCCGGTCGCGTCCGACGACCGCAGCTGAGGCGGTCGGGTGAGCGGCGAGAATTTTGGGCGGCTCGAGCCATCCCACCGCACCCCGGCGCGTCACAGCGACCCCGGCCAACCTCACCCGCTGATTGGTCAATTGTTTTCGTTAATAACTCCCAAAGTTGGGTATAACTTCAAATTTTGGAAGGTGCTATCGTCATCACGAGGTCACGCCCCACATGATGGCTATCACCGTTATAGACAGCTTTGGAACACCCTGTATAACATTTCCAACCATCGTAATATCCGTTTTAAACATCATCTCCTTACTTCCACAGTGAGTACATGCAGACCCATCCAATACGTGCCAGTCGGAATACATCTTTATTATTTCTTGCAAATTTTTACTTTTTCCTTCTAATACACATAATGGTAATGTTAAAATTAAATTTTTCTCGATTCTAGCATTCGTTTGATTACAAACCTTACAGCAAACTTTATGACTTAATTCATGTTCCGAAATTTTTCTAACACTGTCATTACTATTTATAACACAAAGTAAAAATTCAGAGGCGTCTTGTGGAATATTTTCAATATAAGAGCCACCTAAATGCTGCCTAACCCCAAGGCAATTAAGTAATTGCACGCCATTAGTTATATAAGCTTCAGCCAAAGTTTTTATTGCATCGTTTTCATGTTGATTAAGTATTTTTTTACGAATAACTTGGCAATTAAGCATGCACTGCATAACACCATTAGCGTATGCGGAGACACGGTCGGTATTAATAAATGCCTTTACAGAGTGCACTGAAATTACCGAGTTGTCTGTATGTGTTGCTGGAATAATAGTTTTTGATCGTTCAGCCCAATAAATGTCAGTTATTTTCTTCCGACTTTCCGTCGCATAATTTATAATTGCAAGATCAGGTCTATCCGTCCAAAAACATTAAAATGTAAGAAAATGCGCCAAGTAGCAGTTGGATTTTCCCACAAAAATATAACAAATATAATATATAATGAAATATAACAAAAAAAAATAGATATCATACAAGAAAGCCAAGCTTTCATTCAAAGATACCTCGATTTAACTTGCATAGCAATTAACAATAAATTAACAATAAATTACCGATTAACAATACAAAAAATCTTGGCGTGTGCGCGCTTCATTCGAGGCACTTGCTCCGGTAATATTACTAAAAAACTTTTAAAGAAACATATACGCGATGAACTGAGAACCTCCTTCTTATCAATATCGGGAAAAATGATCTCCTTGTCAGTTATGAGGCACTGGACAATGCTCATGAAATTGGAGAATATTCATATATCGGAGGCAAAAATGGGATAACAAGGCCGCTGTATATAGTATATATGGTTGAAAATGAAAGATTTATTAGGATTTACTTATATTGTAGTAAAGTCAGTGTTAGGTTTAACACCAGTACTACCGAACGAGTTGAAATGACTTTTTTTAACGTGGTTCGTTTTAACAGCATAACAATCGTTGGTAGTTCTAGTGTTAAATCAGTTTTCCATTGCCTTTTTACCTCGGAATGAAGCGCGCACACGCCAACATTTTTTGTATTGTTAATCGGTCATTTATTGTTAATTTATTGTTAATTGCTAATGCGAGTTAAATCGAGGTATCTTTGAATGAAAGCTTGGCTTTCTTGTATGATATCTATTTTTTTGGTTATATTTCATTATCAGGAGACTCGGTAGAGTCTCGCGCCAAGTAGTTAGCTATAGCTATACAGCGCAAGAAGCCGAGGCTACTTATCCCGACGCGTAGCGGTTTTCGATCGATATAAGACTTTCACCTCGATTTCCGAAAAAGTTACAGCTTGCAGGCATAACTTATGAATCAAGCACAGCCTAATTTATTTTTCTGAATCCAATAAGCTGAACAGAAAGGAAATTGGTCCATGCGTTCAAGAGATATGAATTTCCTCCTCTTATTTTTTCGCACGAAAACGATTCAGAAGAAGATTCAGACCAAAAATGTAGGTCACATATTTTCCACGCTAGGTGGCAGAATGTTCATATATTTCTAGCTTTGTAGCTGCGAGATGATGTTATGGTAGAGAGAGAAGGCAGATGTGAGCTGATGTTAGAGAGAGATGCTAGACATGTAGAAAGAGACTAACTAACACGAGATGGGAACATGTCTTATTTCCTTGACGTTTGAGTGCTTGGTTATGTGGGCTATTTTATGACAGCAATATCTTACGCGAGGATATCTGACAAATTTAACAGTTTTATTCTCCTATTGGTACAGCTTTATGACCCTACTCAATCTAATACTGTTAAACAATATCCTCTTATTCAATACAATTATAAACTACCAAAGTTGCCAAGTGCATAACCAGGACCCACTTGAATGAAAAAGCAACAATTTGTTCACCAAGTGATACTTTAGGTTTTTCGTGTAAATGATTTCTGAACTACGAACCTTACTAGTAATCACTACGTGCTCAGTAAACTTTAGATCTTTGACTTGTGTAGTTTTGAATTATGTATCTGTTCAGCAAGTTTGAAATCTATAATTGAACTGGTTCTTCGGTACGCCCTTGCCAAATTTGACATTACAAATGTGTTGAATAAGAGAATTAATAGAACTTATTAAGTGTTGAGCCTAATCGTAATATTAATTTAGGGGCATACTAGTCGTGGAAAATTAGTAGTGCTCATCAAGTGTGAAACATGTCGCTTAAGTCGTTCTTAGCCTACACATTTGACAAATTCCACACTTTTCACATGTGTCGAATGAGGAGAGGATGTATAATTTAAGCGAAGGAGTCCAAATTTGTTAAACGAATATGAATTGCCAGTAGATTGCATGCCATTGAACTCCATATAATGAAGTCCAACGCTTTATATATTATATTTGTTACGTCCTTCGCTCCTGAACGTAACACATTATGTATACAGATAAGCTGCATCCCCCTCTTATTCGTCATATTGTTCAAGTATTAAAAATGTCAAATGTGTAGCTTGAGAGTTACTTAAGCCAAAAACCTGAAATGTACTGAACAAATACTGATTGGTAATGGCGGCCTGTTCCTAAGTTGTATCAGTATCAGTATCTGCTCATCAAATTTCAAGCCTCTCGCTGAAGTGGTTCTTAGCTTCACATTTGACAAGTTCCAGACTTCACAAACTTAAGCGAAGGACTCCAAATATGTTGAACGAATATGAATTGCCACTAGATAGCATGGCTTTGAATTTCATAGAATGAAGTTAGGCGGTCTGTTTCTAAGTTGTATCAGTATCTGCTCACCAAATTTCAGGTTTATCGCTGAAGTGGTTATTAGCTTCACATTTGACAAGTTCCACACTTTATCACAAATGTTTTGAATAAACGAGAATATCTCTTCAGCGATAAATCTGAAATTTAGTGAGCAGACTAAAAAAAAGGTTAAAATACTAGATAAGAAAAAAGAAGGGATGGGGTTTAACTGTTTAATTGCTCTTCATTAACAATACATATGAATAGTGGCCTGGCGTTCGCCGCCACCACCGCCGCCTCCTCGGCGTCCGCCACCGCGTCGCCAACCGCGACCGCCGCGGTAGTAAGCACCACCACCACCTCCTCGGTAGTAAGCAGCAGCACCACCACCTCCTCCTCTACCGCCACGGTAACCGCCGCGCGGGCGCCGCTACCACGTGACGCGGGAGCGTCCGCCTGGGTTGGATCGTTCTGTAAAGTAATTTAAATTACAGCACAAGAACTCTCTCCCCCCCTTTGTTAAGTATAAACAACAACAGCCCCCATCATCCCTTTCCCATGTGACAACATGCTGAAAAAACCAGCAGAGACAAACATCACAACACAACCCACAGTCCCGGATCGAACTCGGGTCCCGCAAATTTCGGTTCGCGTGTTTGCCTCACTGAGCCACTACACGGGTAATATTCCAATGATTAATTTTGTAACACTTACGTCTTCCTGCTCTTCCTCGCTCCACCGGTGGTGCAGCAGCACGAGCTGCAGCGGCGGCAGCGGCTTCCAGCCGCCGCTGCAGCTCCTGCTCAAATTCGCGGCGCATTCCATCAACGCGCCGCTGCACCTCCTGATCTTGATGTTCTTCTAAAAACAAACTATAATTAATAAGGAGAAAGAATGAGGGATAGAGAAAAGCTGAAAGAAGTATGCAATTGTACTCACGCATGTTAGGATGAGCCTCTGCTACATCCATTTTCGCGGACGCCGGCTTATCTTCTTGTTCTGACATCCTAATATAAAAAAGATGAAATTCAATATTAATTATAAATAGTTATATTAAAGTACAGCCCGGAGTCGAATTAGAAGATAAAGCAGAAGAATAAAAGAAATAGAAGCATAAAACGACAGCAAAATATATTTTGAATACTTACGATGTTGTCGCTTGCTAGATTTGTGCGATAATGGACGATCACGAGCACATGAAGAAAGCCGTGTTTGATAACAATTGACGTAGGGGTTGAACATGCATATGCCTTGAAATCAGTTCTTCAGTCGAATTATCGGTAATACCGACCATTGCGTAATTGTTATGTTAGCCGTATAATGTCGCCTGTGTCATGTGTCGTTCGAGCATTACATGGAGTGAATTATGACAGATACCGATATGCTACATTAGTTACCGAAATTTTTTGTACAGGGTGATGCACTAAACGGGGAATCAGCTTTTTACCATCGAATTATCGGTAACACCGAAAAGCGTAATGCATCACCCTGTATATATTATTTTAAAATCATCGGAGTGCATAAGTAACGCTTCTCTGAGATTTTGCAATTGTTAGTTAATCGATTGACTGCCGGTATCTGTCACGATTCGCTCCGTGTAGTACTCAGGAACACACGACACAAGTGACATTACACGGCAAAAAAACAATTATGCAAATGTCGGTATTATCGATAATTCGATGGTAAAAAAACTGGTTCCAAGTCATATGCATCACACTTAGGGACTGCGTTTTACTACTAACATGTCACAACGTAATATATTATATTATATTACATTTTATAGTACATAAATGAACATTTTCTCTCTTTATTCTCTCTCATTTGGATCGAGCCACGCTTGTTGCATATGAGAGAGAATGGCTGTCGCCACTGTCCAGATCGACACGCAAATTGCTTACATACGATGTATGTACGGTGTGATCTGAGCCGGAATCGTCGAGCATCTGTTGAACGTGCAACAGGACATTCAACAGCTCCAGGTTAGACGTACTTACATTTTTATTTATAATTCTATATTAGAATTTAATTTTATTCTTTTATTTATCGTGCCGAAAACTTTAAAATGAAATCAATAAAGCTTCAATTAACAGAATATTTAGAGAACAGGATATCTCAAAACCTCTGGCTAGACGACAGTCACATGGACATTTTTCATTCCATTATACACGAGTATGGTTATAGTCCTCAAGGCACTTGGAAAGTACAACTTCCTGACACTATAGATGAAATACCATCAAACGTGGAGCATATTCAAATCTTGTTTAGTGGTGCTCCAAATACAATTGGACATTGGGTTTGCTCTTACTATGACAGAAAATCGATATATATATACGATTCTCTAAACATGAAGAGATTGAGTAATGAGCACAAAACATTCTTGCAAAAACTATTTCCTTTTTACAATGTCAGTGACGATACAGTGCACTTTCCAGCTGTTCAGCAACAAAACGATGGAGTCAGTTGCGGAGTATTCGCTATAGCGTTTGCTACCTCGTTAATATTTCACATTCGCCCAAATAAAGTTGTATATGACACCGAGAAAATGCGGGGTCATTTAATCAAAATGTTAAAGACGAGCTGTATTGAACATTTTCCACAGCATCCAGCACACCGCCCAGTCAAGCTTCTGCCGTTACCAGTAGTACAGCGCAGAAAGAACATAGCAGAAGAGACACGATTCATACGACATCGTACCAAAAAAGTTAAAGTTGCTTCTCCTAAGTCTATTAGCTTAATATCTCTTTCTAGCGACAGTGGGGAAAGAAAAACATTGTCCGCTCAAAGCGAGATTCTAGAAAACGTGCCATTATTGTCTGCATCTAGCGACAAATTTACAAAAATTAAAGGCTTGTCTGCATCTAGCGACAATTGTACAAAGAAGGGAGCCTTGTCTGCATCTAGCGACAAATTTACAAAAAAGGAAGCCTTGTCTGCATCTAGCGACAATTGTACAAAGAAGGGAGCCTTGTCTGCATCGAGCGACATTATTCCAAAGAAACGGCCCTTGTCTGCATCTAGCGACAAATTTACAAAAATTAAAGGCTTGTCTGCATCGAGCGACATTATTCCAAAGAAACGGCCCTTGTCTGCATCGAGCGACAATATTCCAAAGAAACGGCCCTTGTCTGCATCTAGCGACAGTATTACACCAACACAACTGATGTCTGCAACCAGCGACAATAATACAAAGAAAAGGCCCTTGTCTGCATCCAGCGACAACTTTACAACGAAACAAGGCTTGTCTGCATCTAGCGACAGTTTGGAGGAGAAAGATAAATTATGTAATCTTTCTAAAGAGTGTGCTCATAAATATTATATTGAAAATAAAGGTAATAAAATACGTGTCAGGGATTCAAATACTATACAAGTGTTAAGGATAAAAAATCTATCACAAATGCAAAATATTATCGACAAAATAAAAATGAAATATGTATGAAGAATGTAAAATATTATAAAGAGAATACCGATAAGAAATCGGTCGTGAATAAAAAATATTATATACAACATAAAGATAAAAAGTCGATTATGAATAAACAATATTATAAAGAAAATAGAGACGCAAAATCTATCACGAATGCAAAATATTATAGAAAAAATTTACTTGTGCAAACAAAAATGCGCATTGCCAATAAACTATGTCATAAATATAAAGTATATCGTATTCGTGGAAATACTATAGCTTTGCAGAGAAGTGCTGAGAATTATATTCAAAAGATATCGAAACAACTTGCAAAATGCACACCTATTGAAAGTTTTTCTAGCGCAAGAATTGAGGCCGAACGAATATTCAAGTGGTGCATTTTCGTTAGACAAAATTATATATCCAATATAGCAAAAGTATTGCATAATTTAAGGGAAAAAGCTCAACTATATTTAACACAGTTATCCGCTCTCGCTTGTGATGACATTGACAGTACACGAAATATGTTATGCGGTGATTCTAAACATACTCCTACCACGGAGTCATATTTCTCAGAGGCAATATATGATTTCAATATCAAATTAAAGGAAAAGTCTCTTATGATGAATGAATATGGCCAGGTCACAAATGTTTTACCATTAACGGAATTAAGACCGGATATAAAGTCTAAGAAATCATGGGTTTGTAATGAATTTTGTACAGTTCAGAATTTGGAAATACTTACACGATATCAACGATTACTCAAAGTTATATCTGAATGCAGATTAATAAAAAATATACCAAAATTAGTGAACGGTTTGGCACCGTGTACAACAAAATGGACAATTAGTAAATTGGGACATTCACATGGTTGTTACATAAAGCCCGATATTTGTCGATCATTGGTACTGGCAATTCATTTCCTTTGTCCACACTTTCCACGAGTGAGAAATATTGGTAGATTGATTAGTAGCTTGTCTCATTATTACAAAAAATTGAAATCTTTAGATAAGGCACTCGAAGTCGGAGATATTGTAGCACTGAGAGAAATCATCAAACATGTAGAGGAAGAGGCGGCACAAAATTTATTACTCGATAGTAACAAAATAAATTTAAATGAAGATTACATAATTAATAAATATTCTGCGGCATTTAAGCTACTTACAAAAAGATCTACGGACACTCCTCGATTTGTGTGTGTATCATGCGAGAAGTTGCATTTTCGGAAACAGATTACCGATTTGAATAAACTACGAATTCCAATAGTTGGAAAACATTGGGAAAATTTAATGGTTCACTTGGAAAAAGAAGCAATAAATGTTGATTATATATGCCATTATTGCATAGATTACTTTCGTAAAAATGCCTTACCACCAGCGTGTGTATTGAACGGCCTTTACGTAGGAAAAATGCCTGAGATATTGACAACTTTAAATGATTATGAGAAAATTTTGATTCAGCGTGCTAAAGCATTTCAATGTGTGCAGCGGATGGGTACAGTAACGAATAAAAAAATACCGCATAGGCAAATGATACAAAAAGTAAAAGGAAGAATATTTCATTTGCCGTTGCCGATAGAGGAAAGTTTAAAGAAAATATGCCCCTCAACGGCAGCAATTAACTATGACCATGAGGTTTATATATTAGTTCGAGGAATTCCAACAAAGTCAGAAACAGTCTGGGAAAGTTTGGTAGATTTGAAAAAGATATTCGAGGTATTGAAATGGATGAAGGATAATAATCCACTTTACTCGGAAATTGCATTGCCCCGTTCTCATGATGAATTATTAAGTGGAAAATTGAAAGAAACAGAATATATTATTGATGATAATGAGGAAGAGGATAAAGATGAGGATAAAGATGAGGATAATAAGGAAACGAATAAGCAGGCTGCGATGCTGACCCAGATTACCGACCCCGATTCGTATTATGAACATTATTCTATTTACCCCATGTATGAGAAAAGAATAAATAATACATCTACAGCTTTGTATCAAATGTTGAAAGTTGAAGCCGTGCCTCTAGACAATCGTTGTAAAGATTTGGATGTTCTTTGCTTCCCGGATTTATATCCTTACGGTAAGAATGGTGTAAATCAAGAAAGACAAATACACATACGGGATTTCGATTTTGTAAAATCGAGATTAATGTCAAAATATTCACATTTCCGTTTAAATATACAGTATTTATTCTTTTTATTAAACAATGCCAATATGCGACAAATCAGTAGTGGTATCTATCATAAACTCAATACTGTCAATCCACACGTAAGATATACAGCAGCTGAATTTTTAAAATCTTTGTCTGCAAACGAATTAGAAGGAAATTTAGATACTATTTTCGGAAAGTTGCCAAATACAAAACAATATTGCCGCAAGGTGAGAAACAATGTTAATGCCATGACACGCGATTACGGACCAGCCACTTGGTTTTTAACATTAAGTCCGGCAGAATGGTTGTGGTCGGACTTAGCAGAATATATTAAAGAAGTCAGTCCGAGTTTGAGTTCAATAAAATCAATTAGCGAATTAATTGCTGCTGATCCAGTTTCTGCTGCTAGATTTATAGAAAATAAATTTCAAGCAATGTTAGACTTTATTTGCTCTTCCGATAACCCTATAGGCAAAGTAAAGCATTATTTTGTAAGGCGTGAATATCAAAATAGAGGAATGCCACATTGGCATTTATTGATTTGGATAGAAGATGCGCCCATAATAGGAAAATCATCGAGCGAGGATGTAATAAATTTCGTATCAAAATACGTTACTTGCAAGATGCTTAATAAAAAACAATCACCACAATTATATCGGCGTGTCATGACTCACCAACAGCATTACCATAATTCGTATTGTTTACGAAACAATAACACGAAAAAAGGTTTTGTAAGAAAATGCTGATTTGGATTTCCGCGTCCCATTACAGATAAAATAAAGTTAAGAGATCTTGCCGTCAGTATTGCGAATAGAAGACAATTGAAAAATAAAAATCGTTTATACGATCTGCCGCGTGAGGAAGGCGAGAAAAACATAAATGACTATAATCCTACTATATTGACAGCATGGGAAGGGAATATGGACATTCAGTTTATCGGCGAAAAGTCCGTTTTATTAAATTGGTACTGTACAAAGTATACCACTAAAACTGAGTGCAGTTATGGCGTTGATACCTTTGCCATAATAAACAGTACAAAATCTCTCTGCAGTTTATTATGGAATGTTGCATTACGCAGTTTGAGCAACAGAGAGTGTGGAGCTATTGAAGCTGCAGATACTCTTTTAGGAATTTCACTACACAGAACTGATCCTAACACAACATTTCGATGGTTAGACGTTAACCAAATAAGAAGTAAAAAAATAAAAACTAGGAAAGAAATTGCGGAACTTGATTCGGAGTCGACAGACATATTTTGCCACTCTTTTATTGATAATTATTATCCGAATAGACCACAAGAATTAGAGATGTTAAGTTTATATGATTTTGCAAAGTGGTATGATGTTTCACGAATAAAAATTTCGGGGTGCTCGCTAGAATTTTACGATTCCAAAACTCGTCTATATTTGAAAAAAAGAACTCGTGGTTACTTAATTAATCACTTTACATATAATAAGAATCTCAACTCAGAAAAGTATTATTATTCATTGCTGTTGTTGTTTAAGCCCTGGAGAGATTTGGACGAATTAAAAGGGTGCTATGATAGTTATGCCGAAGCATTTGATTCGATTAAGATTGAAATTATTAGTGCCCTACAGTATCATGAACGTATAGAGGAACTTCAGCAAGCTTTCGATCATGTTAAGGAACTGGTTAATCAGAAAATTTTGGAAATGGAACGTGAAAATGAAAAAGCTCAGTCGCTTGGTGAGTTGGAATGCCAACCTCTTGAGGTAGAAGGTGCGATGCAGGAATTGAGAGACGTAAAAAATAAAATTGCAGATTGCAATATTCCAGAAATAATAGAGGAATTAAATACTGACCAGAAAAGGATTTTTGACACGGTTACTCAATCAATTCGTAATGTTAATGATTCAGACGATTCAACTCAGCCATTGCTGCGTTTGTATGTGAGTGGTGAAGGGGGAACTGGAAAAAGTTATCTGATCAAGGCAATTCGTTGTTGGACACAACAAATACTAAACAAAGACACAGCTGTATTAGCCCCTACTGGAGTGGCAGCATTTAATATTGATGGTTTAACTGTACATAGATTATTTCAACTTCCCGTTGAACACGGTCAAACGCCTAGTTACAGACCATTGTCGGACATGGTCTTAAAAACACTACGAAATGAGTTAAAGGATACTGTTTTATTTATTATAGATGAAGTTTCGATGATATCGAATATTACGCTAATGTACATACATTTGAGACTGGCAGAAATATATGATACAGCTGAGACCAGCGATGGATGGTTTGGCGAAAAGCACATCCTCTTATTTGGGGATTTGTTACAATTGCCACCTGTTCGTGAAGATCCAGCATTCGTCAAGATTTCAAGCGAGAAAAATGCTAAATATTTGAGTTCCTTGGCAACTTGCAACTTGTGGACGAATTTATTCGGTTATGATGAATTAAGTATCAATGTGCGCCAAAAAGGAGATGATGCTTATCGTGAAATTCTCTCAAGAATTCGGTTAGGTATTCTTACGGAGGAAAATGTTTTCAAATTGCAATCGAGAAAAATTTCTTTCGTATCTAATGACCCAGAGGCAAGGTTAATTGAGCTCTGTAATTACATTGAAACTTTACCGTCCGCTGCAATTTGTCTACTTCCTACGTGTCATTTGTGTGATGTACTTAATTCGGCAATGCTCAAAAGAATTAACAGTGAAGGAGTTAAACTTATTTGCCGCGACGTTCTTGATTGTGCAGAATATTTAAAGAAACGGATCAATAAACTCTTAGAACAATACGATGAAGACAATTCTCTGACAGCTGGTTTAAGTAGAATTATAATTGTGAAAGTTGGTGCAAAAGTGATGCTAAGACGTAACATTGACGTAACATTAGGTCTTGTAAATGGTGCTATTGGAGAAATTACTGGAATTTCTCGAGCAGTGGATTCTGATGATATTGAAACAATACAGTTTCGATTATCAACTGGCGTTGTATATTCATTAGAAAGAGTTGTTACCAAATTTCGGGTAATGGAGAAAGCTTATGTTATTCGTCACCAGTTTCCTATATCTCTTAGTTATGGAATTACTATCCACAAGTGCCAGGGGTTAAGCCTAAAAACAATTATAGTTGACGCAGGAAACAGTATCTCCAGTTGCGGTCAGGCGTATGTTGCACTGTCGCGTGTAACTTCCTTAGAAGGTTTACACTTAATTAATTTCGATCCGTCTTCTATAAAAGTTAATAAATTAGGTATACTTGAGTATAACAGATTACGGAGTGTTTATAGACCTGATCTTGCAATTATAAATTATGCGACGGAAAGTCGGAAGAAAATAACTGACATTTATTGGGCTGAACGATCAAAAACTATTATTCCAGCAACACATACAGATAACTCGGTAATTTCAGTGCACTCTGTAAAGGCATTTATTAATACCGACCGTGTCTCCGCATACGCTAATGTTGTTATGCAGTGCATGCTTAATTGCCAAGTTATTCGTAAAAAAATACTTAATCAACATGAAAACGATGCGATAAAAGCTTTGGCTGAAGCTTATATAACTAATGGCGTGCAGTTACTTAATTGCCTTGGGGTTAGGCAGCATTTAGGTGGCTCTTATATTGAAAATATTCCACAAGACGCCTCTGAATTTTTACTTTGTGTTATAAATAGTAATGACAGTATTAGACAAATTTTGGAACATGAATTAAGTCATAAAGTTTGCTGTAAGGTTTGTAATCAAACGAATGCTAGAATCGAGAAAAATTTAATTTTAACATTACCATTATGTGTATTAGAAGGAAAAAGTAAAAATTTGCAAGAAATAATTAAGATGTATTCCGACTGGCGCGTATTGGATGGGTCTGCATGTACTCACTGTGGAAGTAAGGAGATGATGTTTAAAACGGATATTACGATGGTTGGAAATGTTATATTGATACAACTATTGCCCTTTCAAAAATGCGAAAAGCGTATAATCAGGATTAAAAAATATAGTATCACGGGTGCACATACTACAAAATTGTTTATCGCGCAAAAACCATACAAAGCCATAAGTGCTATATTTTATCACGAGCAAAATAATAGTCAGAATGGACATTATACGTGTTTTGTACGAAATAAAAAAAATAAGTTCATTAACATTGACGATGAAAAGATTATAGAAAAAAGGCAGTGGCCAAGAGGTGCAGCAAACGCCTATCTATTCTTTTTTGAACAAACTTCATAATTTAGCCAGTTTTACATATAAACATTTAGTATATAAACTCCGACCAACGGATATAAAACAGCCGTTGTCAGCATTAAGCGACAATTTTGCAGAAAAACGGCCGTTATCAGCATTAAGCGACAATTTTGCAGAAAAACGGCCGTTGTCAGCATTAAGCGACAATTCTGTAAAGAAACGGCCGTTGTCAGCATTAAGCGACAATTTTGCAGAAAAACGGCCGTTGTCAGCATTAAGCGACAATTCTGTAAAGAAACGGCCTTTGTCAGCATTAAGCGACAATTCTGTAAAGAAACGGCCGTTGTCAGCATTAAGCGACAATTTTGCAGAAAAACGGCCGTTGTCAGCATTAAGCGACAATTCTGTAAAGAAACGGCCGTTGTCAGCATTAAGCGACAATTTTGCAGAAAAACGGCCGTTGTCAGCATTAAGCGACAATTCTGTAAAGAAATGGCCGTTGTCAGCATCAAGTGAGAGTTTTCCAAAGAAACTGCCATCATCCGGATTGAACAACATATCCAAGATTATAAAATGTGGAATTTCTTCTTCGTCGATTTAGTTGAATAAAAGCATTTTGTATCCATTAAATGTGTTCTTATTTTGTAGTTATAAGTAGCAACAAATTATATTTTTATTTTACTGATTAACTAACAAAAAGAAATGAGATCCCCCCAAAAACATTAAAATGAAAAAAAACGCCAAGTAGTCCCCCCCCCCCCCCTCCGACGCCGCCGCCCAACTACCCAAACCACCTACTCACCAACCCACCAATCTTGCAAAAGTCATTTAAAAATGATCAAAAATAGAAATGGATATCATTGGTACACGAAAGCCAAGTTATAATTCAGATATATAATTAATAATATAATTAATAACATACAAGAAACCCAAGTTTTCATTCAAAGATACCTCGATTTAACTCGCATCAACAATTAACAACAAATTTACAATAAATTAGCGATTAACAATAATAATAAAAAAAAACTTGGCGTGCGCACGCTTGATTTGAGTATTGAATTTACCTTTTTTTTAACGTGGGGAAATCCTCATGGACACCCCGCCGCCCTGGTGGGAGCGACAGGGTAGTGCCGGATTCTTACCGGCTAAAACCCCACGGTGGCCATCCTCCGCGCTTAGTGGGGCGGCACCGGGAACTCTTGTCGACCGGTGCCGCCCCGCGCCCGCTCCTCTCGGGGGGCACGTCTCATGGTGGGGGAGAAAGCCATCACCTCGGGATCGTTTATGCGGGCGACAGAGCCACCACTCTGCCGCCTCACGACGCCTTGGTGCGTACCCGGCCCGTGAGTCTGGCTACTGCGGGAGGGCTGCATCCCCCCGCGCGGGGCGGCGGCGAGGACGGGCCCTCGCCAAACGGAAGGGGTCCGTCCTCTCTCGCCGCCGCTCTGCCTCCTCCTTTTGGAGGAGGACCTCCTGGACGAGAGTTGCCCTCTAATAAATAGCAGCCAGATTCGTGGAGGCACTCGCAATATAGTGCCACGGCGCCTGTATGACAGCAGCCGTACGGAGCGGATCGTTTCGAAGTAACGGGTGCTCCTACTACGATCCTGTCCGGGCTCAAAGGACTCCTGAGGGTTGTGCAGGAGAGTCCCGTCCGTGGGGGTCACCCCCCCAACGCACGTCACTAATCATACAGGGGAGAGACCGCCGACAGAAGGGGGGGTTCCAAACCTATTACGCCCAACGTCACATGGCCACCTATCGATCTCTCACACGCCCACGCACTCAACAGGGGCACTGGATACGCATGGGCCCACCACAGGTTGCCGAAGCCCCACATGCGCCGCGCGGCGAGTCAAGTACTCTGTACTGCACCATATCGTCGTTTTAAGTAACCTCCACTTGCTTGATTTGCCAGCAACATCCTGTGTGTACAGGGGCTTTTCGGGGCCAAGCAGACTGTGGGCCGACCGGTGTTCGCGAGGATCGAGCTTGGTTTCCCTTACCCCACGCGATCTGCCGCCTGACACTCGAGACATCGCGATTCCTTTACCCCTGCCGTATGTGACTCGATCATGACGTTTAAGTTTGACCTACGCGAGTGCCATTCTCTCCGGTACGATGCCATCTCTGCGAGCACCGTATCGGGCGACAGATCGTCAACCGTGTATGTACAAGAGAAAAGACAACCCTTTCTTCCCTTCCCCCAAGAGCTCGATCTCGCAATCGGGTGCTAGAACACCGGTCGTAATGCGCGCGCGAACCCAAGGCCTCCCTAACTCATCCCCTAAGCCTGCCTACCACGTGTAATAATAGCCGGCGGAGGGAGCTGCGAATAGAGGATTCGCCAGGTTGACACTCCATGCTCTCGCCGCTGTCACCGATCGGGAGCTATTCTCCCTCGCGACTAATTCCCCTTCCCGACGTTTCTCACAACACTAGCTTGACCTGCCTATGCCTGTACATATATACCGGAGAAGAATTTAATTCGGAGTTCGATACGAGCGAGTCTCCCACGCACCCCACGCACGTACGCACGCACCTCAGCTAGAGACGCGACCCCCCTGCTACAGTTAAAGCAACGCGGCGACTCGCGAAGGACTCCAATTCCCTCTCCTTCGGTCGGACAGAGCAATCGGAGCCGGACAGATTTATACGACCAAAACACTACAGCAAGGAACACCCCCGTGGCTCTACTTTAACAGGTCCAGCGTTCCAACTGGATGAGCGCGACCGTTCGGTGCGGGATTCGCCCAAACGACTCCCTAGTTCTGAAAAGAACTGCGTACCCCGGCACCTGCCTGGTGGACAACGCTGTCCAGTTTCCTAATGGGAGAACCGGGTATACGAGAGCCGTCCAAGCTTCCGCGGTGCACCAGAATCGGCCGCTGTTGCAAAAACGGAAAAGAAGAGGGCGGGCATCGCGTCAAGAAAGCCCGCCGGGCCTGTCATACGCACGCTCGATCGCTCGCGCCCGCGATAACCCGAGACTGGTTCCCCCCACCCATTGTCCCGTTTCACCGCCGCGGATGATCCGCGAGTCGCGAGTCAATTGCACGGGGAGGCTGGCCAGTGTGGACGCGTGTGGATAGAAGAGAACGCATAAAAAGGGGGGCACCCACATCGAGCGCCACGGCGCCTCCACGCCCGGCACGCGCACGGAGCGGAAAAATTTCGGGGTAACGGCCTTCGAACTCCCAGACGGGTCCGTGCCGTCCCCGGTGCGCAGGCACGCATCCTCGCGATGTGGAGGTCACCACCCACGCCCGGGCGCCGGGGTCCAGGCCTCGCGTTCTCCGGCCGCCCCTACTCGATTCACGTCCAGAACACGCGAAGCGCGATCGGAGGAGGGCACACCTCCAACGCGCACGACCAGACGCGGGGGGGAGAGATCGCCTTCCGAGGGGGGGTATCCGAGCCGATTGTTCGCAACAATATCAATCGACCACCCATCGATCCGTCTCACACCCACGCGCTCGACGGAGGCCCCCCCACTCCGCATGGACCCGGGTTGGTCGAGAGCGCCAATTTCGCAGAGTACGCAAGGCCGGAAAAGGGAGGCAGTTAGCCACCAGAATCAAACCCATGCTCGCCTAGTAGACGAAATCGGGAGGTCGTCTTGTGTCCAAAAGTTCCCCGCTCTCTGTCCGTTGCGTGTCCGTGTCAGCCTCTAGCACCGAGCACGCCTGGAATCCTGCGATCGCGAGGGCCCTAATACGAGAAACGCCCGCGTCACGAGAGTCCTCCGAGTCTGAGGAGCGCGCGAAATGTCACCCCGTTGTTGCGACTGAAGCGCGGAGACGCGAAAAGCCAACGGGATTGCCCTACACGTCGCCTAGCATCTACGCCCGAATTGCAGGGTTTTTACGTCCCCCCCCCCCGTCCTCCCACTCCCCCCGCCCTATACCGTCCGGAGACGAACGGCTCGCAGACGGGGCGGGCCGTGGAAGGGCCGGAGAGGGCACCCACGAGTCAAAAACGCAAGCAAATGACTGCGGGGACTTCGTCAGCCCTCGGCGTCGCTCCCCCCCCCCTTCCGGAGGTGAGATCGTTCCAGGGTTGAGGAAGTACGCGCAAGGCGTCAGCCCCCCCCCCTTTCCGGAAATCGTTGCATCGTTCCGGGGTTGAGAGTCGACGCGTTGAGCCCCCGCGTTCTCGCCGTTCAAAAACTCGGAACGAGAACCGATGTGAGTCGACGGAAGCCCTCCCGAGTCAGAGTCTCCCCTTTCCCTCGGCGCTTAACCTGTCCCTCGCGTAGCGCACGAGGGCATTTTCCGCGGTGCGGTGCTCGATTAACACCGCACCGGGTAGGCGCCCGCGGAGCTCCCTCCCACATTACCGCCGACTCGTATGTGAGGTTCCGTCGTCACGCGCGCGAAACTCACATAGCTACCTACTGCAAGCTACCGCCGCGATGTTTTCGGGTGACCTCCTCACTTGCAAGAGGCCGGCCCGGCCCGCTGGTCTAACTAAGGTTGCCCGAGGAATCCAGGAAAAGTGACAGAAACGCGAGACACCCCTTCACGAGTCCTGTATCAACGACGTCCCGCGAGTCTTTCCCCGATTGTCCAGCAAAAGTTTTCGAGAGCGGGGAAATCTATTCCCAACACGACATATACTACTACAACCGTGCGTGGCGTAATGTCTTGTCGTCCGTCTGACCTCGGCGGAGTCGTTCCCCTGCCGCCCGGAGCGATTAGCATCGCAGGGCGGCATTAGGAGGAGGAAACGAAGAGCGAGAGATAGCCCGAATTATATTTACATCGTTACTGGGCAGTACTACAGGCGAGCTCGATTCTCGTTGTTTGGTACAATCATTCATTCGGGAGTTCACTCATACTCGCGGCACACGGAAACCCTACCCCTCGCGCGTACGCCCAACGCGGTCTCACCCACGCCTGCATGCCCACACTCCGTGTTACAATGGTACTGATAAAGTGTGCGTGTGTGTGATTAGCCAACGAGAATCAGGCTCAGCCAAGCAGTTACAAAAGAACTAAGCAGCTCCGCTTCGGTCCAGTCCATGCAGTGTCCAAGTCTAGTCGGGAAGGTTCTTGTTTAGGTGTGTGTGCGAAGGTGTATGTTCGATGTGTGTCAGTATGCGTTCGGTAGAGAGAGAGAGGAGAAGAGTGTGCGTGTGTGTGTCGCTCGCTCGCTCGCGGATGTGTGTCCCGACTCGGACACGGCCTGTTTCACTGAACCGGGGTGTAAAGCCTGGTGGCGTGCCCAGCTAACCCCGGAGTATACGCAGTCCACTCAACGTATGCACGAGGACACCCGCACGGGGCGGATTCTTACTGGCTTCGGAGTAACAGCCTCAGGAATCCCTGAACTTGACCGTGCTGTCCCCGGCGCGTAGCGCTGGGCGCCGGGGTCCAGGCCTGTGTTCCCTTCAGCCGCTCCTCCTATCGCCGAACCCGCCAAGCACTCGCGGGAGACCCCACACACCCGAGCAGACCGTCGTCCCGCCCCAAAAGCGACCACTGTGCTTCCCGGTTCAGTGTCACCCGTGCCAGATTCCCTAAATCGCTCGCTCGCTAATGCGTGCCCCGGCTTGGGCGGGACCAGTTCTACTGCACCGGAGGAATAAGCTCGGCGGTGCGCTCAGCTGTCCCCGAGTGCCCGCTAGTTGACCCGCGTGCGTATAGTGTCACCCGCGCGAGGTGGATTCCTACGGGCTTCGGAGTAACAGCTTCTGGAATCCCTGAACTTGACCGTACCGTCCCCGGCGCCTTGCGCCGGGCGCCGGGGTTTAGGCCTGTGTTCCAATCCGCCGCTCCTACTTATGCCGAACCCAACAGATTCGCGCGGGAGACCCCCCCCCCCGCTTGTGAAGTCCGTCCTTCCCGTTTCAAAGCGACCGCCGAGGCTCCGGGTCCAGTGTCACTGGTTCCAGTTTTAGTAGCTAAATAAATCAAAATCCCCTTCAATCCCGCTCAACTCCGTCTTCGCGAAGATCCAGAGAGTCCTGTTTCCATCTCATCCTGGCACGTAGAAGTTCTTCCCTCTATGTATTTTCGAATTTCCGTGTTTTGTTCTTCAATTCCCCTTCCTTATTCTACAGGTGCGTCGTAGTTCCTTCCTCTTCGTATATTCGACTTTGCGTGATTTGTTCTTCATTTCCTTTCCCCTTCCTTATTTAACGAACAATCCTCCAGATCCCAAATTTCCAGCTTTCCCTCCCGTGTTCCAGCACACAGTCCACGTCCGTATTCCACAGGTGAATCACAGCCCCTCCCTGTATTCCGGTTTAGGAGAGCTCGCAATGTATACCTCCTTCTACTGGCAAATATCGCCTGTGGTGACAGAAAAAGAAAGGACACCAGCAGAGGGAGGAACAATTATGAACTATGAAGATTCGAAGATATGTGTTAGCGGTCAAAGAAAGGGCAGCAAAAGCAGTAGTAGACGAGTGAAGCCCAGGAGGCAGTAAGGGAGAGTGAAGTACCTGTTGATATAAGCAAACAAGCAAGATACGGGAAAGATAGCACACTAAATCATTATGATAAGCGTGGCACTGCATGATGTCACCCTCGTCCGCCCTGACTTCTACAGTGGGAGCGCTGGAAGAAACGAGGAGGGAGGACCGCAAAAGGGCCCTCAGTAGATTTTGCAGCTGCGCGTATCCCGGTCATGCAGTCTCAGCATCAGAGTCCACAGTTGTACCTGCAAGAACCTTAGCCGCGCCAGATCTGCGGCCAAACTGGAGCTCATAATGACGCGAGGAGCGACTGTCGCGACTCCGTTCAAGAGAATTATAATTAAAACCGCATATCATTCGTTTCGAAATCGAGGCAAGCTCCAAGGAGCTCTTGTCGCCATCCGTGGCCACAGCCCAGAATTAAGGGGATTCTGTCGCCCGCGCATGCTCGGAATTGGTCTGCCGGCTAGCGCCGACGTCGAGACCATCAGCCACTGCGGTACGAGCCCGAGACAGTGGCTCCAAAACGTCATCCAGCCCTGCCCGCCGCCGGCAGTCGTCAGCGATAACAAAGATGAGCCCAGGCACCGCGAACCGCGCCTCCGCCGCCACGAACAGGTTAGGTCACAGAGTGACAACCAGAGCGGAGCCCAGCGGAGCAGCCCTCCGCAGGGGACAGTGCAGCTACGTGTGTGAAAAATGCTGGAGTTGAGTCACGACTATCCGCCGTGTTGACCCCTATCCGTAGTGATTGGGGGCGAGCTACTCCGACTCAGTGAGCTGTAACATAGCAAGAGAAGCCATGGCTCACCTTTGGTGCACGGGAGAAGGAATCCTCGTGTTTGAGGGAATCAGCTCACCATCTGAAAGCACAATAACAGCGGGGACATGTGCATGCAGCAGCACTTCCATACTCCTGAAAAGAAAGAAAGGAAATAGTGGGATCCAATACACACAGGTAAGCCTTGGTAAGTGGATTACTTTATTGTAAACTGTCCTTGTTGTTGTAGTTTGTCAGGTGTGGCAATAAGTGGGGGGGCTATGTAAATACATTTGTTAAGTGATTTGGTTTTCAGATGCCAGGAGTGCACCTATGATTATAGCTCAACGTCACCCGCTCAAGACCAATGGTGATGTATGTGTTTGTGGTGTTTAGTGTAGCGTTGTGTTCTTGTATGCTGGTAGCATGAGCGGGTGAGGACTGACTTCAATGAAATTAGCCTGCCCTTTAACCTTTGAACTTAAGAGACTAGCCGTGAGACAACGGCTTGTCGTGCAAAGGGTGCCAGCAACTGAGGGCTGCATGTACAAGATGGGAACTTGCATCGGGGCACTCATAGCCACCGGGTGTGTTGGATGTATGTCATTAAATGCGGTGGCTACAACGCATGAGCCCGCTCCAGCAGTCAGGCCCCGCGCGCCATGCAATGAGGAAGGAGTCACACCACCCGAAGCCTTAAGTGGCTGCGGGCAAGGCCTGGTCCGGGCCAGCCGACAAGAGAGAGAAAGTGGGTGACGTTAACGTTGTGCTACCAGAGTCCAGTCCAGTCACAGATCAATACTACACTATATTATTATATATAATAGTTCTACTTTAACATAATAGTGCTAATAGTTCTGATGGTTCTAATGGTATAACATATTGGTTCTGATTCCTGATAGCAGGTATAAGTTTTGAAGGTTGGAAGGCTTATCAGAGCGATCAGGCCCATGAATGGAGAAAGCCCCAATGGCAGCAGTGCCGCTGTCAATGAGTGAGTTCGTGAGAGACACAGAGACAGAGACAAGGATTACTATACTGGCTGGGCAAGTTGAAACAAGTACGGACCGGCCATATTGTCAGGGACAAACAGACTTTGCAAAATGCAGCTTACAGAGGGAGTTTCACCGGAGAATCCTCAGATCCAGGGGGTATATTGCACAAGTGCAGAAATGCAGAAATCATTGACTAAGTTATGTACGTAAACAGGGGTTGTGGTGCTGTCATTATAAGCTGATGATTGTTGGCTGACAGCCACTATACTTAATTGGTTAATTAGCTAAATGGTGGTGATTGGTTGCAGAGGACAGTAAAATGCTGGGTGCAAATCTAAGATTGGCCGTAGATTGGCGCTATTTAGGACAAAGCAGGGCTCAGCCGTCAGAACGTTGCATGTCAGCTCGAGGGCGTCCGTACGCTTAACTATGTCCGAGTAGCTACAGGAGAGTCGTCCGAAAGGGATAATCCCGCCATATCAAATGTACTGGGCATATGATGCATGTGTTATGCTGTAAATCGATGAAAGGAGCGCTGGCCGCCCGCAGCCGAGAAGCGTCCAATACCAATGACTCAGGAGTGGCGGGAGTGCCCCCCTCAAGGTGCCCATGTCTCCGAAGATGCGAATGCCTATACATACACAGATACACGTACACATAGACACATGTACGGGCCCAAGCCCAGATACAGGCATAAATGCCAAAAGATAAATAAATAAAAGCAGATGCAAATGTAACTGAAAATGAGGGTGTAGGTGAACTGTCCATGTAGATATTGTGATTGAGCTTAATGGGTGAGATGAGAAAAAGAAAGAAAAGGAGGCCCGTTGAGTTGACCCGGGCCACAGTGAGCGTGTGCAAGGAAATTTCCGCTACGCACGTTTACCCCAAAGAGCGTAAACCCGCGCCTCGGGATCCTTGTCCGTCTGTCCGCGGGGACCTTCCCTCCTCGCCCCCGTCCGCCAACGCCACTTAACTCATGGGGACCATGTGTTGATGTCAGGCGAGCGAAGTTTCAGAAATGCCCTTTGTTGTAGACTGGAGGGGGACTCCGAGTCCGCATACCAGAGGTCTGCACTCCTTACTCCCCTTATTCTGCGCCTGATTTCCTAGCTGATTGCAGCGTTCAGTGAAGTGAAAACCTGCCATAACGCTCACGGATTAGCTGCGCTGATCGCTGCTTGCGTTAAATGTACAACGCAAAGTCCGCTGTTTGTCACATAGGTTTCGCCACAATCACTCACAGTTCGCTCGTGGCAGGCTGACTATATTGAGGTGTACTACCATTATCACCCCACCTGCTCGCCCACGCAAGGAGTCGGGCGAAAGGTCAGGCTGAACCCGGGGGCAACCCAGGAATAGTACCCACAGCCAGTTGTTTGCTGGCCACGAGTTACGTCACTGGTAAGTACCACGGAGGAGTCCTTGCAAGCTAGAATAAGCCCAGTGGGAGGAGAAGGAGGTGACTTAGTCAGGGTCGACGGTCGGCGAGCGTCAGCTTGTGCGAGGTGACGCAGCCCATTGATGCAGGCGAAGGTGCGAATTGTAGAAGTGTAGCTGCAGCTGCAAGCGCAGATGCAGTTGTACTTGTAGTTGTAGTTGTGGTTGTGATCGTAAAGTGATAACAAAAAAACAATAATAATCCGATACCTGTTTGAAGCCCGAGCATGCTAGTCGCCCAGTACTACACCGCCCGTTTCCCAACACTCGTACCCTCCAACACTAGCCGGCCTGGGCTACGGCTGAGACAAGTCAAGTAGCTGTTGCATTGTTACCTTATGATTCGCAGTCGCATGTACATGTCAGTCAGAGTACGCGGGGGAAATGCAGTAGTTTACATACACTAGGGTGCCGCGGGCCACCATCCAGCCCCAGACAACAGGAGTTATATTTGGTTCCAATATGAGTTTGGATTAGTTTAGTTTTAGTTTTAGTTTTGGATTAGTTTGTTTAGTCCAGTTTAGCCTAGATAAATTTTGGTTTACTTTGGCTATTAGCTATTAGCTATTAGTTCATTCTTCCGTCTGACCAAACAATCAATCATTCATACGCTTGCTCAACCCCTTACCCGCCTGTTTCCCGGAGTTCCGAGGTTCCGGAAAACCGGGATACAGTGTTATTGATGCATTCGTTCAGTGGTACAATGGTGGAAAGCACACACCGCGCACCAGGCTCAATCCCTTAATACGCTCGGTTGGTTGAGTACGGTTTCGCATAACTTTGGGGGGGATGTAGCACTTGCCGTACGTATGACAGTTGGCATAGGCAGTCCATATATGATTGGATTGGTTTATTTTATAAATACTAGATATTATTATTATTATTATTATTCCTCTATAGGCTGAGGGCTTATGGGGGGAGGTCACCGAAGGGGTGCCGAGCGGCGCGCCAGAAATCGTGGTCAGAGCGGCCCGTCGTCCACGCGTCCAGCATATAGACGGGGGCGCGGGGGAGCCCCCGACACGGCGACCTCTCGGCCCACCCAGAGTGCCCCCCCGCGGGCCGCAGTCGTGCATGCCCGGCGTAGTGGGATAACACAGGGCAGGGGAGGACGGCCCAAACGCAGGCTCCGGCAGAGGGATGTGTCCGCCGGCCTACAGATTCTGCAGATCAACTTGCAGCACAGCAGATCCGCCTCCTCTCACCTGGCGGTGAAGTTCAAGAATAGGGGAGGGATGGTGGCCTTGATACAGGAGCCCTGGATAGCCAGAGTGAGGCCCGGTGTGAGTGGCCTGAATAATGCAGGACAGGTCTTTCACCGACCATTAACCCAGCAGGAGCTGGACGCGAGCGTCCCAGGGAGAGCCCGCCGCGGCCTAGGTAGGGCCCGCGGGCGCGGTCGCGGGCAGCTCCGCGGGGTCCGCGCCCCTCCCCGCCCCGCCTCGGCGGGGTCCGCGTGGACCTCACTTTCCTCCCCAACGCCCTCCCCAAACCAGGGGAGCGCAGTAGATGGGGGAACGCCCGGGCGCCCCGATTTGGAGGGCCCGACGTCCAGGCACTCTACGAGAGAGGCCTCTCTTGCGTCGGAGCATCCGGATGATCCCCTGTGGGAGGGCACGGAATTGGATGCAAGTCCTAGCGAGAACACGCAGATCCGTGCCTGTATATTGGTGGGCAAGGATCTCGATGCTAAGCTGATCCCTGACTATTGCACCATATCCTTTTCTCGGCACCTTCAAGGGCGGAACCATCGGGACGTCGGAAACCTTCCGAACGCCCGATGATCCGCCCTTGCCCCCCTTTCCTCCTGCCGGTCCGTTCCCCTTTTTGGGGGGAAGCTTGGCGGAGGCTGCAGCCTGCTTGGCGGCCGCCTTTCGACAAGCAGCGCGGCAGGCCTCGCCACCAAGGCGGTGGTCGGCCGGGCGCCCGAGGTCCCCGCAGAGCGGGCACCGGGGCTTTCCGCCGGCCTTACAGCCGTCCGCCTTGTGACCCTCCTCGCCGCATGCGTAGCAGCGGCGGCTGCGGTCGGCACCGGACTTGCACTGCCGCCGCACGTGCCCCGCCTCAAGACAGCGGTAGCGCTGCAGCGGCCGTGCAGCCAGTGCCTCCACCTTGACGGAGGTCCACCCCACCACTAGGCGGCCCGCCTGCGCCATTTTCCTGGCGGCGGTGGCCGGGCATCGCAGCCAAAGCGAGCCCAACTTGGAGGAGGAGGACGACCAGATTTCCCCGGCCGTCACTTCCACCCCCTTGCAGCCTCCACCCTTGGCGATGGCCGAGACTACCTCGCCGACGGTGACGGACTCGATGAGCCCGGTCACCCTCAGCTCAGCCTTCTTTGAGGGGCGGGCAACACGTGCCTCCGCCCCATCAAAGATCCCGGCCATCGCCGCCGCCAGCTTATCCGCCTTAGCGGCACCGTCGGCACCGGGGATCTCAAGAATGAGACCCCCTGTGACGGCGCGCTTCGGCCTTACCTCGGCGATGCCCAGGTCGGCGAGCTTGATATGCTCGCGGGCCCGGGACATCGCCTCGGCATACGTCATCCTGGACCCCTCCGGAACCGTCAGCGCTACCGCCGCGGTCTTCGGAGGGCGTCCAGGGATGACCTTGGCCACCTTAGTGGCCACTCGCCGAGCCCCAGCTGGCGGGGCTGGCGGTGCCTTAGGCGCGGCCTACCTTTCCCCCGCCTCCCCACCACCGTCGCCCACGTTTCTCCCTGTGTGGGAGGTGTGAGCGGAGGTGGCGCGGGGGGCCCGCCGGCGCTCGGGGAACCCTTGGGTGGTTCGGCAGCTTTGGATGCTGCCCCACCCTTGTTTCCCTTCTTCTTCCGGCGGCGGGCTGTACCGTCCACCGCCGGAGCCTCCGCGGAAGAAGCGGCGGCCCGGACGGGCTCACACCCACCCGTCCGATTCGCCGCCTTCGCACCCAATGGTGACCTCACCGCCCGCCCCGGGAAGAGCTCGTCCCGGAAGCGGGTCAGTTTGGCCTCCACGAGAGCCCCAATCTGCGCCATCGCTCTCTCCTCGAGAGCGAGGCCGACGGGGCTATCGCTGGGGGCGCAGGGAGCCGTCGCCGCGGTGCCTGAGGGTCCCGCCCCCTGGCGGCCCAGGAGTTCCACCTTCCTCGAGAGGGAGAAAATCTCCCCCTCGAGGTCGGCGATCCTGGCCCTCAGACGCCGATTCTCGGCCCTGATGAGAGTCCCTTCTCCGTCGGAGTTGGCCCTGGCTGCCAACTCCGTCGCCGCCACGGACGCTGTCTGGGCCGCCTCCCGGAACCTATGTTTGTAGGTGTCGTTGAGGTTAGACGTGGTAGCCGTCAGGTGACGCACCACGTCCATTGCCTCAATAATATGGGCACGTACATCCGCAGAGGAGGCGACCCGCAGCTTTCGCGCGAGCTGAGCCTCCCTATGGAGGACCTGAGCCGTGCCCCCCGCTCCCGCAGATGCAGGATCGCCTGTGGATACCGGCGGCTCGGACTCCGAGCCGCCAAGGAGCTGCCCCGCTTGGGGCTCGCTCCCGTCCCACGCCGAGTCGACCTGGCGTTTCTTCGCCTTGGCCGACTCGGCGCACTCACCGTCGACGGCCGCCCCCTCTTCCGGCGAGACCCCCCCCCCCCCGTGCGAGAGGACGCCGATGCCATTGAGGCATCGGAATCCTCGCCGACAGTTAATGTCACTTGTGAGCGTGAGGGGCTAAGTGCCGGCTCTGCTGTACCTGGGCTTTCGCCTATACCAGCGATGGAGTGGGCGTTTTACCACAGACAAGGGATGTTTGCGTAGATGACGTGCATTTACGAGCTCGGAAAAACCCCCCCTTCACCCAGTACAGGATCATTAGAGAAGTAGGTTGTCCACAAGGGAGGTGACTCGTTTAGCCGTTCCGTCCCGTGTCCCGTGCCAAGCACGGGGCACGAGAGCGGAACGTTACCAGCGGGGGCCACGAGGAGGCAGAGTCACTGGCTTACGCCCAACCTCATACGGGTCGCACCGGAGTACGAATTTCCGTCCTGGAACACGATCTGCCACCCGAAGGAGACAGGGACGTGCCCGCGCTTCCAGGCTCGGAAATCCTCGCCGACAGACGACAGAGAACCCCCTGACGCCCGCCGAGAGAGGACCTTGTGGGTCACTGCGTTGGACAGCCAGCTGAGCACCACCGTGCACGCCGGAACTGCCCTCTCCGTCGCTGACACCACGGAGGCAACGGACGTTTCCGAGCCGTCGGACTCGGCGCCGCGGGCCTGACCACCACGGGTCTCGTCTTTGAGGTGCGCGTCTGGCTCACCTCGGAAGGAGTCGCAGGCGGCCCCATTCCGCTGGCGGAATGAGCGTCTGCGCCGCTCGTCTCCTCACCTCCCTCCCTTGAGCTGGGATGCTCCTCATCTTTCTGGCACGTTTCGGAACTTCTTTCAATATTTTTATCTTCCATAATTTTTGAGTTTAAGGGCCTCCGCCCATTACTCCCACTCTCGTCTATGTAGGTGTGCGTGAGTGTGTGTGTATGTGCGAAGTGTGTTGAGAGGCGGTCATCGCGTGGAAAATCCGAACCCCCCGGAACGAGGAGGGGCCGGCCGCGCGTCCGCGGCGGGTAAGCCTTTTTAAGGCATCCACGGGTGGTCTCGGGAGAGCCCCCCGGGACGGGCTGCAAGGTCCCATCCGGTCACCAACCGGCACTACAACCCGCCCAGAGATTATTCGCCCCTGATAGGGCAGCCTCCCCGTTGGTTAAACGGGGTTCGGGCCCCTGTACTAGGGAGCGGCCCGGGAGTGCCAATCCCGGTTTATCTCCTGTATCCTCCCGTGGTACCACCGCGGCAGAACGACAGACCATCCCCCCCGAACAGGAAGAACGGCCCCGCAACGCGACCGCCTCTCGTGTGTCTCAGTGTGATGTAGTGTGTGTGTTTTGTGACGGGGCAGCGTAGCCCGTCCCAAAACTCCCGCTCTCACGCGAAGCCGCCTCGCACTCGCCGCCTAACCTCAACCACCGTTGCTCCAAGGGGGACCGCCAAACCTAGCGAATAATTACTAATGCGCCTTATCTTGTTTCGAGCCCAATATAGCGACGATACCAGCGAGTCGATCGAGGAGCGGGAGTTAAGCTCGAGGAGAATGGACCCGACGAGTCCTATCTGCGAGCCATACAGAGGGTGCAGATACGCCGATTGACGTGCCGATCAGGCCGCTCTGACCCTGGACAAACGACGGACGACGCAACGGCGACAGACCGACGGACGTACCAGGGGCTCCTAGCTCTCGCTGGCTGAAGGCAGCGGCGGAGAGCGCAGCGTAGCGAAACGATCGATACCAGCGCGCGGGATCGATACGCGAGCCCTCGATACCGATCGAGACCGATCGGCGCGGCGGCACCGAGAGATCGATAGCGTAAGGCGGTAACGTAACGCGACACGAAATTTACGTAGGACCGGAAGCTCCTCACTTTGTGAGCGACCTCCGCAGCAAGCGAAACGCGAGTGCGAGTGCGAGCAAACATTCTCAACTACGAAAGACGATTCGAGGAGTAAAGAGAGCGATCCAGTGAGCGAGTTAATACCGGTAAGCCCAGCGAATTGCCGCCTGCATACTACCTGTAAAGATCTCGGTGCCGGCCGTTCACGCTCCAACAAGAGGCTACCCTGGCGCGAGTGACCACCGGTCCCCTTGGGGTGACTCTTCAAGTCGCCACAAAGTCCCCGGTTCGGAAAGAACACCGTGAGCCATTAGATTGGAAGGCGTATAAAAGCCAGGAGCGGCCCGGCCGCCACCATCTAGCTGTGTAACTTGCATGCGAACGGTTTTGGGTTTTCCGGCTTCGAGGCTCGTAGATCGGCCGCCTATCTTGTACGATTGCAGTGCGACTGCAGGTTATCGAAAGTTCTGTTCGATTCTTTGGCGTGTCCGAGCCTTCCAGCAGGCGAGCGTCCGGCAAGCGCGACCGGCCGGGATAATAGATTGTGTAGCGGCTACGGGAAAGCCGAGGGTCCGAACGCCGACGTTCGGACGCGAGCGCTCGGACGTAGGATTTTCCGGCCAGCTTCCCGGCCAATAATAAACACCGTTGCCACCCATCCGCGTGGGATTATTCAGCCTCCTTTCCCGACCCGAATACCTTCGCCACTCTACCGGCCACGAGTTAGCCCGGCCGACACCGGCGAGTGCCGCCGCGTCCGGCCCGGGGTCGAGTGGAAGGCAACAACCAGGACGAGGGAGGACATAGGAGAAATTCGGCCCTTATCGGGGCCTGGCGCCCAGCAGTTTCCCCTTTCCCCCTTCCAGGAACCCCGGACGGACTTAGGCGAAGTTGAGGCGCGTCCACCCGGACCGACGCGGACAGGGGTCCGGAGAAACCGCTTACAGTTTCTGTGTGCGTGTGTTCCCCCGCAGTGGACCACCTCCAAGAGGCAGCACACCACGGGGGAATGTGTGTAAGGTGAGTGTAAGTGTAAGTGTAAGTGCTGGTTTTGGTCCGCGGCGACCGCTTACGCAAATCGCAACCCTCCAGTTAGAACCGGAGGGGCCCGCTATCCGCCACCCGGGGACGCGCCGTGTCGGAGACCAGCAACTCCCTCCGCGATACTATTGGGTCGTGGGAACGACTTAGAGTCGGCCCAACAGCACCAGTACCGCGGCACGGACTGGTTACCAATAGCTAGTATGTCGCTAAATGACACATGATTGATAATTATTGCTTGCTTATTTCATTTTATTCTTTAGCTGAAGTGTTTCTTGAGCGATGGACTGTGACGAAGTGTCCTCTCCTAGCGAGCATAAGACCGGAAGGTTGATCATAAGCGCCGTTAGGGAATAGAAAAACGTAGCCTCCAGGCAAGGTCGACAGTTAAGCCAATTTAAAACCTTTGTTTCGCTCCTAATGCTATTTGATTTTCGCCTGAGCCGTTTAGGCACCATAGACCAGGGACGTCGCTTCGCCACCTGCATCCTGGCACCTATCTGAAGTTTCGTCACCAGCAGCCACGAGACTTCGGCTCGACGTGGAGACTCCACTGCGGATGGTAGCAGCCTACGAAGGATTTCCCAAGCAGTTTTGGCCACACCGCGGGAAATCTGGGCGGTTGGGAAGGCATATCCAGGCGGAAGGATTCATCAGCAGCGGCCGCTAGGTTCTTCCGACAGCGCAGGGGCACGGCCCTGTTGCAGAGGTTCCCCGAGCCCTGGAGTCCGGACTGCGTTTGGCGACAATATCGGCCACGACAGGGGTGCAGGGGGAAATTAGAATTAGGCTATTAAAGTCCCGCGCGCGGAAGGAGCGAACACTCGTTGTGTAGATTTCATTGTGCGTCAGAAGTGATCAGTCGTGTGTTCCGTAAGCACCGCTCCTCTACAGAATTTGGTAAGCGAACCCTCTTTCGGCTGAATTATTTCTCGTCTCGACGTTTTGGCCGGTCAGGGGATTGTCCTGACCGCGTCGTGTACACGTCTCGTTCTCGTGCTTTCCTTCGTAGTTAAATCGCACTGCAGAGATTCCGCGAGTTATCAGGTCGACCTTCCTGAAGGACTCCCGTCCTCACGACGAGTCAATTTCCGTCCAGTAGTTAAAGTATCGCGTCGCGAGGTTCCCCTCTCGAGATTAGGCCCGTTACATTTCTGTGAGTCTTGTCGTTCCGAGACATTCTCCATTGTTAGTTCCGGTCACCGTAGGCCATAGTTTTCTTTTCCGATCTGCTCCTCTCGGGCGCCGTGTAACTCCCGTGAGCGAAGTCCGTTTTTCCCGCCGCTATCTATTATCATCTGCTTGTAACATCTTAGGCCTAGCGAATAAACCTCGAGTGCCATACAAATTTCCTGTCTTGGTTGCGTCTCCTGCCGAATCCACTGCTCTCTACTATTCCGGTCTCTGAGCTGCCGCGTTGGGTAATCCGACTGCGAATCTCCGGAAGTTTCGTCCGGCGAATAGCCAGTATAGCTTTGAGTGGTATCGCGGGGTACCTGGCGCCCATACTCTATCATTCCGAATTCGCAGTCGAGGGTCAGGACTTAGTGCACGTTCCGCCCTTCGGGCGAGTAAATACCGGCGTCTCGTAAGAGCGCAATCAATCTTTTATCGTCTCGAAATAACAGTTTTCACATTTTCCTGGGCAACTGGCTGCGGGTAGTTCTATCCCCGAGCAGCCCCAGGAAAATTCCTGACAGAACTTAACAGTCATGATACAACTAAATTAGACTGCGTACGAGCATTTTGCTTGGTTTATATATTATAATTCTAAAGCGATAAATCAAATAATGATTCAGAGTAGCAAAAGAGAGATTCCCAATAGCTATAATATATTGAAATTTTAAATGATTGGACTTAGCACTTTACAAATTATTCCTGACTGTCAAATACCTAGCTGACAGAGCGCAAACCTAAAGTGCTGAAATTAGTTTGAGCAAGTACTGATTACTAATACCGAGCATTCCCTTGAGCTGTAAATAAATAATTGCTAATATTGCTTTAAAGATAAATATGCTACACTCTTGACAATTTTAACTATTGGTAATCAGCACTCGTTCACCAAACACATTTGACACTTCATAATTCTTAATAATGACAAGATTACAGGGACAGAGGCAAGGACACTATACTCTTTTATTAACTAAATAAAAGCATGGAATCTGGAATCAAATAAAATAATAAAATTGGACTGTGTCACATAACCATTATGACACATAACCAGCCATGGCATAACCGGCTTAACCAATGTGTCGGTAATGTAAACGCGATACAGCCATAGTATCTCCGCAACACGCAGCATTTTACAATGATGCCATCTCGTATGAGAAAAGTGAAAGCCACATTTTTAGGAATTAGTTCCCCTGATGAATCTTAATTTGCCTTGCCGTTTTCACGAGAAGAATAAGCAGGAGACATCCATATCTCTTGAACGTCTGAACCGATTCGCTTGATTCTTGGCTCATTGGATTCAGAAAAATCAGCAAAAAAATACAAAATTCAGAAATAAATTCCTGGATCTGTAACTTTTTCATAAATCGAGGTGAAAGTTTTACAGCAGACGACAACTGCTACACTTCGGGATAAGTATCCTCGGTAGTCGCGCGCTGTATATATATAACTACTACTTGGCGCGAGTCTCTACCGAGTTTCCTGTTACAGGGTGTAAAACCACGAACCGCGTTATAACGTTTTAATTAGCAGCCAGAATATTATGTATGATAGTTTATTTTGAAGGTCTCCGCGAGTATTTGGGCGCTCATACTTTGAATTTCCCCGCCATATCGTCATTGACGGCCAATAAACACTTAATTGTTATTGCGTCATAAGTTTCAACTTTTATATTTTCAACCCGTACGTAATAAACGATAGCTCATTTTAAAGATCTCAAAATTCTGCGTAAGTTTGTAGAAAATATTTGTTATACCGTATATGGGCGATTCCACGCAAAGTGATCACCTTTTGACACTTTGTCTTCGATTTTGATGAAATTTGGTGAACGTGTAGTCCTTAATATATAACCACATGATCTGCATTTCGTTGGTAAAAATGTGAATTATTATGCAAGTTATGTGCACTGCAAAATTGGTGCAACTTTTTTAAAAAAAAATCATAACTCTGGAACGATATGAGATATCGAGAAACGCGAAACGCAGTTCTACGCAGAAAAGATTGAATTTTAATTAAAAAAATATTTGAGGAACGTAGCAACCTTCTTAATTTATTTAAAAATTGTTCAAAAATTTTAATTGTTTATAATTACGAAAACGCACTTTTGTCCGTTTTGAAAAAAATCATGGAGGTGCATTGAAGTCCGCTCTAAAAGCCCTGTAAATTTCAAGATGGTCAATTTAAAACTCTTTGAGATAAAATTCTTCATGCGATACCGCAACACGAGCTCGGCGGTCGGAGACCAGCGCGCGCCCGTGCGCCACGTATGCTTGCACACGGACCGCCGCTACCGATCACAGCCAACCGTTGAATTATTCAATTATGTATAATAGCTTATTTTGAAGGTCTCAGCGAATACTTGGGCGCTCATACTTTGAATTTCCCCGTCATATCATCATTGACGGCCAATAAACATTTAATTGTTATTGCGTCATAAGTTTCAACTTTTATATTTTCAACCCGATCGTAATAAACAATAGCTCATTTCAAAGATCTCAAAATTCTGCGTAAGTTTGTGGAAAATATTTCTTATACCGTATTGTAAGCGCGTTTCCCCGGACTCCGGTCCGCGTCGCTCCGGGTGGACGCGCTCCAACCCCGCCGAAGTCCTTCTGGGGTTCCCTGGAAGGGGGAGGGAAAAGACTGGGCGCCAGGCCCCCGATAAGGGCCGAATTTCTTCGTGGTTTCCCCTCGTCCTCGGTGGTGCCTCCCGCTTGACCCCTGGATGGCCTCGGCGGCACTCGCCGATGTCGACCGGGCTAGCTCGTTCTCGGTGGAGTAGCGGAGTTGTTCGGGCTGGGGAAAAGGAAGCTTAATAAACCCACGCGGATGGGTGGCAACGGTGTTTATTCTTGGCCGGGAAACTGGCCGGAAACCCTAACGTCCAAGCGCTCGCGTCCGAATGTCGGCGTTCGGACCCTCGGCTTTCCCGTAGCCGCTATACAATTTAATATCCCGGCCGGTCGCGCGTGCCGGATGCTCGCCTCCTGGAAGGCTCGCACACGCCAGAGAGTCAGATGGAAACTCTCAATCTCGTGCAGTCGGACTGCACTGACAAATGGTAGGCGGCCGATCTACTAGCCTCGAAGCCGGAAAAACCCAAAAATGGTTACATGCAAGTTACACAGCTTGATGGTGGCGGCCGGGCCGCTCCTGGCATTCGTACGCCTTCCAGTCTACGGGGCTCGCGATGTTCTTCTCGAACCGGGGACTTTGCGGCGACTTGAAGAGTCGCGCCAAGGGGGTAGCCGCCTAGTGACCGGTGGTCACTCGCGCCAGCATAGCCTCTTGTCGGAGCGTGACCGGCCGGCACCGAGATCTACAATTACTTTAGGCAGGCAGGCAATTCGCTGGGCTTACCGTGATCTAATAGCTCTCTCGACTCGAATATCGCTCTCGCTCTCTCCTCAGATCGTCTTTGCTCGCTCACTTCTTGCATTCGCACTATGCTCACTACGGCGTTCGCTCACAAAGTGAGGAGTTTCCGGTCCTACTCAAAATTCGTTCAGCGTTACGTTGCCGCCTTACGCTATCGATCTCTCGGTGCCGCCGCGCCGATCGGTCTCGATCGGTATCGAGGACTCGCGTATCGATCCCGCGCGCTGGGATCGATCGTTCCGCTACGCTACGCTTTCCGCCGCTGCCTTCAGCCAGCGAAAGCTAGGAGCCCCTGGTACGTCCGTCGGTCTGTCGCTGTTGCGTCGTCCGTCGTCGGTCCAAGGTCAGAGCGGCCTGATCGGCACGTCAATCGGCGTATCTGCACCCTCTGTATGGCTCGCAGGTAGGACTCGTCGGGTCCATTCTCCTCGAGCTTAACTCCCGCTCCTCGATCGACTCGCTGGTATCATCGCTATATGGGGCTCGAAACAAGACAGAGGCGCATTAGAATGTATTCGGTGGTTTAGGCGGCCCCCCTTGGAGCAACGGTTGTCTAGGTTAAGCGGCGAGTGCGAGGCGGCATCGCGCGAGAGCGGGAGTTTTGGGACGGGCTACGCTGCCCCGTCACAGTATATAGCATGGGAAATTCAGCAAATAACACGTAACGACAGTCCGCATCGAACGATTAGCTGCCACAAAGCTTTGAACCGTTATAACTTTTTAATTATTAGTCCGAGTATTCTGTATGATAGCTTATTTTGAAGGTCTCAGCGAATACTTGGACGCTCATACTTTGAATGTTCCCGTCAGGTTGTAGTTGGGTCATTCCACGCCAACTGAGAAGCTGGATTTTAGTGATGTCAGGGATTTTGCTGAAAATTCAGTATGTTGTTCCTGAGATGACATAAGGGGGGGGGGGGGGGTCCGCCTCATCGTTCCCCCAGATTCGTCTTTAGCTGGAAAATACAGACCGCCAAAGTCGACGTTTTCGCGCATCGGCGAAAATAGACCATTGCGGGAAAATTTTTTCTGAAGAAACTATTGGTCGTATCAATATGATTCTAATTTTGTTTTACTTGGAAAAGGCCGTTCTATTTAACTATATTTTTTGAATGGTTCGTAGATTAATTATTCAATGCAATAAACTTGCATAAACTTTTGACCTTTAAATAAAATATCGAAGGCAACGATCGCCGAATCTGAAATATATTTCAATATGTACCTTGGACCTTTGTCTATCGAAAACTGTTTTCTTTGGAATGGCAAAAATGGTCCAAGTATCGGATAAAGACAATTAACCAGCGACCCGACCGGCCGGGTCCATAGAAGACCATTGCGGGAGAATTTTTTCTGAGAAAACTACTGGTCGTATCGATATGATTGACATTTTGTTTTACTTGGAAAAGGCCGCTCTATGTAACTATATTTTTCGAATGGTAAGGTAGATTAGTTATTCAATGCAATGTAGATTAATTATTCAAAATATAGGTGACGCGCCCGGCCGGTCGGGTTCCTGGTTAATTGTCTTTATCCGATACCTGGACCATTTTTGCCATTCCAAAGAAAACAGTTTTCGATAGGCAAAGGTCCAAGGTACATATTGAAATATATTTCAGATTCGGCGATCGTTGCCTTCGATATTTTATTTAAAAGTCAAAAGTTTATGCAAATTTATTGCATTGAATAATTAATCTACGAACCATTCAAAAAATATAGTTAAGTAGAACGGCCTTTCCCAAGTAAAACAAAATTTGAATCATATTGATACGACCAATAGTTTCTTCAGAAAAAATTTTCCCGTAATGGTCTATTTTCGCCGATGCGCGAAAACGTCGACTTTGGCGGTCTATATTTTCCAACAAAAGACGAATCTGGGGAAACGATGAGGCGGACCCCCCCCTTATGTCATCTCAGGAACAACATACTGAATTTTCAGCAAAATCCCTGACATCACCAAAATCCAGCTTCTCAGTTGGCGTGGAATGATGACCCAGTTGAAATACAGTAAATATATAATTGACATTTTGTCATAATTTTCAAGTTCTGTATTTTTAGTGCGATGGTAATGAGCAATAGCTCGTTTTAAAAATCTCGAAATTCTGCAGTATGTTTGTAGGAAATATTTTTTTGCTGTGCGAATAGCAACGGAAACATAGCTGTACTGAGTACAGGATGTACAGCGACAATTCTGAATAGCTGATAGAATTTTTTAATTATTAGTTCGAATGTTATGTACGATAGCTCGTTTCTAGGACAGGGCGAGAATTAAAGTTTCGGTAACATTTTTCTTTATTATGCTCTTTCAAGTGTATATCGTTTTAAAGATACAAGCGAAAATAAATTTCAGATTTGCTCAGTAGTAATACAATCCCCCGAAAAACATTAAAATGGAAAAAAACGCCAAGTAGTCCGCCCCCCCCCCCCCCCCCCCCGCCATCGCCGCCACCCAACAAGCCAAACAAACCACCAATCTTGCAAAAGTCATTTAAAAATTATCAAAAATAGAAATGGATATCATTGGTAAACGAAAGCCAAGTTATAATTCAGCTATATAATTAATAACATACAATTGCGAGGTAAGAAAGCAATGGGAAATTAATTTAAATGTAACATTGACTTTACTATAATATAAAATCCTAAGAAATATGACATTTACATTTCAATCATATATAGTATATACTATATCGAAAAGAAGGTTCTCAATTCGTCGTGTATCTATTTCTTTCAAATTTTTCCAGCAATATTACCAGAGCAAGTGTCTCGAATGAAGCGCGCACACGCCAAGTTTTTTTTTATTATTATTGTTAATCGCTAATTTATTGTGAATTTATTGTTAATTGCTGATGCGAGTTAAATCGAGGTATCTTTGAATGAAAACTTGGGTTTCTTGTATGTTATTAATTATATCTGAATTATAACTTGGCTTCCGTTTACCAATGATATCCATTTCTATTTTTGATAATTTTTAAATGACTTTTGCAAGATTGGTGGGTTGGTGAGTCGATGGTTTGACTTGTTGGGTGGCGGCGACGGCGGGGGGGGGGGCTACTTGGCGTTCTTTTCCATTTTAATGTTTTTGGGGGAATCTCAGTCCTTTTTGTTAGTTAATCGGTAAAATAAAAATATAATTTGTTCCTACTTATCATCGATTTAGTACGAAAGTTAACGCCAGGCCACAATCCATATGTATTGTTAAAATAATAAACAGCTAAATAATGAAATTCCATCCCTTCCTTTTTCTCATCTAGTATGTAATTGGAACCTTTTTTTAATCTGCTCACCAAATTTCAGGTTTATCGCTGAAGTGATATTCTCCCTTATTCAAAACATTTGTGATGAAGTGTGGAAGTTGTCAAATGTGAAACTAAGAACCACTTCAGCGATAAACCTGAAATTTGGTGAGCAAATACTGGTACAACTTAGAAACCGGCCGCCATTACCAATCAGTATTTGCTCAGTACATTTCAGGTCTTTGATTTAAGTAATTCTCAAGCTACACATTTGTCATGTTTAATACTTCAACAATATGACGAATAAGAGGGGGATGCAGCTTGTCTGTATAATGTGTTACGTTCAGGAGCGAAGGATGTAACAAATGTAATATATGAAGCGTTGGACTTCATTATATGGAGTTCAAAGGCATGCAATCTACTGGCAATTCATATTCGTCCAACAAATTTGGAGTCCTTCGCTTACGTTATACATCCTCTCCTCATTCAACACATGTGAAAAGTGTGGAACTTGTTAAATGTGTAGGCTAAGAACGACTTAAGCGACAGACTTGAAACTTGATGAGCAGGATACTAATTTTCCACAACTAGTATGCCCCTAAATTAATATTACGATTAGGCTCAATACTTAATAAGTTTTGTCTCTTATTCAACACATTTGTAATGTCAAATTTGACAAGGGCGTACCCAAGAACCAGTTCAGTTATAGATTTCAAACTTGCTCAACAGATACATAATTCAAAACTACAGAAATCAAAGATGTAAAGTTTACTGAGCAAATACTGATTACTAGTAAGGTTCGTAGTTCAGAAATCATTTACATGAAAGACCTGAAGTATCACTTGGTGAATAAATTATTGCTTTTTCATTTAAGTGAATCCTGGTTATGCACTTGGCAACTTTGGTAGTCTATAATTGTATTGAATAAGAGGATATTGCTTAACAGTGTTAGATTGAGTAGGGTCATAAAGCTGTACCAATAAGAGAATAAAACTGTTAAATTTGTCAGATATCCTCGCGTCAGATATTCCTGTCATAAAATAGCCTACATAACCAAGCACTCGAGCGTCAAGGAAATAAGACATCTACCCATCTCGTGTTAGTTAGTCTCTTTCTACATGTCTAGCATCTCTCTCTAACATCAGCTCACATCTGCCTTCTCTCTCTAGCATAACATCATCTCGCAGCTAGAAATATAGAAATATATAAACATTCTGCCACCTAGCGTGGAAAATATGTGACCTACATTTTCGGTCTGAATCTTCTTCTGAATCGTTTTCGCACGAGATAATAAGAGGAGGAAATTTATATCTCTTGAACGCATGGACCAATTTCCTTGCTCTTTAGCTTATTGGATTCAGAAAACTAAATTAGGCTGTGCTTGATTCTTAAGTTATGCCTGCAAGCTGTAACTTTTTCGGAAATTGAGGTGAAAGTCTTATATCGATCGAAAACCGCTACGCGTCGGGATAAGTAGCCTCGGCTTCTCGCGCTGTATAGCTATAGCTAACTACTTGGCGCAAGACTCTACCGAGTCTCCTGATGTATTTTTTACAGAATTGCGATTTCTTGCCACATGAATTTATAAAATAGTTGCAATGAAAAATATTTATGACTTTTGCAATTAACGATAAGTGTGATAAATGTTTAATAAATATCATACACGTAGAAAATATTCGTAATATAAAATTATTTATTTCAAATCGGGATGTTGTCATTTTGAAATTGTATAATTAACCACCTAGCTAGGCAGGATATTTTATTGTGAACTAGTGAAATTTAATTCGGCTATATAAGTATTTCCTTTGTTAGGTGTTTGAAGAACCGAATGCAACAAATTATTTACGGTCAAATACTAAAATACTACTGTAAAAGTTGGTCGCGAATTATCTAATATTTCTAGGCACATATTTTCCGCGTCCTGGAAACTACCCTTCTATGCACCAGTCGCATATTACATACAATGGTGGGTTCCAGGGCTGTCCTGGAAACTGCCTTTGTACAAAATAGAAGTCCTGGAAACTACCGTTTCTTATACGAATGTTTATATCTTGGGATATGTTAATCGTTTTTCAAAAATTCAAACAGAATTTAATTCCTGGGGCTGAATACTTTTTAATAACAGCAAAACGTTGGGACCTGGAAACTGCCTTTACATATATGAAAGTCCTGGAAACTGCCTTTCTGTATAAAAACGTCCTGAAAACTGCCGTTTGGTGTATGAATGCTAATATCTCGAAAAATACTGATTGGTTTCTATTAATTCCACCGAAATTCGATTCCTGGGGTCCAATACTTACCAATAACGTTGAAAAAAATGTGATCTGGACGCTGTCCTTATATACAGGGTGTAAACGGTATGACCCGCATCCTCTTCAGGGGAAGTAGGGGGAGGAATTCTAAGGCGACAGAGCGCAAATGTTCAGGTCCTATCTCTTTTCATTTAATTGTTATTCCATTTTAATGTTAGCTGTAAGTTATTGGCCCGGGTAGTAATCTAGCGGCAGGGCGGCAGCATTGGGGAGTGGTCGAGGGCCCCTCCTTACTTTTTTGCGCTTTTTCTCTCAGTCCCCTTCGGTGATTCCATCTTACTACGTCTCGACGTTGACTCATTGGGATGTAACTAGGCAAGTGAGGAGGGATAGAAGGAGGGGCCATACGGTGATGTTGACAAAACATTGATCAGGGCGAGGAAATTAAAAGGCGCTATGCACGGTGAGATTTGTATCGATACATATCGCAAGAATGAGTATAGGGATGAAAATCTTAACAAGTATTTGAAGCGCCTGTGTTATAATAATTTTAGATTATTATGTTTAGCTGCGACTATCTCCAATAGCCGCCCCTCTATGTTGCTAAAATGAAGTTGGTAGATACACCGGGGTGTTTTCTAGGGACCGTGTAAATTTTCATTTGGTGCACCGTGGATTTATTTAGTTATGTGATAATATTGTCGTACTTTAATTCAAACGACACTTTCTAGAATCTTTTCTTTAAAAATCACAACCCTGCAACTATAAAAGGTATCGACAAAGGGCAAACGACATAGATTCGGTGATTTTAACGATTAGTATCTGAGTCGGAATTAGATAACCCGGGATAATGAGAGATTTATGACAGGATGCCGAGGTATACGTGACGGCAGAGCGTACTGCAGGTAGTCGAAGCGCTGGCAATTTGGCCTTGTGTTCATTAGCTATCGGTAGGCTCATGCTTGACAGACCCAAGGTGCGGAAGGGTGACAACCAGCAGTTCAACGTTGCATTGTCTATTTTTATTAGTCAGAAATTCAGTGTCTCTTGAACTTGCCCACGATGTCGGAAAACTAGCCTTGCTTTCTGTAACCGGCAGCACGGTACTAACTGCAGCAATGTTGGAGGCAACAATTCTCGGGAGCTTAGGAATATTTTCGCTTATGTTAAAAATTTATGGCTACCAACAATTATGTTTTACGGGTATCATAAAGGGCTTCTTACCCGCTTAAAAATCTTTCAATTACTTGTGTACAACGACTAGCAAATTGGAAGCATAGCCGACTGCACAGGGGAAGGAAGTATTCGGGACGCTTATACTTTTTAGGGTGGTATCGTAAATCACCATAGGTTGTTGAGCTGGCAATCGTACATAATATTTTCGCTAGTTCCTCGCAGCTACTAAACAGCGTAAAATGCTTTATTACATCAAGTGACTTTCTCCGCATTTAGTGAGTAGTCAATAAATAGTAGAGTACCCAATAATTTAGTGAGTAGTCAATAAATTATTCCACAGGTCTTTGAGTGTATGTACTGTGACGGGGCAGCGTAGCCCGTCCCAAAACTCCCGCTCTCACGCGAAGCCGCCTCGCACTCGCCGCCTAACCTCAACCACCGTTGCTCCAAGGGGGACCGCCAAACCTAGCGAATAATTACTAATGCGCCTTATCTTGTTTCGAGCCCGATATAGCGACGATACCAGCGAGTCGATCTAGGGGCGGGAGTTAAGCTCGAGGAGAATGGACCCGACGAGTCCTACCTGCGAGCCATACAGAGGGTGCAGATACGCCGATTGACGTGCCGATCAGGCCGCTCTGACCCTGGACAGACGACGGACGACGCAACGGCGACAGACCGACGGACGTACCAGGGGCTCCTAGCTCTCGCTGGCTGAAGGCAGCGGCGGAGAGCGCAGCGTAGCGAAACGATCGATCCCAGCGCGCGGGATCGATACGCGAGTCCTCGATACCGATCGAGACCGATCGGCGCGGCGGCACCGAGAGATCGATAGCGTAAGGCGGCAACGTAACGCGAAACGAATTTTACGTAGGACCGGAAGCTCCTCACTTTGTGAGCGATCTTCGGAGCAAGCGTGTGCGAGTGCGAGGAAGAGCTGTGAGCAAATTCAAAGACGATTCGAGGAGGATAGAGAGGGAACTCCTGGCGAGCGAGTTTATACCGGTAAGCCCAGCGAATTGCCGCCTGCCTATTACCTGTAAAGATCTCGGTGCCGGCCGTTCACGCTCCAACAAGAGGCTACCCTGGCGCGAGTGACCACCGGTCACTAGGCGGCTACCCCTTGGGGCGACTCTTCAAGTCGCTACAAAGTCCCCGGTTCGGAAAGAACACCGTGAGCCATTAGATTGGAAGGCGTATGAAAGCCAGGAGCGGCCCGGCCGCCACCATCTAGCTTTGTAACTTGCATGCGAACGGTTTTGGGTTTTCCGGCTTCGAGGCTCGTAGATCGGCCGCCTATCTTGTATGATTGCAGTGCGACTGCAGGTTATCGAAAGTTCTGTTCGATTCTTTGGCGTGTCCGAGCCTTCCAGCAGGCGAGCGTCCGGCAAGCGCGACCGGCCGGGATAATAGATTGTGTAGCGGCTACGGGAAAGCCGAGGGTCCGAACGCCGACGTTCGGACGCGAGCGCGCGGACTGAGGATTTTCCGGCCAGTTTCCAGGCCAATAATAAACATCGTTGCCACCCATCCGCGTGGGATTATTCAGCCTCCTTTCCCGACCCAAATACCTTCGCCACTCTACCGGTCAAGAGCTAGCCCGGCCGACACCGGCGAGATCCGCCGAGTCCAGCCCGGGGACGAGCGGAGGGTACCAACCAGGACGAGGGGAGACCCAGGAGAAATTCGGCCCTTATCGGGGTCTGGCGCCCAGCATTTTCCCCTTTCCCCCTTCCAGGAACCCCGGACGGACTTAGGCGAAGTTGAGGCGCGTCCACCCGGACCGACGCGGACAGGGGTCCGGAGAAACACGCTTACAGTACCTGCTGGCGACTACTTTTTAACAGGTCTTCTAGATCTAGGGAGTCAGAGGCGTTCCAAATGAAATATCATTATTTTCTATTCCTAACGGTAACAACATTCGCTGTGGATATATCCCTCCTTCCACCTCTACAGAGGAATCATACTCACGACTATGTGCGCCGCACACAAAGAGTTAAACAGTACCACTTTTCTTTATTTTCTATGCATATTTTTCATTGCCCAGTGATATTAAGTTGTTTTCCTTTTGTAAATATCCTCCAAGTTAGTACTCCGAAACGGTCTTTTATGGTATCTATGCCGGGGATTTTACCAGCAACGGCAAGATATCAATTTTGCTGTTTTTGAAGTAAATTCTAACTCCTTGCGCAATAGTATGCACAGTCGTGTCATTATGCTAAAATATGAATCGTTGCTTTATTTTATAAGCATATTTGAATAAAAGCGTTTTCCATTGTTTTCGCAAGGGCAAGAAAAAGAGAACATCCAAGGAAAATAATAATTTGCTCATTACATTCTTCAATCGGCCCTTGAAAAAAGAAGCTACTGAAGTACAAAATTTTTATTCCACGTCAATTTATGGTTGAAATTATAGACAGAGGCCGTGGATCATACAAAATTTTCTTTTTGGAGGAAATAAAAGATCTTGTTCGAGTTTTACCCTCTCTAAACAACACTTGCCGACGATATCAAATAGAAATAAACGCGGCTTATTCTCTTTGTCGAAATTGGAACGGTTCCTATAAGCATATCAAAAAATAGTATGAAGTGAAAGTAAGTTTGTGCCAACGGCAAAAGATGGAGACAGAATTTTCACTAATCAGAAAGGCCATCTATGTAATTTACAACAGTACAAGGGTAAAGGGAATTGTAATTTTATTCTTTACAGCCGGGTTTAAACTTTCACCTACCGTCATCCGGCAAAGGGAGGTGGCTATGTCCAAGTTTGCTTTACCTGCTAAATCTTTATAGTATGCAGGCATAAGGCAACCCCGAGTGGATGAAGGACAATTTATTGAGTTTTTCCCGCTCTGCAGTAAAGTAGAGATATTTATGAATTGAGTTTCAAGGTCCGAGAATAATTGACAGTACCGTAATCCTAATAAGCGCAATAGGGACTCAATTGCGTGGTCGCTTTCGCGTACAGATGCATAGCATGCTTTCATGTATGTAAGTTCTCGTGTGAAAGTTGTCTGACAATTCTTATAAGCCTGGAGGAAAAAGCACTTTATGATCCCCCCGTAGAATATAATAATGAATACACAGAATCACCTCCCGTAGAATAATAATGAATACACATAAAGTGCTTTTTCCTCCAGGCTTATAAGAATTGTCAGACAACTTTCACACGAGAACTTACATACATGAAAGCATGCTATGCATCTGTACCCGAAAGCGACCGCGCAATTGAGTCCCTATTACGCTTATTAGGATTACGGTACTGTAAATTATTTTCGGACCTTGAAACTCAATTCATAAATGTCTCTACTTTAGTACAGAGCGGGAAAAACTCAATAAATTGTCCTTCATCCACTTGGGATTGCCTTATACCTGCATGCTATAAAGATTTAGCAGGTAAAGCAAACTTGGACATAGCCACATCCCTTTGCCGGATGATGGTAGGTGAAAGTTTAAACCCGGCTGTAAAGAATAAAATTACAATTCCCCTTACCCTCGTAGTGTTGTAAATTACATAGATGGTCTTTCTGATTAGTGAAAATTCTGTCCCCGTCTTTCGCTATTGGCACTTACTTACTTTCACTGCATACTATTTTTTGATATGCTTATAGGATCCGTTCCAATTTCGACAAAGATGATAAGCCGCGTTTATTTCTATTTGACATCGTCGGCAAGTGTTGTTTAGAAAGGGTAAAACTCGGGCAAGTCCGTTTCTTTTCTTCCGAGAAGAAAATTTTGTATGATCCACTGCCTCCGTATGTAACTTGAACTATAAATTCAGGTGGAATAAAAGTCTTTTAATTTGCAAGCCTTTTTTCCATGGGCGGATTAAAGGATATAATTGGGAAATTATCATTTTTTCTCGACGCGAGTAATTCCAATATGCTCGGGAATTACAGCACTTGGTGTTAATATTTTTTCTCACAAAGCATAGCAACCCCTTGTTCAGCTTGGGCAGAGACGAAATGCAAGGTAAGAGTCAGAATGGCTTCAAGGGATTTTAATGGTACACGCCAATCCGATTTCTAACGCGAAATATTCCTTCACCTACATTTCTGGCTTTGTCATTTTGATTATAACGACTTACGACATGTAATTGCATCATCATATTTTTTGTGGCACATAAACAGACTTGTCAAATACAAGAAGAGTTGTAATATCTCCTGTTTTCCAGTCTCACACACGAATTTCTGAAGTTCTGTACCTACAGTACCTAATTTGATGTACAGCACATGCGATTTGCATCTATGGAAATCGCTATGCACTTTACGAATATTAATAATCCGTCCAAAAACATTAAAATGTAAGAAAATGCGCCAAGTAGCAGTTGTATTTCCCCACAAAAATGTAACAAATATAATATATAATGAAATATAACAAAAAAGATAATAGATATCATACAAGAAAGCCAAGCTTTCATTCAAAGATACCTCGATTTAACTCGCATTAGCAATTAACAATAAATTACCGATTAACAATACAAAAAATCTTGGCGTGTGCGCGCTTCATTGCGAGGTAAAAAGGCAATGGAGGACTGATTTAACACTAGAACTACCGACGATTGTTATGCTGTTATAACGAACCACGTAAAAAAAAGTCATTTCGACTCGTTCGGTAGTACTGGTGTTAAACCTAACACTGACTTTACTACAATATGAGTAAATCCTAATAAATCTTTCATTTTCAATCATATACAGGGTGTTCCGTAAATGTCGTAAATGACTGTAGCCATCTTGTAGGGACGGGGGCGGGGATGAAGATGGCTATTTTCAAATTTCTCATTGGGGCTTCTTTTTGCAAGAAAATTGAAAAAACTGTAAGCCAATGAGATGCATTACGCAGTGAAGATAAGGCTATAGCGACACCCCACTGACCGAAGATCAGCCCACTTCCCCGACGGGCGGAATTAGAGGTTCTCAGTCTCACTGCTTGCTTTTAAAAGAAAGGCGATCGCTTCCTTGATGTGTCATGCCGATACCCCAGCGGGCAGCCTCGTGCATGCCTCGCACTGCGCACCCCGCAATTCACACCTACGAGCTCAGCCGACAAGCAGCCCCTTGCATGCGTGGCTCTCAATGCCCGAGCGGGGTGTACGACCGTGTACGCTTCAACGGCTTCGTACTACCCCACGGAAGCGAAGTTGGGCGGCCAAGGACTGCACGGACAGTGGCAGTGGAAGAACGCGTGCTTGCTCGCGTTGAGGAAGAGCCGACCGTGAGCCTTCGCGATATTGCGAGGGTTGAGAAGTAAGTAAAAATGTGAAACATTGCATATTTCACTTTAACTCATTTTCAGTTGATAGAAGTTATGTACTTTATGAACGGTTTGAAATAACATGTTTTTTTGTTCTAGTATTAGCACAACATCGGCCCACCGCATGCTACATACCAACCTTCTGCATCCGTACCATTTTACTCAAGTGCAGGAATTGCTGCCTGGTGATCCAGCGAGGCGAATCGTCTTTTGCGGGTGGTTGCTGCAGAAGCATGAGCAGGACCCGGAGTTTTTGTCCCAAGTTTTGTGGACGGACGAGGCCACATTCACGGAACGTGGGGTGTTCAACTCACGGAATTACCACACGTGGGCTGAAGAAAACCCCCACGAACACCTCGATCGGGGGTCGCAATACCGCTGGTCGTTTAATGTTTGGGCCGGTATACTAGGTGACCGCGTAATAGGTCCCTATTTAATGCCACCGCGGCTTAACAGCCGGCAATATTTAATTTTCCCCAAAACAACCAGCGGCTGTGGCTCCAGCAGGACGGTGCCCCACCGCATAGGAGTTTCAATGTTTTGCGGCACATTAACGAGACGTTTCCCAATCGCTGGATTGGATATGGGAGTCCGGTGGCTCCGTGGCCTCCCCGATCTCCCGATCTCACCCCTTTGGACTTCTTCTTTTGGGGATACGCAAAGGTACGTTTCATTGTACTATTTTGGAATTGTTATCTTACACCATCCTATAAAATTGACTAATCAACAAATGTGTATTATTTGCAGAACATCGCGTACGGCGTGGACCGCGGTGACGCAATGGTAACGGTGCAGAGGCTGCATGCTGCCGTTGCAAATTTAGAAGCGGCCGATTTTGCTCGAATGCGGGCGAGCATCGTCGACCGAGCCCAATTGTGCCTCCGCAACCATGGGGGGCATTTTGAAAATATGAGGCCTTGAAGCCTCATATTATTAAAAAAACGGCCCTTTTCAGGGCCACCAAATATTACAAAGTACAATTTGCAGTTTTGTACAAACGGCCCTTTTCAGGGCCACCACCAATTAGTAGAGCATGTATCGCTCGCATGTCAAACAAACGGCCCTTTTCAGGGCCTCAACTGTTTAAATGAAGATGAACGAAACCTTCTTTCATCTGAACGCAGAGCTCTTATTTTTCAGAAATAGCACTTTACAGCGCGGGCGTTCATTGTTGTCCGGATTTGCAAGTATCTCGAGTGACAACTGAATAGTACTAAGATTTTTAGAATAGGGCCGAGCAGAAGTGCATGAAACAGTGCTGCAAACACATGCTTCTCATTGCATTTTGTCATGCAACTCGATTCACATAGTATCCATTCGCTTCTGATGAATAATAACTATCGTTTAACCTGCACTTATTCTGACATTCGTTATTTTGTTGACCATCGATTACAATAATAACCGGATAGAGTCAGCGATAGCTGCATTATTATTCATAGTAAACGAATATTATGAAAACGTAAAGGCAGGAGGAATAACAATGAATCATAAAGAAAAAAAGATATTACCAGAGGTAGAGATTAAACACTGAAGGAGAAAAGGGAAAGGAAATGTAAAAACAATAATCGCAACAATGAGGAACCGAACACGGATCATCGCGGTTACAGATCGAGCGCTTTGTCGCGCCGCCACTTCCATACTTGTTAGAGAAAGTATCACAGGCACCTGATAAATTTGATTCATTGGATTTGGACGGATTTAATTGGATTAAATCGGGAGTCGCGAAACATCTAATCGGGGACCCTACTTATCGCAAGCGTATACAACGAAAATGGGACAGCGAAAGAAGCGCATATTAAGAAAGTCGGAAAGCAAGAAGAAATGCAAAAAGTGAGCGTCCGTGGGGCGATGCCGCGCCGTCACGGCACTGCCGCGCTCGGGCATTGAGAACCACGCATGCAAGGAGCTGCCGGCTAGGCCGTCGATACGACGCATCGACAACGATAGTCTTTTTTTCGAGGGAATCGAGTGACTGAGCACCCGTTCGTCCTCCTTCGCGATTCTTGTAACCCGACCGGCAAGATGTTTTTATCACATCCCCCTTTGGAGAAGCAGGAGATAGTCGACCAAGATTTGCCAAGAGCCCGAGGGGCGTTGCCTAAGTTATTGTTAAATAACTCGGAATTGAGGGCCGATCGAGAATTTCCGAAATAGCCATTTTCATCCCCGCCCGCTCCTCTACAAGATGGCTATAGTCATTTACGACATTTACGGAACACCCTGTATACTATATACAGCGGCGTTGTTATCCCATTTTCGCCTCCAATATATGAATTTTCTCCGATTTCATGAGCATTGTCCAGTGCCTTATAACTGACAAGGAGATCATTTTTCCCGATATTGATAAGAAGGAGGTTCTCAGTTCATCGCGTATATGTTTCTTTAAAAGTTTTTTAGTAATATTACCGGAGCAAGTGCCTCGAATGAAGCGCGCACACGCCAAGATTTTTTGTATTGTTAATTGGTAATTTATTGTTAATTGCTAATGCGAGTTAAATCGAGGTATCTTTGAATGAAAGCTTGGCTTTCTTGTATGATATCTATTATCTTTTTTGTTATATTTCATTATATATTATATTTGTTACATTTTTGTGGGGAAATACAACTGCTACTTGGCGCATTTTCTTACATTTTAATGTTTTTGGACGAATTTCATGTCTTTTTGTTAGTTAATGCTTAACAATAAAGACAATAAATTTTTTAATTATTTATCAGTTTATAACGGGATGGTTGGGTTTTTTTCTTTTTGGAAAAAATGATACAGGATCTGCGGGGAAACACACAAGAATGGATTTATTGCGGAGTGGAAATGGTACAGGTTTCGGCTTTCTTTACAATAGGTTTCAACATAAGGAATGAACCTACGTAACAACAACATTTTTCCTAATCGCGACTCTGGGCGTCCGGCTTTCATAGCCGAACTCTCCCATCACCTACGATCGGGCGTCCGGCTTTCTCAGCCGTACTCTCCCCATCGTAGGGTATCGCGAAAGATTCTAGATGCCCTGGGCGTCCGGGTGACTCTCTGTACTCTCCTCTCTGGGGGGCGACCCGCTTTTTCAACCGTTCTCTCCATCCCAGGGCGTCCAGGCAATAGTCCCCGTACTCTCCCAACATTTCTCAGGCGTCCGGGGTAACTGCTCCGTACTCTCCTCGGGAAGGCGACCGGCTTTTGCAGCCGTTCTCTCCGTTCCACGAGGCGTCCGAAAACTAGCCCCCGTACTCTCCTGTCCTATGCCAATTCTCTTAGGCGGCCGTGGCTTCTTACCTCGTCCTCTCCTTCGAGAATGCAGCAGAAATGGGGCGAGCGCGTTCGCGATCGCGATTCTTATTTGGAGTCGTTGCTAAGTGGACCGAGCCGCCGCCGCCGCAATCAACAACGCGGTTACTACGGAGGTGGCTGCTCGGATCGGAGCTCGGAATCGCATGGGGCTCGCGGGGTCGCCGCGGAGCGGGGAGGTATCGCGAACCTCCTTGACTCTTTAAGTTGGATTTTGTTTTTTTTGGAAGCGGTTTTCGGGGCGCATTGTTCCAAAGTTATTTTTTACTTTTCAGAGCATTTTTTGTGTTGCTTATTTTTTACTTTTCAGCTCTTTTAGTTTTCAGCTCTCTGGAACTTTGTCCGTTTTCGAAGTCGGTCACATTTTTTTCTATCCTTTGACCTCCTTCCCTCTCCCTTCATCCCTTCGTCATACTCATCCCTGCCTACTTCTCCACCCTCCCTTCCCGTTCTGGCATTGAAGTCCCCCCCAATTAACATCCTCTCCCCTATCCGTCTCTCCTCCGTCCATTCCTTCAGTTCCTCTAGCTTTTCCGTCATACCCCCGTTCACGTACACCCCTACTATCCTCCACCATTCCTCCCCCAGCCGTACTTTCCCTGTTATTATACCATCCCTTTGCGACTTTTCCAACACCCTCTCTAACCCTTTCCTTATCCCCAACATCATTCCCCCCATCGCCCTTCCTTTCTTATTCTTTCTCTTTGCCCACTGTCTTTCCCATGTGTACCCTCTTGGCATCCTCCCCTATACCTTCTCCCATCCTTTCCTATCTACCCATGTTTCGACCAGAACTATTACATCCCACCCGTCCAGGGTCTTCCAGAACTCTGGATCTTTGCTTTTGAGCCCTGCCACGTTCCAGAACCCAATTTTCCATCCCTCCCTCACTGGCCCCTCCCGCCCCTCGTCACTCCTGTCACATCCGCTTCCCGCCTCCTCCTGCGTCTCCTCTGCCCCTTCCTTCTCACTCCCACCTTCCCCTCCCACCCCTGTCCTTACTTTCCCGTCTCCCCCTGCGCCTGCTCCAACCCTCCCCCCTTCGTTTCCCGACCCCCCTTCCCAGCACTCCTCAACTTCATCCCACCTCCTCATTTTACCATTCACCCACATCTTCATATACCCTACCTGTACTCTTTTCCCCTTTCCTTCTCCGCCTCCCCTTCGATCAACCATCTCTCTCTCCTACCTCTCATCTTTGCCCTCGCCTGCATTACTTCCCTCTGCCCTTTTCGTTCGCCTTCCCTATTCTCCAGGCCTCCTTTACCTTCCCTTTCACTTCCAGCTTCTCCCATAACTCCTTCACCGCCACTTCCACTTCCTTCCCTTCCACCTCCAATCCCCTCACTATAATGTTATTTTTCCTCTCCTTTCTCTCCTTCCTGTCCATTTTCAGCTCTAGTGCCTTCAACCACTTCGTCCCCTCCTCATCCATTCCCCTCCCCTCCTTCTCCATCCTTTCCATCCTGCCTATTGCCTCCTCCATCCTTTTCCCCTTTTCCTCCCAACCCCTTCTTTCCTCCCTCCACTCTTCCCTCTCCTTCTCCCACCTCCTCCTCTCTTCGCTCCATTCCTCCATCTCCTTTTCTCTCGACTCCTTCTCCCTTCTCATCTCCTCCTGCAGCTCTTTTATCACCTCCATCTCCCTCTCCCTCCTTTCTTCCCGCTTTCCCACCTCCTCCCTACACCCCCTTATTTCCTCCCTCAGCTGCTGGAGCATGACCCTTATTTCCTTCCCTGGCAACTATTCTTCTGCCTCTCCCCCTCCCCCCTTCTCCTGCTGTTCTCCTCCATCCCCGGCTTTAGCTACCCCCCCCCCCCACCCTCTGGTGATCTTCCTAAATACCTGCTCCTTTTCCATCTCCTCTCCCTCCCCCTCCCTGTCCTTTCTCCTTGCCCTCCACAAACTCTCCAAAGCACTCCCATTGCTCCCTACGCTGCTCTCACTTTCCCTCCTCATTCTTTCCGCGTTTGTCGGCCTGCCTTTCTTCCCTTTACTTCCCCCCGCTTCAGCACCCCTCTTTTCCTCCATCTCTTTTTTTTCTTTTTCTTTCGACACTCTTTCACCCTGTCCTCCTCCAATCCTTTCCCACACTCCTCCGTTCAAATCTCCCGCCCTGCCGGCTCCCTGCTTCTGCCTGTTTCTGCCACCACCTGTCGCTCCACCTTCGACTCGCCAACGCCCTCTCCGTCAACCGTCACCTCGTGGCCCTTACCTAACCTCTCGCTCCCGTCTCTACTGTACCCTTCCCCCACGCCCTTTCCCCTTTCTCACCCCTTTCCCTTCACTCTCCCTTCTCCTTCCACCCTCTCCCTACACCCTCCTGCCCTTTTTACCCTTTCCACCTTTTCTCCACTCCCCTGAAACCTTCTCACTCTCACACCTCTTTCATACACCACTCTCACCACCTGTCACCGGAAACGGAAGTCCCAGGCGCAAGGACAGTAACCTCTTTTATTAACTACATAAAGCATGGAATCTGGAACAAATAATAAAATCCGTCCAAAAACATTAAAATGTAAGAAAATGCGCCAAGTAGCAGTTGGATTTCCCCACAAAAATATAACAAATAGAATATATAATGAAATACCCCCCAAAACCATTAAAATGAAAAAAAACGCCAAGTAGTCCGTCCCACCCCCTCCGCCATCCCGGCTCCCAACCCACCAACATTGTCAAAATCATTTAAAAAATTACCAAAAGTAGAAATGGATATCATTGGTAAACGAAAGCCCAGTTATAATTCAGATATAACTAATAACATACAAGAAAGCCAAGTTTTCATTCAAAGATATCTCGAGTTAACTCACTTTAGCAATTAACAATAAATTCACAATAAATTAGCGATTAACAATAATAAAAAAAACTTGGCGTGTGCGCACTTCATTGCGAGGTAAGAAACCAATGAGAAATTAATTTAAATCTAACATTCACTTTACTACAATATAAAATCCTAAGAAATCTTACATTTACAGTTCAATCACATATACTATATACTACACAGAAAAGCAGGTTCTCAATTCGTCTCGAATATATTTCTTTCAAAGTTTTCCAGCAATATTACCAGAGCAAGTGCCTTGAATGAAGCGCGCACACGCCAAGTTTTTTTTATTATTGTTAATCGCTAAATTATTGTGAATTTGTTGTTAATTGCTAATGTGAGTTAACTCGAGATATCTTTGAATGAAAACTTGGCTTTCTTGTATATTATTAGTTATATCTGAATTATAACTTGGCTTTCGTTTACCAATGATATCCATTTCTATTTTTGGTAATTTTTTTAATGATTTTGACAAGGTTGGTGGGTTGGGAGCCGGGATAGCGGAGGGGGTGGGGCGGACTACTTGGCGTTTTTTTTCATTTTAATGGTTTTGGGGGGATTTCAATTCTTTTTGTTAGTTAACTGGTAAAATAATAATATAATTTGTTATTACCCATTTTACAAGTTTAATACTTCAACAATGTGACAAATAGGAGGAAGGTACAACTTATCTGTATAATGTAACATACGAAGCGTTGGTCTTAATGAGATGCAATTCAAGGGCATGCTATCTATTGGCAACTCATATGTATTTGCCCAACAAATTTGGAGTCCTTTGCTTAAATTATACATTCTCTCTTCATTCAACAGATGTGAAAAGTGTACAACTTGTCAAATATGTAGGCTAAGAACCACTTAAGTGACAGGTTTAAAATTTGATGAGCAAATACTGATTTCCCACGACTAGTATACCCCTAAATTAATAATGTTACGATGAGGCTCAGCATTTAATAAGTTCTATTAATTCTCTTATTCGATACATTTGTAGTGTCAAGTTTGACAAGGGCGTACCCAAGAACCACGTCAGTGACAGATTTCAAACTTGCTGAACAGATACATCATTCAAATACTACAAAAGTGAAAGATTTAATTAATACTTCAACAATGTGACAAGGACACATCTTGGCTGTATAATGTAACATACAAAGGATTGGACTTAATTATATGGAATTCAAAGGCATGCTATCTACTGGCAATTCATATTTGTCCAACAAATTTGGAGTCCTTCGCTTAAATTTGTGAAGTGTGAAACTTGTTAAATGTGGAGCTAAGAACCACTTAAGCGACAGGTTTACAATTTGATGAGTAGATACTGATACTGATACAACTTAGGAACATGCCGCCATTACCAATCAGTATTTGCTGAATACATTTCAGATCTTTGGCTTAAGTAATTCTCAAGCTACACATTTGACATGTTTAATATTTCAACAATATGACGAATAAGAGGAGGATGCAGCTTATCTGTATGATGTGTTACGTTCAGGACCGAAGGACGTAACAAATATAATATATGAAGTGTTGGACTTCATTATATGGAGTTCAAAGGCATGCAATCTATTGGCAATTCATATTCGTGTAACAAATTTGGAGTCCTTCGCTTAAATTATACATCCTCTCCTGATTTGACACATGTGAAAAGTGTGGAACTTGTCAAATGTATAGGCTAAGAACGACTTAAGCGACATGCTTCAAACTTGATGAGCACTACTAATTTTCCACGACTAGTATGCCCTAAATTAATATTACAATTAGGCTCAACACTTAATACGTTCTATTAATTCTCTTATTCAACACATTTGTAATGTCAAATTTGACAAGGGCGTACCCAAGAACCAGTTCAATTATACGTGTCAAATTTGCTGAACAGATACATTATTCAAAACTACAGAAGTCAAAGATCTAAAGTTTACTGAGTAAATACTGATTACTAGTAAAGCTCGTAGTTCAGAAATCATTTACATGAAAGACCTGAAGTATCACTTGGTGAACAAATTGTTGCTTTTTCATTTAAGTGGGTCCTGGTTATGCACTTGGCAACTTTGGTAGTCTATAATTGTATTGAATAAGAGGATATTGCTTAACAGTGTTAGATTGAGTAGGGTCATAAAGCTGTACCAATAAGAGAATAAAACTGTTAAATTTGTCGGATATCCTCGCGTAACATATTGCTGTCATAAAATAGCCTACATAACCAACCACTCGAACGTCAAGGAAATAAGACATCTACCCATCTCGTGTTAGTTAGTCTCTTTCTACATGTCTAGCATCTCTCTCTAACATCATTTCACATCTGCCTTCTCTCTCTACCATAACATCATCTCGCAGCTACAAAGCTAGAAATATATGAACATTCTGCCACCTAGCGTGGAAAATATGTGACCTACATTTTTGGTCTGAATCTTCTTCTGAATCGTTTTCGTGCGAAAAAATAAGAGGAGGAAATTCATATCTCTTGAACGCATGGACCAATTTCCTTGCTGTTTAGCTTATTGCATTCAGAAAAATAAATTAGGCTGTGCTTGATTCATAAGTTATGCCTGCAAGTTGTAACTTTTTCGGAAATCGTGGTGAAAGTCTTATATCGATCGAAAAACGCTACGCGTCGGGATAAGTAGCCTCGGCTTCTCGCGCTGTATAGCTATAGCTAACTACTTGGCGCGAGACTCTACCGAGTCTCCTGATAACAAAAAAAATAGATATACAATGTGACGGGACAGCGTAGCCCGTCCCAAAACTCCCGCTCTCACGCGAAGCCGCCTCGCACTCGCCGCTTAACCTCAACCACCGTTGCTCCAAGGTGGACCGCCAAACCTAGCGAACAATTACTAATGCGCCTTATCTTGTTTCGAGCCCAATATATAGCGACGATACCAGCGAGTCGATCGAGGAGCGGGAGTTAAGCTCGAGGAGAATGGACCCGACGAGTCCTACCTGCGAGCCATACAGAGGGTGCAGATACGCCGATTGACGTGCCGATCAGGCCGCTCTGACCCTGGACAGACGACGGACGACGCAACGGCGACAGACCGACGGACGTACCAGGGGCTCCTAGCTCTCGCTGGCTGAAGGCAGCGGCGGAGAGCGCAGCGTAGCGCAACGATCGATCCCAGCGCGCGGGATCGATACGCGAGCCCTCGATACCGATCGAGACCGATCGGCGCGGCGGCACCGAGAGATCGATAGCGTAAGGCGGCAACGTAACGCGAAACGAAATTTGCGTAGGACCGGAAGCTCCTCACTTTGTGAGCGACCTTCGAAGCAAGCGTGTGCGAGTGTGAGGAAGAGCTGCGAGCAAAGGCGATCAGAGGACGAGAGCGATAGATAGGACGAGAGAACTTCTGTCGAGCGAGTTAATACCGGTAAGCCCAGCGAATTGCCGCCTGCCTATTACCTGTAAAGATCTCGGTGCCGGCCGTTCACGCTCCAAGCAGAGGCTACCCTGGCGCGAGTGACCACCGGTCACTAAGCGGCTACCCCTTGGGGCGACTCTTCAAGTCGCCACAAAGTCCCCGGTTCGGGAATAACATCGAGCCCGTAGATTGGAAGGCGTATGAAAGCCAGGAGCGGCCCGGCCGCCACCATCTAGCTGTGTAACTTGCATGCGAACGGTTTTGGGTTTTTTCGGCTTCGAGGCTAGTAGATCGGCCGCCGACCTTGTGCGATTGCAGTGCGACTGCAGGTTATTGGGAGTCTATTCGATTCTTTGGCGTGTCCGAGCCTTCCAGCAGGCGAGCGTCCGGCAAGCGCGACCGGCCGGGAGAATAGATTGTGTAGCGGCCACGGGAAAGCCGAGGGTCCGAACGCCGACGTTCGGACGCGAGCGCGCGGACTGAGGATTTTCCGGCCAGTTTCCCGGCCAATAATAAACATCGTTGCCACCCATCCGCGTGGGATTATTCAGCCTCCTTTCCCGACCCAAATACCTTCGCCACTCTACCGGTCAAGAGCTAGCCCGGCCGACACCGGCGAGATCCGCCGAGTCCAGCCCGGAGACGAGCGGAGGGTACCAACCAGGACGAGGGGAGACCCAGGAGAAATTCGGCCCTTATCAGGGCCTGGCGCCCAGCATTTTCCCCCTTGCCACCTTCCAGAAACCCCGGACGGACGGAGGCGAAGTTGAGGCGCGTCCACCCGGACCGACGCGGACCGAGGTCCGGAGAAACCGCTTACAACAAGAAAGCCATGCTTTCATTCAAAGATACCTCGATTTAACTCGCATTAGCAATTAACAATAAATGAACAATAAATTACCGATTAACAATACAAAAAATCTTGGCGTGTGCGCGCTTCATTCAAGGCACTTGCTCTGGTAATATTGCTGGAAAACTGTGAAAGAAATATATTCTAGACGAATTGAGAACCTGCTCTTCTGTGTAATATATAGTATATGCGATTGAACTGTAAATGTAAGATTTCTTACGATTTTATATTGTAGTAAACTGAATGCTAGATTTAAATTAGTTTCTCATTGGTTTCTTACCTCGGAATGAAGCGTGCACACGCCAAGATTTTTTGTATTGTTAATCGGTAATTTATTGTTCATTTATTGTTAATTGCTAATGCGAGTTAAATCGAGGTATCTTTGAATGAAAGCATGGCTTTCTTGTATATCTATTTTTTTTTGTTATATTTCATTATATATTATATTTGTTATATTTTTGTGGGGAAATCCAACTGCTACTTGGCGCATTTTCTTACATTTTAATGTTTTTGGACGGATTTCATGTCTTTTTATTAGTTAATGATTAACAATAAAGACAATAAAATTTTTAATTATTTATCAGTGTTTCATTTTTGTGGGCAAATCAAACTGCTACTTGGCGCATTTTTTTTACAGTTTAATGTTTTTCGACGGATTTCATGCCTTTTTGTTAGTTAATGCTTAACAATAAAGACAATAAAAATTCTAAGTATTTATCAATGGTTTAATTGTTACATATTCATCCTCATCGGACTACTTTTCTTAGCCTTATTTCACAAGTAGATTCAATAATTTTAACTCGCTAGTCTCCCACATAGTTTTCCCATGCGTATTTTTCGAGACTTAAAAATGTGACTTCGACTCTTTCGTTCCGTCTTATCTCAAGCCCTTAAAAACACAATACCTAGTTAGGGATCATCACAAGCGTGCCCTTAACGAACTCTGCAGCTGTGCACTTAGTGCATCTCATAAATTCTTAGAACTCCAGCGTAGTCTCAGACTTCCGGCGTCTCTATCCCTACCTATGCCCCTTTTCACTGGATTTTTCGGGTATATAAACCCTTAATTTCTGGAGCTAAGGGGGAATCAGTTCCGAACTCTCATCGACGGCGAAGCTCTGTCAATCGGACCAGCGAAGAACACCGTAGTAGATCGAGCACTAGTCTCCTTCGAAGCAGTCACAATTACCGTACGTACATCGTGTCTCATCGCGATCGTTAGGCAAGTCACAGTTCTTTCGTTAGTTTTTCCCCCGTTCAAATCGTAACGTAAAACGAACTCATATAATTTTGTAACAACATCTCAAAACCACAGAAACTCTCATTGTATATTTTGTGTTTGTATTATTTGTTCATTCAGAATATATTACATTATTCTAGTTTTCATTAAGAAACCATTTGTGTCATCATTACTGAATTCCTGTTTGGTCAACCTTGTTTCAAATAAGCATAACAAGGAAAAGAATAACAAAAGATCCCACGAGGATACATCTTTACCGCTCGAGGTGTATCCGGCGAGCCATAGTAAGGTTTAACGATCTTAGAGCATATTTTAGGACTCGCGAAGCCTGGCTCGTAACATAATTAATAAAATTATAAGTAAAATTTTATTAAAATGTCAAGTGCCATTTCTGTTCAAATATGCACCATCACCTATGTGCATGTTTATGTTATAATGTAACTTTAATGTTACAATGTATTGATAACTTACTCATGCACATAGGAGGAGAACTAAGAAATTGAGCTGAATGTGAGAATATAGATTCCTCAGATAATATACTTTGCACTTGACAAATTCACATTAGCAAAAGAAAAATTACCAATAGCTAGGATGCATTTAAATTGCAAATTAGATAAGCTATACCCTCATACGCATTCTAACATTGGTGTATCTTGACAGCCAAATGCGTAGCTCAGGGAGCGCATAATCTAATGTAATAAAATTTGTTAAATAAGTACTGATTACCAATAGCTAGTATGTCGCTAAACGACACATGACTGATAATTATTGCATGCTTGATTCATTTTATTCTTTAGCTGAAGTGTTCCTTGAGCGATGAACTTGACAGTCATGATCATAATACAACTAAATTAGATTGCCTATGAGCATTCTGCTTGGTTTATATATTATAATTATAAAGCGTTAAATCAAATACTGATTCAGAGTAGCAAAAGAGAGATTCCCAATAGCTATAATATATTGAAATTTTAACTGATTGGACTTAACACTTTACAAATTATTCCTGACTGTCAAATACCTAGCTGACGGAGCGCAAACCTAAAGTAATGAAATTAGTTTGAGCAAGTACTGATTATTAATACCAAGCATTCCCTTGAACTGTAAATAAATAATTACTAATATTGCTTTAAAGATAAATATGCTACACTCTTGACAATTTTAATTATTGGAAATCAGCACTCGTTCACCAAACACATTTGACACTTCATAATTCTTAATAATGACAAGATTACAGGGAGAGGGGCAAGGACACTATACTCTTTTATTAACTAAATAAAAGCATGGAATCTCGAATAAAATAAAATAATAAAATTGGACTGTGTCACGTAACCATTATGACACATAACCAGCTATGGCATAACTGGCTTAACCAATGTGTCGGTATGACACAGATTACAGGTTATAGGTCGGTAACGTAAATACGATCGCTTAAATTATACATCCTCTCCTCATTCGACACATGTGAAAAGTGTGGAACTTGTCAAATGTGTAGGCTAAGAACCACTTAAGTGACAGGTTTAAAATTTGATGAGCAAATACTGATTTCCCACGACTAGTATACCCCTAAATTAATAATGTTACGATGAGGCTCAGCACTTAATATGTTCTATTAATTCTCTTATTCGATACATTTGTAGTGTCAAGTTTGACAAGGGCGTACCCAAAAACCACGTCAGTGACAGATTTCAAACTTGTTAAACAGATACATCATTCAAATTCTACAAAAGTGAAAGATTTAATTAATACTTCAACAATGTGACAAGGACACATCTTGGCTGTATAATGTAACATACAAAGCATTGGACTTAATTATATGGAATTCAAAGGCATGCTATCTACTGGCAATTCATATTCGTCCAACAAATTTGGAGTCCTTCGCTTAAATTATACATCCTCTCCTCATTCGACACATGTGAAAAGTGTGGAACTTGTCAAATGTGTAGGCTAAGAACGACTTAAGCGACATGCTTCAAACTTGATGAGCACTACTAATTTTGCACGACTAGTATGCCCCTAAATTAATATTACGATTAGGCGCAACACTTAATAAGTTCTATTAATTCTCTTATTCAACACATTTGTAATGTCAAATTTGACAAGGGCGTACCCAAGAACCAGTTCAATTATAGATTTCAAACTTGCTGAACAGATACATAATTCAAAACTACACAAGTCAAAGATCTAAAGTTTACTGAGGAAATACTGATTACTATTAAGGTTCGTAGTTCAGAAATCATTTAAATGAAAGACCTGAAGTATCACTTGGTGAACAAATTGATGCTTTTTCATTTAGGTGGGTCCTGGTTATGCACTTGGCAACTTTGGTAGTCTATAATTCTATTGAATAAGAGGATATTGCTTAACAGTGTTAGATTGAGTAGGGTAATAAAGGTGTATCAATAAAAGAATAAAACTGTTAAATTTATCAGATATCCTCGCGTAAAATATTCCTGTCATAAAATAGCCTACATAACCAAGCACTCGAACGTCAAGGAAATAAGACATCTAACATCTATCCATCTCGTGTTAGTCAGTCTCTTTCTACATGTCTAGCATCTCTCTCTAACATCAGGTCACATCTGCCTTCTTTCTCTACCATAACATCATCTCGCAGCTACAAAGCTATAGAAATATATGAACATTCTGCCATCTAGCGTGGAAAATATGTGACCTACATTTTTGGTCTGAATCTTCTTCTGAATCGTTTTCGCACGTGAAAATAAGAAAGGAAATTCATATCTCTTGAACGCATGGACCAATTTCCTTGCTCTTTAGCTTATTGGATTCAGAAAAATAAATTAGGCTGTGCTTGATTCATAAGTTATGCCTGCAAGCTGTAACTTTTTCGGAAATCGAGCTGAAAGTCTTATATCGATCGAAAACCGCTACGCGTCGGGATAAGTAGCCTCGGCTTCTCGCGCTGTTATAGCTATAGCTAACTACTTGGCGCGAGACTCTACCGAGTCTCCTGATATCGCATTGTACTGGCGATACCTTTTCCTCATCATTACTATTACTTGATGGAGATATTAGGCAAACTTTTTCTACGGGCGCAACTTCGAAGTTTCTCTTACGAAGTCGAGTTAGTCGCGTCTCTTCTGCTTTCTGCCTTCTTGCCTGTACTGCTGGCAATGGCAGAACTTCCACAACATTCCAGCGTGCTAAATCCTGCGGGAAATGCTGGATAATCTGAGATTTTAACATTGTGATTAAATGACCACGCATTTTCGCGTGATCGTACATAACTGTATTCGGCCGAATATTGAACAGCAATGATGTTGCAAACGCTATGGAGAATACGCCACAGTCGTTTCCATTCGGTTGCTGTTGAACTTTCGGGAACACAATTGTTTTATTATTTAGATGATAAAAGGGAAACAATCTCTTTAAGAATATTTGATGGTCATTATGCATTTCCCTTTTATTCATTGAATCGTATATATATATCTTTTTTCTGTCATAATATGCACGTACCCAATGTCCATCAAGATCTGAAGTACCACTAAATAGAATTTGTATATGTTCCATATTTTGTGGTACTTCATTTATCCTATCAGGACATTGCAATTTCCATGGTTCCTGTGGAGCATACCCATATTGACTTAGGAGAGAATTAAAAATATCCATGTGGGCATCCTCCAACCATTTATTTCTGGAAATAGTGCTTTGCAATGCATCTGTTAATTTGAGTTTTCTTATTGCTCTCATTTTAAAAAAAATTACTAATAGCTAATATTAAATATAAAATATATGGAAAAGGAAACTGAAAATAGGAAACGGAAATAAAAAAGAGGAAATAGGAAAGAGGAAGAATAAGACAAGGGAATAAATATAGAGGAAAGAGGTCGAAATAAGAATAAATAAATGATTTTGGTAGAGGTACTCGGAGATACCGTTGTGGATCCCGACTCCTCAACAGTGCGTCGCAGACTGGCCGACTGTCGAATCCAGGCTATATTTAGTGTACTGGTTGTCATGGGTACCGCAATCTCGAGCAGTCACGTCATACATTGTATGCTCGACCAAGCGACTCTTGGCTGATTTCGCTATAGGCATGCTCAGGGGCGAGCATGCGTAAATCTTTATCGAGCATACTGCAAAAATTACGATGCATTCCCGAGGGTACCATTATAATATTCCTTTTTGAGGAAACCGTTGCCTTATTCGGGAAAAAACTCGCATTTCAAATTAGCAAGAAATGAAATAAAAAAAATAATGTTTAGGAATTATAGGAGTCACATATCTATCGCCTCGGCTCGACGACTTCTCAAAATATCAGATAGCCAGCCATCACCGAATGTATAGCATTACTAAATATACAAATATGTATATAAAATACCGCATATCAATCTTAACTTATGCACTTGTCAATTTAGGAACACTAAAATTATGCTACGTATGAGGATTTGGATTGTTTAATAAAATTTATAAACACGGGAGTTTAATAATCTGCACATCAAATTTCAGCTCTTTAACTTAAGTAGTTTTTTACCCAGTATAAGGATACAGCTTGTCTAACTAATATATCTCATAAAGTGTTGGTCTAATTATTTGGAATAAGAACTTGCTAACTCTAGACAGCCAGCATACATTTTGGAAAACGCAGATCTTTAACTGAAGTGATTATTGTGCTATGCACTTGACAATTTCCATACTGTGACATTGAACCGAGTAAGAAAACAGCTTGTCTATTCATATGTATCTTATGAAACGTTGGCCTAATTATGTTCAATTTAAGGGCATGCTATCTATGATAGCCAGAATTTACTCACAAAATTGTAATACTTTAGCTTAAGTGGTTGTTATATTATGTACTTGACAATTTCCATACTTTGAAAATGAACCGAGTAAGAAAACAGCTTGTCTATCATATGTATCTTATGAAACGTTGACCTAATTATGTGCAATTTAAGGGTTGCTACCCATTGGTAGCCAGAATTTACTCAGAAAATTTCATGTTTTTAACTTAAATGATTTTTGTACTATGTAATTGATAATTTTAAATTCCAACATTATTATTAGTACTGATATATCAGGAGACTCGGTAGAGTCTCGCGCCAAGTAGTTAGCTATAGCTATACAGCGCGAGAAGCCGAGGCTACTTATCCCGACGCGTAGCGGTTTTCGATCGATATAAGACATTCACCTCGATTTCCGAAAAAGTTACAGCTTGCAGGCATAACTTATGAATCAAGCACAGCCTAATTTATTTTTCTGAATCCAATAAGCTAAACAGCAAGGAAATTGGTCCATGCGTTCAAGAGATATGAATTTCCTCCTCTTATTTTCTCGTGCGAAAACGATTCAGAAGAAGATTCAGGCGGAAAATGTAGGTCACATATTTTCCACGCTAGGTGGCAGAATGTTCATATATTTCTAGCTTTGTAGCTGCGAGATGATGTTATGGTAGAGAGAGAAGGCAGATGTGAGATGATGTTAGAGAGAGATGCTAGACATGTAGAAAGAGACTAACTAACACGAGATGGGTAGATGTCTTATTTCCTTGACGTTCGAGTGGTTGGTTATGTAGGCTATTTTATGACAGCAATATGTTACGCGAGGATATCCGACAAATTTAACAGTTTTATTCTCTTATTGGTACAGCTTTATGACCCTACTCAATCTAACACTGTTAAGCAATATCCTCTTATTCAATAGAATTATAGACTACCAAAGTTGCCAAGTGCATAACCAGGACCCACTTAAATGAAAAAGCAACAATTTGTTCACCAAGTGATACTTCAGGTCTTTCATGTAAATGATTTCTGAACTACGAACTTTACTAGTAATCAGTATTTACTCAGTAAACTTTAGATCTTTGACTTCTGTAGTTTTGAATAATGTATCTGTTCAGCAAGTTTGACATGTATAATTGAACTGGTTCTTGGGTACGCCCTTGTCAAATTTGACATTACAAATGTGTTGAATAAGAGAATTAATAGAACTTATTAAGTGTTGAGCCTAATTGTAATATTAATTTAGGGCATACTAGTCGTGGAAAATTAGTAGTGCTCATCAAGTTTGAAGCATGTCACTTAAGTCGTTCTTAGCCTATACATTTGACAAGTTCCACACTTTTCACATGTGTCGAATGAGGAGAGGATGTATAATTTAAGTGAAGGACTCCCAATTTGTTAGACGAATATGAATTGCCAGTAGATTGCATGCTTTTGAACTCCATATAATGAAGTCCAACACTTCATATATTATATTTGTTACGTCCTTCGGTCCTGAACGTAACACATCATACAGATAAGCTGCATCCTCCTCTTATTCGTCATATTGTTGAAATATTAAACATGTCAAATGTGTAGCTTGAGAATTACTTAAGCCAAAGATCTGAAATGTATTCAGCAAATACTGATTGGTAATGGCGGCATGTTCCTAAGTTGTATCAGTATCAGTATCTACTCATCAAATTGTAAACCTGTCGCTTAAGTGGTTCTTAGCTCCACATTTAACAAGTTTCACACTTCACAAATTTAAGCGAAGGACTCCAAATTTGTTGGACAAATATGAATTGCCAGTAGATAGCATGCCTTTGAATTCCATATAATTAAGTCCAATGCTTTGTATGTTACATTATACAGCCAAGATGTGTCCTTGTCACATTGTTGAAGTATTAATTAAATCTTTCACTTTTGTAGTATTTGAATGATGTATCTGTTCAGCAAGTTTGAAATCTGTCACTGACGTGGTTCTTGGGTAAGCCCTTGTCAAACTTGACACTACAAATGTATCGAATAAGAGAATTAATAGAACTTATTAAGTGCTGAGCGTCATCATAACATTCATTTAGGGGTATACTAGTCGTGGGAAATCAGTATTTGCTCATCAAATTTTAAACCTGTCACCTAAGTGGTTCTTAGCCTACACATTTGACAAGTTGTACACTTTTCACATCTGTTGAATGAAGAGAGAATGTATAATTTAAGCAAAGGACTCCAAATTTGTTGGGCAAATACATATGAGTTGCCAATAGATAGCATGCCCTTGAATTGCATCTAATTAAGACCAACGCTTCGTATGTTACATTATACAGATAAGTTGTACCTTCCTCCTATTTGTCACATTGTTGAAGTATTAAACTTGTAAAATGGGTAATAACAAATTATATTATTATTTTACCGATTAACTAACAAAAAGAATTGAAATCCCCCCAAAACCATTAAAATGAAAAAAATGCCAAGTAGTCCGCCCCCCACCCCCTCCGCCATCCCGGCTCCCCAACCCACCAACCTTGTCAAAATCATTTAAAAAATTACCAAAAATAGAAATGGATATCATTGATAAACGAAAGCCAAGTTATAATTCAGATATAACTAATAACATACAAGAAAGCCAAGTTTTCATTCAAAGATATCTCGAGTTAACTCACATTAGCAATTAACAATAAATTCACAATAAATTAGCGATTAACAATAATAAAAAAAACTTGGCGTGTGCGCGCTTCATTCAAGGCACTTGCTCTGGTAATATTGCTGGAAAACTTTGAAAGAAATATATTCGAGACGAATTGAGAACCTGCTTTTCTGTGTAGTATATAGTATATGTGATTGAACTGTAAATGTAAGATTTCTTAGGATTTTATATTGTAGTAAAGTGAATGTTAGATTTAAATTAATTTCTCATTGGTTTCTTACCTCGCAATGAAGCGCGCACACGCCAAGTTTTTTTTATTATTGTTAATCGCCAATTTATTGTGAATTTATTGTTAATTGCTAATGCGAGTTAACTCGAGATATCTTTGAATGAAAACTTGGCTTTCGTTTACCAATGATATCCATTTCTATTTTTGGTAATTTTTTAAATGATTTTGACAAGGTTGGTGGGTTGGGGAGCCGGGATGGCGGAGAGGGTGGGGGGCGGACTACTTGGCGTTTTTTTTCATTTTAATGGTTTTGAGGGGATTATTAATATTACTCGCTGCTCGTTCGAATAGCCAAGAGGTTGAATGGAGATAAAATCAACATATATACAATAACATACGTATACATTTATATCTGAAAATCATTAATTTCATTTAAACGCATTCATCGCGCGCTCAGTTCAGTCATGGGGATCTCAAGACGCACATGTATAAACACGACCACATGACAACGCCTTGGTCATGCGCTGCCGGAGTTAGTCAATCTATCTCTGTTTTACACGCGACTTCTTTATGTGCATCCTTCTCTTTCTCTCACGTGGTGAATCCCCACCATCCTCAGGATGGCCGAGCCAAAGCAGCACAAAAACAGTTCAACGCTAGAGTTCACTAGATTGACACGTGAGTACTTAATACTTAATTAAAGCCATTCCACGGTTGTTTCAAATAGATACAATAATATTAAAATAATTTCAATCATATAATGTAGGATCATGGAGAATCAGCAACAGCCGCAGCAGTCGCAGGAGCCAATGGAGGCGGAGTTTGAAAACGTCGATCGTAAGTGTAATCAAAAGTTTGCCGCTTTGTCCTCTTTGCTTCTGCATTCTACTGTATCCCTTTTTTGACTTTCTGCATCTCCACCTATCATCCACCTATGTTTATGAGCTTTGCAATAACGCAAATTAAAATCTCTGTCTCTCATCTGTCTGCCGCACGTCAAGGATCATCGGTACTATCGGTAGTGTACGCGAATGTTCCGTCCGCATTTGCTGTATTTCTGTCGCTTGGCTTCCACTTTGTATGCTCAGTATATGCATTAAATATAAAATTTTCAATCTACGTTCGCATGCGTTCACTTCTTGAAACATTCTCTCTCTCTCTCTTTCTTTCTTTCTTTCTTTCTTCCTTTCTTTCTTTGTGTGTCGCGCGAGCGTACGCACCCGAACGTGCGCTGGCATTCGCAGACTTAATTACAATGTCTTCGTTCTTCTTGACCAATATTCTCGCATTCGTATTCCCTAACGTAAACTTGAGCACCATTCCAAGGGATAATAACCGAAGCAAACATTGCAAAGGCTGATAATAAAGTTTAAGTCTACGAGGATACGAAATGAAAATGCCAGAATATTGGTCGAAAACACGAATACATTGTAACCAAATGTGTAAAAGGCAGCGAACGTTCTGGCGCGTTCGCTCGCGCAACAGAGAGAAAGAGAGAAAGAGGTGGACTGACTATTTCAAAAAGTATATGCATACGAACGCAGATTGAAAACTTTGAATTTTATGTGTATGATGAATGTGCGAGGTGAAAGCTATGCGGGAGGCATACAGTTATTCATTTTCTTCAAAACTATTAATATTATTAATATTTTCAGAAATGTGGCACGAAATACGCAGATTGCGCCTGCTGGTGGTCGCTCAGGCGCCGCCGCCGCCACCGCCGTTGCCCCAGCCGCAACCCCAGGCGCCGCAGCTGGACCCCCAGCCTACGACACCGCTGCCCGTGCCCCAGCCCCAGCCGCAGCAACAAACAGAATGTGTACCGCCCCCACAACCACCTCTGCATGATGCCGTACGGGGCTGCTACAGAAGTGAGCATATTTGCACGAATTAAGGGGGTATTTTGGTCTAGATTGTAAAATTATTAACAATTGTTGGAATTTAATTACTAAATTAGGACAACATCATTGGGTGGCAATTTTTTTTCTACATTTGTGCGGATCTTTCAACAAATTGAAAAAGATTTTCCATAGAAGGCACAAATAAGCAAAGGAAAAGAATGTAGTTTCAATCTCTGAGAAAACCATCGCAATCTCTAAAGATGTCATTCTCGCAGGAACAGGTTTATTTCAAAATTCATTTCCCTTATATTTTTATTAATATGGAAACATGTAAAAACAGGAAAAGTCAATAATCAATATTCAAAATATCGCGGTTTACTTATTGTTCAATTTTTTTTGTTGGTCCTAGTTTCGGCGAGAATTACATCTTCAGAGAATGTAATATTTTTTCAAACGAACCATGAATCCAGAATCGTGTCAGCCATGAGACTGCTCTCTTTTCCTTTGCTTATTTGTGCCTTCTTGGAGAATATTTTTCAGTTCTTCAAAAATGTCTACTTGTCGTTGAAAGATGCATATAAGCAGAAAAAAGATTGACATCCAATGATATTGTTCTAATTTAGCAATTACAATCTAGACCAGAATACCCCCTTAATATTACAAATAAAACATTCTTTTAATGTAACATTAATTTAATTTCAAATATTCTGTTACAGATCGAAGTAGGGGTGCTGGTAGGTCCAGGAGGGCCGCCGCCGCCAGAAGGCGAGGCAGAGGTGGACGTGGACGTGGGGGCCGTGGTGGTCAACGCGACATCGGCGTCGACGGCTATTTAAACGTGTATCAATACATTTCAACAAAATAAATAAGTAATAAGATGAATAATTTGCGTTCTATTTACTACCCTGCTTTATTCATGTATCGCGATATTATATTATCATTATCTAAATACTTACATCGTTTTAGCTGTAGCGTTCTTTGAGCGACGAACTTGACAATTATGATACCCTTAAACTGAAGTCCGTATGAAGATGTTGCTTGCTTAATATAATTGTAAACAATGACTCAAATATATAAATCGCAAATTAGATAAGCTATAGCCTCATACGCAGTCCAGTTTTGGTGTATCTTGACCGCCAAGTGCCTAGCTAACGCAGCGCAAACCTAAAGTGCTAAATAAAATCAATCTAAGCAAGTTCTTATTACCAATAGCCAGTATATCCCTACATGACATATGATTGGTAATTATTGCTTGCTCACTCTCTTAGCTATTCGAACAAGCAGCGAGCAAATAAAAACAATATATTAGTACTAAAATGTTGAAATTCATTTAATTTAATTCATTTAAGTTAAAAGTTAATAAATTCCAACTAATCCCTATTCTTTCCAATTGTAAAGTATAAGACTTGCCAAATAACGCACCGTAGCACACCACCTGAGCAGATCTGGAATTTCCTGACTAATAAATGCTTCAACGCTTCATAAGACATACATATAAGATAGACAAGCTGTTTTCTTACTTGGTTCAATGTCAAAGTATGGAAATTGTCAAGTACGTAATACAACAACCACTTAAGCTAAAGGCTTACAATGTTCTAAGTAAATTCTAACTCCCAATAGGTAGCATGCCCTTAAATTGCACATAATGAGGCCAACGCTTTATAAGATACATACATGAGATAGACAAGCTGTTTCCTTACTCGGTTCAATTTGAAAGTATAAGATTTGTCAGGTGTGTAACACAGCAACCATTTAAGCTAAAAATCTACAATTTCCTGAGTAAATGTTGGCCATTAATAGATAGCGTATCCTTAAATTCCAAATCAGGCCCAACGCTTTATAAGATACACCAGATAAACAAGTTGTTTCCTCATTCGACTGATTTAAAAGTCTGAAAATTGTTCAGTGCATAGTACAACAATCACTTAAGCATTTTAGCTCTTTAGCTGAAGCGTTCCTTGAGCAAGAAACATGACAGTCCAGATACAACTGCACTAAATTAGACTGCATATGAGCATATCGCTTGGTTAACTATAACTCTAAAGCGTTAAATTAAACAATGATACAGATAGCTACAAGTATTGAAATTGTAAATGATTTGAGTTAAAACTTTGCAAGTTATATTCGATAAGCTATAGGCTCTCTCATTCGCAGTCTAGTTTTGATGTATTCTGACTGTCAAGTGCCTAGCTGACGGAGAGCAAACCTAAAGTGCTAAAACTAGTCTAATAAGCAAGTACTGATTACCAATAGCTAGCATTCCCTTAAATTGTAAATAATTGCTAACTAATTATTGGTTAAAAGATTCTCATGCTGGACACTTGAGAATTTTAGCTGTTGATAATGAGCACTCGTTTACCAAATACAGTGAACAGTGATTTGTGAATTATGCACTTAACACTTTTGACATTTCATAATTCTCAATAGTCACAAGAGATCACAGGGACAGGGGCAAGGATAGTATGCTCTTTTATTAACTAAATAAAGAATTGATCTGAAAAATAATAATAAAATAAAATTGGACTGTGTCACATAACCAGCCATGCCATAACCGGCTTAACCAACGTGTCGGTAACGTAAACACAACACAGCCATATTATCTCCGCAGCCCGCAGCATTTCTGATTGCTGCCATCTCGTATGAAAAAAGTGAAAGTTACATTTTTAGGAATTCTGCATGAATCCCATGACTCTTAATCCGCCTTGCCTTTACTACGAGAATAATAACGAGGTGAAATTCATATCTCCTGAACGACTGAACCGATTCGCTTGATTCTTGGCTCATTCGATTCAGAAAAATCAACGAAAAAATACAAAATTCAGAAATAAATCCTTGGAGCTGTAACTTTTACATAAATCGAGGTGAAAGTTTTATAGCAGACGATAACCGCTACACTTCGGGATAAGTATCCTCGGTAGTCGCGCGCTGTACTATATATATAACTACTACTTGGCGCGAGACTCTACCGAGTCTCCTGATCTATTGGCAGTTTTCACCTCCGCTGTTATATGCATACAGAAAGGCAGTTTTCACCTCCGCAGATGCATTATATATGCATTGTTAGTTTTCCCCCCCCCAAAAGATAGGTGCAATTGCCGTCCCTTTCCCACCACTGGTAATTATAATTAAAAAGTAACAACGGTTGAAGCTTTTCAGGAAATTGTTCGTTCGGCGCGGACTGCCGTTGCGCGTTATTGGCTGTATTTTCCATCCTATCCATGCTACAAAAAAATGTTCTAGACAAATACGAAGCCGCACTTCGAGATCTTTAAAATGAGCTATTGTTCATCACGATCGGGTTCACAATATAGAATTTGGAAATTATGACACATTAACAATTACATGTTTATTGGCCGTTAACGACATTATGACGGGGAAATTCAAACTATGAGCGCCCAAGTACTCGCCGAGACCTTCAAAATAAGCTATAATACACAATATGCGGGTGAATAATTAAAAAGTTACAACGGTTGAAAGCATTCTGGAAATTGCTCGTTCGACGCGGAGCACCGTTGCACGTTATTGGCTGCATTTTCCATGCTATCCATGCTACAAAAAATTTTTTTAGACAAAGTCACAGCAGAATTCCGAGATCTTTAAAATGAGCTATGATTCATCGCGATCGGGTTGAAAATGAAGAAGTTGAAAATTACAACGGTGCTCCGCGTCGAACGAGCAATTTCCAGAAAGCTTTCAACCGTTGTAACTTTTTAATTATTAGCCGGAATATTATCTATGATAGCTTATTTTGAAGGACTCGACGAATACTTGGGGCCTCGCATTTTCAATTTCCCCGTCATGTCGTCGTTGACGGCCAATAAACATTTAATTGTTAATGCGTCATAATTTCCAAATTCTATATTTTCAACCCGATCGTGACGAATAATAGCTCACTTGAAAGATCTCGAAATGCTGCTTCGTATTTGTCTAGAACATTTTTTTGCAGTGTAAATAGCAACGGAAATACAGCTGACAATGTATATCGGCAGACTCCGTCGCGTGAGCAACAGTTGAAAAGTTTTCAATCGTTATAACTTTTTAATTATTAACCCGACTATTATGTATTATAGCTTATCTTGAAGGTCTCGGCGAGTACTTGGGCGCTCATAGTTTGAATTTCCCCGTCATACCGTCGTTGACGGCCAATAAACATTTAATTGTTAATGCGTCATAATTTCCAAATTCTACATTTTCAACCTGATCGTAATGAATAATAGCTCATTTTAAAGATCTCGAAGTACTGCTTCGTATTTGTCTAGAACATTTTTTTGCATTCTAAATAGCAACAGAACTACAGCTGACAATGTATATGCGCAGACTACGTCGGGCGAGCAACAGCTGAAAAGTTTTCAATCGTTATAACTTTTTAATTATTAACCCGACTATTATGTATTATAGCTTATTTTGAAGGTCTCGGCGAGTACTTGGGCGCTCATAGTTTGAAGTTCCCCGTCATAATGTCGTTAACGGCCAATAAACATTTAATTGTTAATGCGTCATAATTTCCAAATTCTATATTTTTAGTCCGATTGTAATAAACAATAGCTCATTTTAAAGATCTCGGAATTCTGCTGCGACTTTGTCTAAAACATTTTTTTGGTAGGATGGATAGCATGGAAAGTACAGCCAATAACGCGCAACGGTGCTCCGCGTCGAACGAACAATTTCCTCAAAGCTTTCATACGTTGTAACTTTTTAATTATTAGCCGGAATATTATGTATGATGGCTTATTTTGAAGGTCTCAGCGAATACTTGGGGCCTCGTGCTTTCAATTTCCCCGTCATGTCGTCGTTGACAGCCAATAAGCATTTAAATGTTTTTGCGTGTTAATCTCCGACTTTTATATTTTTATTCGGATCCTAATGAGCGACAGCTCGTTTCAAAGATCTCGAAATTCTGCATTATGTTTGTAGGAAACACTTTTTTGGAGTGCGAATGGCAACGGAAATACAGGTATTAGCGTTCGTTTGATACTTCTGTCAAGTAAGTAAGATATTGAAGATATTAATTATTTGACTACATTTTGTTTAAATCTATAGTTTACACTCATGGTTACTTGAGGTTATTGAAGTTTGTCTGCAAGTTTTGCTTCCTCTGTTTTAAATGGCCTGAAACGCTATGCTAATTTCTATTTTAGTACATTGGATGTAAATTGAATAGTTTGTATACGGCTTTCAATTTCATTGTACATTCTTTATCCATTACGACTATTTTACATAGGTTTGGATAATCAAGTATTTGTAATCTATCCTCCCTGAATGAAAGTAAATCTCTTCATCTTGAAATGTTTCTTTATTTAGTTTCATTACTTTTTTTTATTGACAATGCAGTGGGAAATATTAACTTTTAAGCCGCCATTAATTAATTCATTTTGTGAAGGAACAACACCTTGGGCCGCCCCTGACATTAAGTCTAGAAGATTCGGGAGGCGGCGGGGAGCAACGATTCCGCTCCGATCCGAGCAGCCGCATGCTTGGATACCGCGTTGTTGATTGCGGCGACGGCGGCTCGGCTTACCTAGTAACGATCGTGTATAAGAATCGCGATCGCGGACGCGCTCGCCCCTTTTTCGCTGGATTCTCTTGGGAGAGGACGAGGTAAGACCACGGCCGCCCAAAAGAATGAGGAGAGGACGAAGCTTTGCTATCGGCCGCCTGACAGCGCAGGAGAGTACAGGAGTTAGCTCCTGGACGCCTCTTGGAATGGAGAGACCGGCTATTAAAGCCGGTCGCCTTCCGGAGGAGAGTACAGGGCAGCTTCCTGGACGGCTGTGGGCTACCCGGAGAGTACAGGGGACTATCGTCTGGTCGCCTCTTGGAGAGGAGAGATCGGCTATTAAAGCCGGTCGCCCTCCAGAGGAGTGAACAGGGGTCTACCTGGACGCCGGTCATCCACGGGAGAGTACGATAGTTACTCCGGGACGCCTCGAGGAAGGGAGAGATCGGCTATGAAGCCGGTCGCCTGACCGAAAAGGAGAGTACTGGAGGACTACTCGGATGCCCCGTGTCGTACCGCGATATTTCATATTACCCTACGAAAAGGAGAGTTCGGCTATGAAAGCCGGACGCCTGATCGTAGGTGATGGGAGAGTTCGACCAAGAAGGCCGGACGCCCTCGCGTTGTCAAACCGTTACTAGGTTGCCGTTCAAAGAAATCAAATAAGCCTATCACAACCTATTTCATTCCTTATGTTGAAACCGTTTGTAAAACAAGCCGAAACCTGTACCATTTCCACTCCTCAATAAATCCCATTCTTGTTCATTCCTAGTATCCTGTGTTTCCTGAGCCATTACTCCAAACTCAACAAAACCTTCCTTACAATTTTTAATTATTCGTTTTCGAATTATAAATTGTGCATATACAATATATTCAAATATAAATACTCTAACAGAATGCAAAATAATGTTTATTGTACTAAAAAGGCAAATAAGAAAATAAAGCAATTGAATGAACTTTAATAAGGTTTTTTTTAATTTGCTCGCAAACGTGACTGTTGAAAAAATTAGAACTACTTGATAATACCGTGCGATGTATCATAATAATATTTCAGAAAACCGCTCTCACAATTAGACGTATACTATTAAATATAGTATTCGAGCACCGTTTATGTATTTGTGATTTTCGTTTCGGAGATGAAAACTGCCCTTACATATATAAATATATACTATTTGGGCACCATCTATATACTGGCAGATTTCATCTCGGAGGTGAAAAATGCCCTTACACATATTGTGACTTTCACCTCGGAGGTGAAAACTGCCAAAAGAGGCCAAAACTGCCCTGCGACATGTTGGCCGGAGGTCAAAACTGCCCCGGGACATACATATATAGTATAATATAAAAGTATGAAAGGCGAGATATAAAATATGTGGTATAATATGTGTGTGTATGTACAGTGGTTTTACAATAATGTTGAGTGTAAGTATATGTATAAAGTGTGAAGGTGTAAAATATAAAATATAAAGTATAAAATGTTCGTGCTTGGAGTGTGTGCTCACATGGCTAGGTTTATGTGGAGTACAGAAAATATATATGTATGTATGTACTTAAATCTAGGTTTTACGTATTTCAAAGTTTTTGCTTGTGAGCAAGTGTGTATGTGGGTGTGTCTTATGTGAATTGTTGTCTGTCCAGTGTGTCTATTAGTCCGTCGATGTGTCTATTTTGTAATTCCTGTTTCGCTTGTCTAATAATTGATTCTATTTCCTCCGTGGTCATAGCCTTAAAGATTGTTTTGTCTGTTTGTGTTGTCTCGTCTCTGTGTCGTACGTATGTCTGCGTGCTCTCGTTAACGTGTTGTCTTGTGCTGCGTGTGTGTCGTAATTCCTTTCGGAGTGTATGCGTCTCGTTAGTGTACAATCTGGTGCGTATGTTCAGTAGAGTCCTAGTCCTGTCCGTTACGTTGTGTCGTTTTAGCCGTCTGTCTTGTGTCGTTGTTCTTGGTTCTTTACGTGTCGTTTTTGTTTGTACTATTGGGTCTATTGTCATTGGTGGTTGTTGTCTGGGTGGTTGATAGATCCCTTGTGGGCCATACCAGTGGATGTGTTTTGGTTTGTCAGGTGTTTGCAGGAGGGGGACTCCCCAGTTGGAGAGTGGAAGTTGTTTGTCGTGGTGCGCCATTGTGTGTCCTCTTTTCCTTTTTTTTAATTTTTTTTTTATTGTTGTTTCCTTCCTGGTGCCGTGAGTCGTTGGTGGCGTATTTGCGTCGTTGTCCTTGGGTTCCTCGTGTACGTCGGTTTAGGTGTTTCTGTTGTGGGTGCAGTAGTTTTTATTGAAATTGCTGTTTGGGTCCTTACGCTTGTACATAGGGTTTTATATGTTTGTGTGGCCTGGTCTGTCGTCTCCACGCGTGTGGGTGTGTGCATGGGTTCTTGGGTGGTTGAGGATGTTTGGGAGGTTGTGTCGTCTGTGTGTGTGTGTGAGGTGGTGGGTTTGTTTGTGGGTGTGGATGTGGATGTGGACGCTTGTGTATGTGTGTATTTTTGGTGTACGGCTATTGCTTTCGCAGAGCAGTACTGGATGTGTTTGATGAGGGGGCGGCCGCACATTTCAATACGGCACACCGGACACAGGAACTGCGCGGTGGGTTGCTCCACGACGATTGACGCGTAATTTTGTGCGCAGCGTTGGGTGTGGAGTTTGTGGTGAGATTGGGGCATCTCACAGCCGCAGATGGAGCATTGTTCCCAATTTTGTGCGTCCATTTTATGTGTGTTTGTGTTTTGTCTAAGTTTAACTAAAAATGGAACAGAAGAGCGTGAGTATGCAGTGAAGGGTTATATGATGGTTGTTACTTTATGGTATAATGTTCTGTCTGTTGCACTGTAACATCTGTACTAGGATCATTTCGATTTAGTTATTGTTTGTTTGTGGGGGAATGTTTGTTAGGATTTGAATTCTGGCGGGTTGTGGTGGTTCCGTTATTCTGTTTCCGTCTGGTATTTCTGCTTGTGGGTTGCGTCTTTGTGTGATTGATCTAATTATGTTGATTATGGATGATGCTTTGTTAAATAAGGAGAACTTCCAACATAGTCCGAAAATCAGTGCTAGTGGTCCGATTGAAAATCCTGTGTATTTAACGAGCTTTTCTATGATTGATAATCTGTTATGTAGGTGGTGCAGTTTTCCCATGGTTTTAGCTTTTGCGATTATTGTTTTTAGTTGTATTTCGCCGTCTGCAAAGTCATTGTTTATGGGGCATGCTTCTATCGTCCGGGTGAATTGTTCGGTCTCTTTTAAAATTTCTGTTAAATTAATTGGATTGTCTAACTCGACGGAGTTTTCTATCATTTTGCTGATATTCAGGGTTATAAAATGGGAAAAATTGGTGTTCCGATATGTTTTGATGTTAATTGCTGGTGTCAATTTTGTTGTTTGTGTTTTCGCGGTACAAGATTCGTTTATTTGGAGTATTCCAGTTTTTTCTATGCTTCCTATGAATGATTTTCCGGTTGTGCATGTAATGTATAGTGTTTCTCATTTGGGTGCTGCGAATAACCAACTATTTGTGTTTTTGGTCTTAGACCAATATGTACGCGTTAGCATTTTGATTCGTATGTCACATGTGTTCAAGTTACGAAAATTTGGGTTAAGTAGCAGTTGGATTTCACATTCGGCGTTGCTGTCTATTCTCTGTATGGGGTTATCCTGCTTACATATGTACATCGAATTCGTGGACTTGCAGTTTTTTAGATTGTTCATGTTATAGTACAGTGCTGTCCAAGAGCTGCTCCCAGGAGCACAGGACTTCCCCCACTCCTGGCGCTCTCGGCAGCAGCGCTCGTTTTGGCGCCTGCTACAGCGTGAAGCAGGTAGACCGGCCCGCAGTGAGCAAGCATGATGGACTACGGTGGTGGGGGTCGCGCTGCCGGTTGGGCCGGGTAGCGCGGCGGCTCGGCACGGGTAGCGTGGAAGGGGAACTCAGCTCGGTAGGGGCCCCTCCGCTGGACAGCACTGTTATAGTAGTATTCGAAGTCGGCTGAGACTGCTGTGTATTTGATAAAGGGTTTTATGTATGCGAATCTAGATGTGGTGTATGTGTTGATTTGTGGAATGAGTACCGGTAGGTGCTCGTACAATTTATATGGTTCGGGGTCTAAAAGAGGTATCCTCAGGATCTAGACTAAGCTCGCTCCGTTGTGGAATATTGTTACGTCTGTGATTTCGAGAAGTTGCGATATGAATCTATTGTCTATTGGTATCGGAAATTCCACATTTTCGAGGTATTTGTTGATGTTTCTCGCTCTGTACAGTATCTGTTGCGCGGTTAATATCTGTGGGTGAATTTGTCCGCTTTTCGCAAAGAGTATCGCAGTTATAAGTGTGTTGATGCCTGTTTCGAGTTGTGTTAGTGTTTCATCTATTTCGGATGTGTATTCCATTGTTTTTTGGTTAAATTGTAGGGTTTGGACGTTGTTACTGATTAGCTTGGTTGCCAGAGTGATATTTCCTATTTGTTTTGAGATTCTTTCGGCTACTAATGACAATCTATTGTCGACGAGTTCGAATTGCGATTTCATTATATGTGTTTGGTTTGTAACGATTTCCGCTATTTCTCGTGTGTTATTGTTTAACATGTCGATTTGTGTATTTATTTCTATTGCGTCATCTGCGTCTAATGTTCCGAAAAGAGCTTTGTTGATTTTGCCTATAAATTCTAATGGTGCGCGTTTTTGTCTTCCGGATGTGTCGATGTTTGGTATTAGCTCTCGTAGGATTGCCTCCGATGTCATAGTGTTTCGTAGTCGGGTTGCTAATACCTTTAGATGTCCATGGGTTAGGCAAGTTGATTCCAGGGTTTTGCAGAGTGTCGTTGTTGCTTTGATGTTTCTCCAGATTTGTTCGCGTTCGAGGGTAAGTCCTCGTGGGTCCGCGTAGATGATCAGTTTTCATTCAGTATGGTATGACCTGAGTGCGCCGAGTGTTTCGGATCGGAGTCCCGGGTTATGTGTGAGTGGTGTCATCTGATACGGGGGGGTGTCGGCGCTTACATACGATGCGAGGCATCTGCAACATGTACCAGTTTTATTTTGTCGACGTGAACTACTTTTGTCTCATCTTTTTTGACATTTTAGTCGAACATTGTGTTTGTCTAATACGTTTAGTATTTCGAATGGGCCTATGTAATTGCTCTGGAGTTTATGTTTTTTGTGGTCCCGGATTAGGAATACAAGTTGCCCTGGAGAGAAGTTTGGTTCGGTAGTTCGTTTGTCGTAGTATTTTTTGTTTCGTTCTTTTGCTTTGATTTGTCTCTCTATTGCTTTTTCGTGAATGGTTTTTAGTTGGTCTGTGAGCATACGCAAGTATGTGTTGTATATAAGTATTGTTTCTACGGGCGGGAATTCTGAGGGGGTACGTGCTGTTTTCCCAAAAACTAATTCATATGGCGTGAATCCAGTACTACGGGCGGACCGACGGTGTTACAACTAATTAACCTACGGCAAATCGAGCTAACGCGCTCTCGATCTTAGGCACAAGGGCCCCTGTACAATTTAACCACGCGGTAGGGAAACGCGTCGCGAGCGATCGACAGATGGTCGGTCGATTACCGGACTGCAATAATTAATGAAGCCGAACTTCAGCGGACGGTGTACGCCGCAAATCTCAAGAGGAACGCACGCCCGTTCGAACGGGCTATCAATCGCGAATCCCGGCAACAAGTGGCAAGATGGCGGCCACTTTGTTCGGCGAACGCAGTCTAAAATGCTACCACGCGACTCAGATGCGAAGTGCGAATTCGCACCAAGGAAGGCAGGGCATATACAGGCTTATTCGACTCTAATGGCAATTACAACAAATACGAGGAACCCGACTACTGGGCTAGGAACTTTACGCAAAGATCCCAAAGGATAGGGGAAGAGGGTGTGAGGCTTACCGTAATCTAAATTCGGCCGATGTTAAATGCCGATTATTCCTCCTTATTCCAGTCGGACTGGCCTCTAGAGTCTCCAGACGTTTAGCCGCTTGGAATGATTCCAAATCTCCGCTCTCTCTCTCTCTCTCTTCTCTCGTCACTCACTGTAAAGTCCGCAAATTACGGGAAACGCTCGGATACACTAAGTCGCTATGACGGTCGCAATCTGAGTGACGAGAGAGAGCCCCTAATTCGCTAAGCGGCCTCACACCTTCAGCGCCACTGCCCCCGAATCCTCCCGTGGCTCCATCCGTTAGACGGTGTCGAAATCGATCCCGCGCGTTAGGACCGACTTCGACCTCATGTATCGACCGCCTTGGGCGATCCGCCGAGCTGAGCAGGTCGAACATCAAGAGTGACGGGCATCCAACGTCGTCACCTCGCCGTCCCTCGGTTGGTTGTCCGTCCTCAGGGGCGTCTCCAGCGTCGGCTGGACGGGCCCCAGCTTATCCGGCCTGGCAGGTTGCGCATCCCTGTGAGCCGGACTCTCCTCCTCGCCTACACGGATAGCCGTCCCACTAGGTGGCTCAGTCCGTCGCGCCTACCTAGGTGCCTCTCGGCGTTCCAATTCGCATTAATGCCTGTTATTTTTGCCTGTGCCTGCCTTGGAGCGACGATGTCGGGTTAGCTCGCGCGCACGAGTGTGTGAGAGAGAGAGAGAGACACGGCGGGCGTTCGCCCGGCCTCCCTTGCTGGAGCGAGGAGTACTTGTGGCGAGGCAAACTAGCGCCGTCACAATATACTCTTGTGCGCACACGCCAAGATTTTTTCTATTGTTAATCGGTAATTTATTGTTAATTTATTGTTAATTGATAATGCGAGTTAAATCGAGGTATCTTTGAATGAAAGCTTGGCTTTCTTGAATGATATCTATATCTTTTTTGTTATATTTCAATTTTGTAGGGGATTCAAACTGCTACTTGGCGCATTTTTTTACATTTTAATGTTTTTGGACGGATAGAACTATCGTTACTCTCCTGTGTACCATTTTGTTTTCGTCAATCATTAAAGTCGTCCTGTGGTTGGACAGGTAGATATATAGGGATAGAGATAGATCGAAAGACAGAGAGAGATTGAGAGGCGGGAGGAAGAGTACGAAAGCAAGAGTGAGAAAGCACGGGTAAGAAAGAAAATACGGTTAAGCGCGGGTAAGACACACCAGTATTTGCCAGTAATATTTTACTTATATTTGCGCCGCCTCCGAAAAGTTGCAGAATATTTAGGCTTAATGCAAATTTCTGTATCCATGACAACAAGAAGTTATTTTTTACTTTTCAGGGCATTTTTTGTGTTGCTTGTTTTTTACTTTTCAGCTCTCTGGAACTCTGTCAGTTTTCGAAGTCGGTCACATTTTTTTTTAAATATTTTTTTGCATCAGATAATAATGCCATTATATGGTAGGTCATAGGCTAGAGACAACAGTTATAATATCAAAATGAAAGCATAACATCAAAATCATACAACATATATGATAAATTACCCAAAGAACACCGATAAATACGTTCTTGTTACGATAAAGTACAATTTAGTGCCAATGTCCGCGTTTTCAGCGTTTGAGCCCACTGTGCGCCGTCGCCGCAATCAACAAGGCGGTCGCGATGTAGCAAAACACTCCGATCACAGTGTTTTTACACCTCCCCGCCGCCTCCTGACGCACCAAAATTAATGTCAGGGGCGGCATTAGATGTTGGTCTTATTACAATCTGTATTATTTGTCCTGCATATCTATAGAAACTGTCGTAACACATCTCACACTGGGAATCGAACTCATGACTTACTATTCGAATCTCTTTGCCATACTGAGGCACTACTTCAACTGTTCTTACTACTGTTACATATTCATCCTCATCGGACTACTTTTCGTAGCCTTATTTCACACGTAGATTCAATAATTTTAACTCGCTAGTCTCCCACATAGTTTTCCCATGCGTATTTTTCGAGCCTTAAAACTGTGACTTCGACTCTTTTGTTCCATCTTATCTCAAGCCCTTAAAACGCATTCCTAGTAAGGGATCATCACAGCGTGCCCTTAGTGAATTCTGCAGCTGTGCACTTAGTGCATCTCATAAATTCTTAGAACTCCAGCGTAGTCTCAGACTCCCGGCGTCTCTATCCCTACCTATGCCCCGTTTCATTGGATTTTTCGGGTATATAAACCCCTAATTTCTGGGGCAAAGGGGGAATCAGTTCCGAACTCTCATCGACGGCGAAGCTCTGTCAATCGGACCAGCGAAGAACACCGTAGTAGATTGAGCACTAGTCTCCTTCGAAGCAGTTACAATATTACCGTACGTACATCGTGTCTCATCGCGTTCGTTAGGCAAGTCACAGTTCTTTCGTTAGTTTCTCCCCCGTTAAAATCGTAACGTAAAACGAACTCATATAATTTTGTAACAACATCTCAAAACCACAGAAACTCTCATTGTATATTTTGTGTTTGTATTATTTGTTCATTCAGAATATATTACATTATTCTAATTTTCATTAAGAAACCATTTGTGTCATCATTACTGAATTCCTGTTTGGTCAACCTTGTTTCAAATAAGCATAACAAGGAAAAGAATAACAAAAGATCCCACGAGGATACATCTTTACCGCTCGAGGTGTATCCGGCGAGCCATAGTAAGGTTTAACGATCTTAGAGCATATTTTAGGACTCGCGAAGCCTGGCTCGTAACATTACGTGTTTTCTTTCCGAAAAAGGACTGCAAACACCAGTTATTAGAAAAAATGTAACAGCTACGGCTAGTCGGCTACAGTTTCAATCACTACACGTAGAGTAATATATTTCATAAAAAACGTATTGATTTTGTAGGAAATTATGTACGTGATACGAATCATTCAAATCATAATCTATAAGATTGTTCGATAGACGGAGACAGCGGTTTTTAGAATAATTAGGATAATTAGGATAGTTAGGATACTTCTTCTTTGGTATAGTTTAGTTCGTAGCTAGGTTAGTGTAGATTTTAGGAATAGGTTTAAGTTTTATGTAGGCTAAGTTGTTTGATATAAGTGCACTTTCCCTTTAATTTCTTCCACTGTATTATTGTTGTTTGTATGAGTTGAAAATACACTTGTTCAACTATAAATTCCTCCTCTCTCTTTCGTTCACAATAGTCTAAGCAGACTGGAGCTAACGACTCCAAATTGTACAAGACAGCGGTTAAAGCGTTAGAGCAAGAGACTCTTTACAGCGGTTACCTCAGGTGATCAGCACAATAATAAGAGGGTGAGCACCGATCTCCCACGGTATTTATTACCTCGCGACCCTTTCTGGAAGGTTCCCTTTAACAGGTCACTTCCGCTTTGAAGCGCCTGGAACCTTCCCGAAATGAGTGACGTAAGGACGGCAAGAAATGATTCCGAGTGCGGTGGATTGCCGGTAATGAGGCAGGTAAGAATTAGGTACCACCGCACTCGGGACAGTTGCTACCGAGGGAGATCGGCGCTCCAGTACTTAGGCGCGCAAATTTGATAAGCTTGAACATTCCGCCCGCCTCGCCTAACAAGGCGAAACGAAGCTTACATGGTTTAGAGCAGTTAACCAAACTAGTGCGAAAACAAGGAGCAGTGACAGTGAAGCAAAGCAGTAGTTGAATTTGCCGCGGTGACAGTAAGTGCCTTTAAGAATGAAGTGACTTGGTGTGAGCTGATTGGTCGGCTATCAACCGGAACGGAAGTGAATATGACTAGAGTCGTTACAAGTGAATGAGATTGTTCGAGAACAAGCAGTAAGTTTGACATAGAGATTAGAGTTCGATTTTACAAGACTCAGAACAAGCGGAAGGAAGTAAAACGATTTTAGTTACTGGTCTCTTCAGTGTAGAGCTGGCGGTTTTGACAGTTACAACCCTCACTTGATTATCCGGGCCTGGGTGAACAGCGCTGATGCGGCCCAGCGGCGACTTCGAAGAGGGCGTGGCTTCGTGTAGTACGAGACAAAGACTTCCAGGCCTTATGAATGAAGATCCTTGCTGCTGCCATTTGTTCCGTGGAGTCAGCGTGTGCAGGTATTCTGTCATCCATCGCTTCCACATGTGGTCTCTCATCTGGGTACCAATTGCCACCGAGTTAAATGTGACAATTTTTCGTCCAACAGGCTCGGTTCCGCAAGGGAATTTATCGCCGTTCCTATCAGGAAGTGGCCGGGAGTCAGCGCTTGGAGGTCCTCAGCATCGTCGGAGAGGGCACACAAGGGACGAGAGTTCAGGCATGCCTTGATCTGTGCCAGGAGAGTAGACATCTCCTCAAAGATAAGAGTATTTTCTCCAAGTACTCTTCGTGGGTGATGCTTCGCTGACTTGACGGCTGCTTCCCAAATTCCGCCAAAATGTGGCGCTCCGGGAGGGTTGAAATGCCAATTCACCCTCATGGTCGCGAGGTGGTCCGCCATCTTTTGGGCCTCTTTGTTGGTTGCGGAGAACAACCTCTTCAGTTCAGCATCTGCTCCGATGAAATTGGTGCCTTGGTCGCTAAATGAGTCGGAACAGAAACCACGGCGTGAGATGAAGCGTTTGAAAGCGGCAATAAAGGCCTCAGAAGTGTAGTTTGAAGCCACTTCCAAGTGGACGGCTTTTGAACTTAGGCAGACGAAAATGACGAGAAATCCTTTATAGGCTTTGTGACCCCGGCCAGGAGCTGTCCGGAGGAAGATGGGCCCGGCGTAGTCCACGCTGGTGCGAAGAAAGGGACGAGCTGCAAGGACCCGGGGAGCTGGTAGACTTCCCATCAGGAACTGCGGAGTTGCCGCCCGCCATCGAGTGCAAGTTACGCACTTGTGGATGGCCTCCTTCACTAGATTCCCACCTCGAGGGATCCAGTATCGTTGCCTCAGCGTGCCCAAGGTAAGTTGAACTCCGCCATGAAGTGTTTGTTTATGAGCGGCTTCAGCTATTAGAGAGGCAAACCTTGACAAAGGAGAGAGTATTATTAGGTGTTTTTGATCAAGTGGAAGAGCACCATGCCGGAGGCGGCCACCGACTCTCAAGATCCCGTCTTGATCCAGAAAGGGCGCCAGTGCACGGAGAGAGCTCTCCCGTGCTAGGGGTTTGCGTGACTCGAGAGCAGTCAAATCTTCTTGGTACGTAGCCTCTTGCGACAGTTTAACCCATCTTTTCTCGGCCTTGCTCAATTCCTCTGCTGACAGGCTACCGGGTTCCCGAGGCTGCTGGTTGGGGCGTCGGAGCCACCGCAAGCAATAGGCAGTGACTCGGATAAGTTTATTGTAAGTAGAGAATCGGTTCAGTATAGGATTATCTTCCAATGGCTTGCTAGACGCACTCATAACCCTCCTTTCTCGGTGTTCCGGAAGCTCATGGATATCCCAGTCACTTTCCTGTACTGGAAGCTCTTCGGGAAGCTGAGGACCCTGCTGCCAAAGAGGGTGAGCGACTAGATCCGCCGGAGAGATTCCCCTGGAGGCGCAGTCAGCCGGGTTAGAGCTGCCAGGGATGTGGTGCCACTTCGCTTGAGGTAAGAGTCGCTGGATTTCTGAGACTCTGTTGGCTACAAAAGTTTTCCATTTGTTGGGATGCCCATTATCCAACCTAACGTCACTGTAGAATCAGTCCATAAATGGGTAGTGACTTCCTGCATTCCCAGTGTTTCGGCCAGATGCTTGGTGAGTTGAACAAGGAGTCGAGCTGCACAGAGTTCAAGACGGGGTAATAATATTTGTTTGAGAGGTGCAACCTTACTTTTTGCAGCCAACAGAGTAGCGTGTGGTTTCCCGTTCCCATCTGCTTGTCTGAGATATACTACTGCAGCATATGCCTGCTCTGAGGCGTCGCAGAATCCCCAGAGTTCATAGTTGCCGCAGTCTTTGGAGAGAATGGGTCGAGGGATTTGAATGGACGTAATCAAATCCCATTGCTTCCTGAACTCCAACCATTTGGTGGCAATGGCCGTTGGGAGAGGTTGATCCCAGTCTAGGTTCAACAACCACCTGCGAGGCGGCAGAGTGGTGGCTCTGTCGCCTCCGCATGCGGCCCCGTGGCGGGGCGGGCGTGCGGTAGTGCGGGGGGCACGGTTCCCGCCTCCTTCGCTGTTGGCGAAGGAGTGCGGCGAGCCGTGTCGCCCCGCGAGTAGTGAGGGAAGCTTCCCTCTCTCGTGAAAGCGAGAGAGCGGACGGCCACTCCCCCACCACGAGACGAGTCCCCCTTAGGGGGCGGGCGCGGGGCGGCACCGGTAGTGTTCTACCAGAGTTCCCGGTGTCGCCCCAGTAAGCGCCGAGGATGGCCACCGTGGGGTTTTAGCCGGTAAGAGTCCGGCACTACCCCGCCGCCCCCACCAGGGCGGTGGGGTGTCCATGAGGATTTCCCCACGATAAAAAAAAAAAAAAAAAAAGGTTCAACAACCACCGGACACGTCCGTCGCCTCCGTGGTGTCGGTGACGGAGCGGGCAGTCCCGGACTGCACAGTAGTGCTGAACCGGCTGCCCGCATCGCTTACAGGGCGAACCCTGTCCCGGCGGGCCTCGCAAGCCTCGCTGTCCTCCGTCGGCGGAGATTCGGATGCCTCAATGGCATCGGGGTCCTCCCGCACGGTTGGGCAGCGCCGGAAGAGGGAGCGCCAGTCAACGGGCGAGTGCGCCGAGTCGGCCATGGCGAAGAAACGCCAGGTCGGCTCGGCGTGCGAAGGGAGCGAGCCCCAAACGGGGCAGCCCCCTGGCGGCTCGGAGTCCGGGCCGCCGCCAACCCTGGGCAATCCTGCGCCCACTGGTGAGGAGAGCGCGGCTCAGGCTCTGAGCAGAGAGGCTCAGCTGGCGCGGAAGCTTCGGGTGAGCTCGTCTGCGGATGTAGGTGCCCACATCATTGAGGCGATGGACGTGGTGCGTCACCTGGCGACCACCTCGGAGAACCTCAAGGGCACCTACAAACGTAGGTTCCGCGTGGCAGCCCAGGATGCGACAGTGGTGGCGACGGAGTTGGCAGCCAGGGCCAACTCCGACGGGGAAGGGGCCCTCATAAGGGCCGAGAATCGGCGTCTGAGGGCCAGGATCGCCGACCTCGAGGGGGAGATTTTCTCCCTCTCGAGGAAGGTTGAACTCCTGGGCCGCCAGGGGGCAGGATCCTCGGGCGCCGCGGCGACGACTCCTCGCGCCGCAAGCGATAGCCCCGTCGGCCTCGCTCCCGAAGAGAGAGCGATGGCGCAGATCGGGGCTCTCGTGGAGGCCAAGCTGACCCGCTTCAGGGAGGAGCTCTTCCCTGGACGGGCGGTGAGGCCCCCATTGGGGGCGAAGGCGGCGACTCGGGCGGGTGGGTGTGAGCCCGTCCGAGCCGCCGCTTCTTGCGCGGAGGCTCCCGCGGTGGACGGTACAGTCCGGCCCCGGAAGAAGAAGGGGAAGAAGGGTGGGGCAGCATCTCCGGCTGCCCAACCACCCAAGAGCTCCCCGAGCGCAGGTGGTCCCCCTAAACCGCCCCCGCCCACACCTCCCTCGCAGGGAGAGAGTTGGGCAACAGTGGTCAGGAGGAAGAAGAAGGGAGAGGCCGCGAGCACGGCGCCAAGCCCGCCCTCTAAGTTGCTGCCACCTAAGCCGGCGCCAAAGAGGGTCATCCCTGGACGCCCTCCGAAGACCGCGGCGGTCACGCTGACGGTCCCGGAGGGGTCCAAGGTAAGCTATGCCGACGCGATGTCCCGGGCGCGCGAGCGCATTAAGCTCGCAGACCTGGGCATCGCGGAGGTCAGGCCGAGGCGCGCCGTTACTGGGGGTCTCATCCTCGAGATCCCTGGTGCCGACGGCCCAGCCAAAGCCGATAAGCTCGCGGCGGTGATGGCCGAGATTTTTGAGAGGGGCGAGGCGCGTGTAGCCCGTCCCTTCAGAAAGGCCGAGCTGAGGGTGACCGGACTCATTGAGTCCGTCACCGTCGGTGAGGTCGTCTCGGCCATCGCCAAAGGCGGAGGGTGTAAGGTGGAGGACGTGGTGGCCGGAGAGATCCGAGCGTCCCCATCGAAGCTCGGGTCTCTCTGGCTGCTGTGCCTAGCAACCGCCGCCAGGAAACTCGCCGAGGCCGGCCGTCTTACAGTCGGCTGAACCTCGGTGAAGGTGGAGGCGCTGGCGCCACGGCCTCTTCAGTGCCACCGCTGCCTGGAGACGGGGCACGTCCAGCAGCGGTGCAAGGCTGGGGTGGACCGCAGCCGCCGCTGTTACATCTGCGGTGAAGAGGACCACAAGGCGAGTGGCTGTAAAGCCGAGAAGCCAAGGTGCCCGCTCTGCAGCGACCTTGGGCGCCCGGCCAACCACCGCCTTGGTGGCACGGCCTGCCGAGCCGCCAAACAAAGGGCCGCAAGGCCGAACGAGGCAGGCAAGCCGGAAAAACAACAGGCGGAGAAGGTGCCGCCTGTGAAGGCGCGGGGCGGCAGGGTTGGAATATCGGCCGTCCGGGCTGTGACCAACGTGCCTGTCGTCCCGCCCTTGAAGGTGGCCGTGGTGGTGGCTCCTTCGGCGCCGGAGCCCACACCGGGGCCGCGTACAGCTGTCGCCGCCAAGCCGGTGGAGGCGGCGGACGGGGCAACACAAGCCCAAGGAGTGGGTGGCTTGGAGGGGGCCATGGACATTGAGTACATAGTAATAGCATTTTTCAAGAAAGTCTCAACGTAGCGCGCTAGATTGGACTTTTATCTTTCGATTGAGACCTTTCCCAACCCACAATCATTTCATATAAGCACACAGTATGTGGCCTCCTGAAGCATGATTCTTGCGTACTGTAGCCATGCTGTTGATATGCAGATCGGTATAGCTGAGTACTTTAGTTCAGCCAGCGCCTTCGACGCGGCGCCTGAGTGAGAAGGCTACTCTGCGCTGTATGACAGCTTTGACAGCAAGTTCTGGGGTTAGGCATACACGCGATGCAGATATACTTCCCAGAAATATAATTTTACAGGAATGCCCTACCCTTGTACTTATGTTTTTTAGCTGTGGGATCTATCGGATTCTAGTAAATAGTGCAACAATTTTCCAATGTCTTTACCAAATGAAGTGTCTTGTTGTTTAAATATTCTTATGCTGTTGTAATAATTTGGGCAGTTCCTACTATGACTGAGAGTCTACATAGCTATGTTGTTTTTGATTCTACATGTAAAATGATCATGAACAGTTGATTTTCCAGTTCTTGTATGTCTCGAAAAAGTTGGACTCAACAATCAAACGCTTGGTAAATACAGCTGTTTGAGTTTGGATCAATAGACATTTTTTCAATAATGTGAGGCTTTTGAATCTTAGTAACCAAAAGGTAGTTATAGGTCCGCAAACATATCTTTGAATTGAAACATTTAGATTTGCGTAACAGTTCTTTGCAAATGATTTTTGTGAAATGGATTGTCTAAACGAGATCTACTATTTCATAGTTACTTTTATCGTTATAGTATAAACTGGAATGAAATGGAGTTGTGCATACTTTTTGCCAAAGTACTCTTCATTGTATTGAATGCTTCACTGTCAAAAATATATGAATGGAGGTAATATATCAACCCTCCTTGGTTTTGCTATATCTGATACTTGAATCAGTGGACTGTTACGTAGAACTAATATTTCAATACAAAGATACGTGTGAGCACTGGAGATGCCTTTATAGTTTTTAAGGTTTATAGGCCTCAAATTATTCTGTAAATATATATTGGCTCAAGTTGAAGTGGCATAATATATTATTTTCTGGATTTTTAAAAATGCAATCCTGTATTTAGTTTTTACAATATAGAAATATTTCCCATAGCTCAAATGCATACATACACCCTAATGTTCCTAGCACAGATGTATGATAACATTCCTCCTCCTCAACAGAATTACTATGCATTCCCAGCCCATAGATGTATATTATTTGTCCTGCATATCTATTGAAATTGTCATAACACATCTCACACTGGGAATCGAACTCATGACTTACTATTCGAATCTCTTTGCCATGCTGAGGCACTACTTCAACTACTATTCTCATTACGTGTTTTCTATCCAAAAAAAGACTGCAACCACTATTTATTACAAAAAAAAGGAACAGCTACGGCTAGTCGGCTACAGTTTCGATCTGTACACGTAGAGTAATATTTCATTAAAAAAAATATTGATTTTGTAGGAAAGTATATACGCGTATTCATATAATCATTCGAATCGTTCAACGTCATACGAATCATTCAAATCATAATCTTCAAGATTTTGTCTGATCGTATTCTTTTTCCATCAATCTCATATCTTCGTGCCATACTAAAAACAGTTTAAATTGTAATAATGCCACGTTTTGGACACAATTGTATAATATGAAACAGGATAGTTGCGGCGTTTCATAAATATTTGGTTGTCCAAAATGTAATTACAGACATAGAGCAAAATCCCAATTCGCGTCTCTTTTTGTATTTCCTGTTTTTCCTTTTACTTTTTGTTTTTATAAAATCGACATTCAATGAATTCTATGTATCGCTATACTTTTGGCAATAGACATATACGTAACATGCGTATAATGTGAGACAGTCTATTACAGTCGAAAGGAAACAGAGACACACCGATCCCCATATATAGTATAATATGCTATAGTATAGCATAGGTACATACTATACGTATAGTATGCGTACTTGGGACTCGGTCTCGGAACCTCGGGAGCTGGGAGCTCCCCAGTTCAAGATCGTAAAAGCGATAAGCGAGTGCCGCAAAAAAAGGGGATCGAAACAGATGAACGTATGCATGTGTTGAAAGCCGATACACACACATTTGTCGGCTGGATCATGCGATAGACATCGCGAGCAGCTCCATCTCGCCCGTCAAATTCTGTAGGTAACACAGCGAACGGCCAACTCGCTAAAAGTCACGTGGGTACCCTAGCCCCTTAAGCGCCTAGACCGTGACGCCCTGATGGCGGCAGCTATCGCCGAGGCCTGGCCGGACGGGTCGGGAAACGAGGAGGAGTTTCCCGACCCGGACGCGGAGTGGTTCCGGGGTAGTATGACGTCGGTCTGCGACGTCGCGATGCCCCGGGCCAAGCCGCCCCGCGTAGGCGGGGTGTACTGGTGGTCCCAAGATCTTGCGGCGCTACGCACGGTGTGCGTGCGCCGCCGGCGCCAGTACACCCGCACCCGGAGACGGCGGAATCAGGCTGCGGCGGAGGTGGTCCCGCTGTACGCGGCGTACCGCGAGTCCGTGGTCGCCCTACAGCGGGGAGGACGGGATGAGGACCATCCGCGTGGCGGAGATGGCGGTGGCCTGTGTCGTCGCCCGAATCCACCGACTGGGCCTTCGGGTGGCCCCGCAGAAGACCGAGGCGATCTGCCTCAAAACCAGCGGTCGACTGCGGTAGGAGAGACCCGCGTCCAGGTGAGAGACACGATGAAGTATCTCGGACTCACCCTGGACGGCCTCTGGCGCTTTGACGAGCACTTCGGCCGGCTTATCCCCCGAGTTGAGAAGGCGGCAGGCGCTTTAGGATGCCTGCTACCCAACATCGGGGGACCGTGGGAGGGTGTCCGACGCCTTTATGCGGGAGTCGTTCGTTCCATGGTGCTCTACGGAGCACCAGTCTGGGCGTACGACCTGGCGGCCAGCCGGCGCAATTGTGCCCTGTTATTCAGGGTACAGCGTCGGATGGCCGTCAGGGTCGTGCGAGGATATCGCACGATCTCCCTGGCGTCGGCCACCCTACTAGCGAGGTTTCCGCTCCTAGACATCCTGGCGGTGGAGGACGCGAGTACCTATTCGGGTCTTCGCGTCCTCCGCGATAGGGGCGGAATACCCACGGAACGGTCGGTTGAGGAGCTCAAGCGCCAGACCCGACGGCTCGTTGTCGAGATGTGGCGGGAAAGCTTGGAAGATCCAGCCAACTCCCGCCACAGAGCCGTCGGGGCGATTCTCCCGAGCCTTGAGGCTTGGGTGAGTCGCGGCAGGGGGCAGCTCTCCTACCGCGCAACGCAGGTGCTTACCGGGCACGGCTGCTTCGGTGAGTACCTGCGTCGCATCGGGAAGGAGGCGACGGCACAGTGCCACCATTGCGATGGGGACCAGGACACGGCGCAACATACCCTCCATTATTGCAGGGCCTGGAGGGAACAGCGCCGTGTCCTGGTCCGGTATATCGGAAGGGACCTCTCGCTGCCGATGGTCATCCGACAGATTCTCGGCAGCGAGAGGTCGTGGAGAGCCTTCCTCGCATTTTGCGAGGAAGTGCTCTCCCAGAAGGAGGTGGCGGAGCGGCGGCGGGAGGGGACGGACGCCTTCCGTTTGGGGAGGGCCGGTCACCGCCGCCGTCCCGCACTGGGGGACGCCGCTCCCCCCGACTAAGTTTGGGGGCCCGGACACGCCGGTGGGTTTCCTTGCCGGTGGGCCGGGCACGTGCCAAGGGGCCGCGAGGCGGCAGAGTGGTGACTCTGTCGCCTCCGCAAGCGGCCCCGAGGCGGGGCGGGCGTGTAGTGGTCGCACGATCGGCCCAGGAGGGATTGGTAGTGCGGGGGGCACGGTTCCCGCCTCCTTCGCTGTTGGCGAAGAAGTGCGGCGAGCCGTGTCGCCCCGCGAGTAGTGGGGGAAGCCTCCCTCTCTCGTGAAAGCGAGAGAGCGGACGGCCACTCCCTCACCACGAGACGAGCCCCCCTTAGGGGGCGGGTGCGGGGCGGCACCGGTAGTGTTCTACCAGAGTTCCCGGTGTCGCCCCAGTAAGCGCCGAGGATGGCCACCGTGGGGTTTTAGCCGGTAAGAGTCCGGCACTACCCCGTCGCCCCCACCAGGGCGGCGGGGTGTCCATGAGGATTTCCCCACGATAAAAAAAAAGGTTCAACAACCACGAGAGTGCTTGGGAAGGGTGATTCCAGCGACGGTGCCGCTGGGTCACAGGAGTTAGATGGCAAAGGGGGGGAGGGGTTTGTCAAGCCCCGCCCACCACGCGCCAGTTCCAGGAAGAGGGTGAGAACGATGGAGTCCGATTCCTCCACCCTCTTCGGTGGCTCGGTCTCGTCGGTGGCCTCACGTGTGTCCAAGTCATCCGCGGGGTCCGCCAAGGCGAGGCGGTTTGAAGTGTCGCCCGAGGCGGCGGGGCGGGTTGCCTCTCCTGAGGCGACTTGTCCTCCCGCCCCGGGTAAAAAGAAGCGGGGTGCGGCCGACGCCCTACGCAAGGAGGTCCAGCTGGTGCGCAAGATGCGGGTCAGCTCCTCTCCGGACGTGGCTGCGATGGTCCTTGAGGCCATGGACTCGGTGTGCCATTTAGCAGATACGTCCGGTAACCTCAAGGGCACATACCAGGCTCAATTGAAGGAGACTGCCCAAACGGGGATCCGAGGGGCAACCGAGTTGGTGTCGAGGACTAACTCGGACGGGAAGGCGGCGTTGACCGAGGCCGAAAATAGGCGCCTGAGGGCGAGGGTCGCCGACCTCGAGGGGGAGGTCCTCTCCCTCTCGAGGAAGGTGGAGATCCTCAGCCGCCAACGGGCGGGTACCTCGGCCCTATTGGTTCGGCGGTGAAGGAACGGAAGGGCGCGCCCGGGTTTCCTGGCGGGTGCCAGGACTGGGAGGCGGCGCTCCTCTCGAGGGTGGAATCCATCCTCGAGAGGAAGCTTTCGTCCCTAGGACTGCGGCCATCTGGTGGGGCGGTCTGCAGGGGCGCTCGTCCGCCAGTGCCATCGGTGACCCCTGCTCCCGTCCTCCCGGTCGCTTCTGGGAAGAAGGACCTGGCGAGGAGGGGCGACAGGGAGGGGACGAAGCCCAAACCCGCTCCCAATACGCGAGCGGGCGCCCCGCCCACACCTCCCGCTCCTTCGAGCGAGGAGTGGGCAAAGGTAGTGGGCCGGAAGGCCAAAAAGGGTGCGGGCAAGACCCCTACAGCGCCGCCGTCGACCGGGGTGACCAAGGCCCAGGCGAAGAAGGCCAGGCAAGTCTCTGCCAAGGTCAAGCCGGGACCGAAAGCCGCTCAGGCGAAGAGCGGCGCGGCGGGGTTGTCGCGGCTCCCTAGGGCCTCGGCGGTAACCCTTATCATGCCGCAGGACGGTAAGTTCACCTATGCCGAGGTGATGGCTAAGGCGAGAAGCCAAATCTCCCTGGCCGAGCTCGGCATAGGTGAGGTAAAGCCCAAGAGGGCCGTCTCCGGGGGTCTCATACTTGAGATCCCCGGTGAAGGTTCACTCGCCAAGGCCCAGGTGCTCTCGCTGCGCCTGACACAGGTTTTGGCGGGTGAGGAGGTCAGGGTTGCCCTGCCCTGCAAGCGCGCGGAGCGGCAGGTGAGGGGACTGGACGACTCCGTCACGAGCGAGGTGGTAGCTGCCGCGATCGCTGCGGCCGGCCAGTGCCCATCGGGGGATGTCAAGACGGGTCAGATTCGTCGGTCCCCCGATGGGCTGGGTGTTGCATGGGTGCAATGCCCACGGGCGGCCACCAAAAAAATCGTGGCAGCTGCCGAGATTAGTGTGGGGTGGTCCACCGCACGGGTGGAGGCGCTCGCGCAGCGCCCCCTCCAGTGCTTTAGATGCCTGGAGTGGGGCCACGCGAGGGCGGCGTGCTCCGGGGCGGTTGACCGTTCCGGCACGTGCTATAGTTGCGGTGGGTTGGGTCACATGGCGGCCGGTTGCGGACTGCCCCCCAACTGCGCTCTCTGCGCAGCAAAGGGGCAGCCGTCGACCCACCGGCTGGGTGGCAAGGCCTGCACGGCCGCAAAGGGGAAGGGGCAGAGGGGTAAAAGGCCCGGGGTGGTGTCAAGGGGAGTGCTGTTGGTGACGGCACCACCCGTTGGGAAGGTGGTGGGGGTTGCCCCCTCCCCGACCCAGGCACCAGCCCCGGTGCCCGTGGGAAGCCCCGCGGCACCTTCTGACCCTGGGCCCTCCTCAGCGGGGGCGGCGAAGCCCCAAGAGGGGGCTCTCTCGAGAGAGAGTCCGGTGAAGACTCTCCCTCCCCTTCCTGCTGGGAAGGGGAAAGGGAAGGGTAAGAAGACCCCGAAGGGTCTGCCGGAGGGGGATCGCCTGGAGGAGGCCATGGACACCACGCTGTGATGGCCATGATCCTCCAGGCGAACCTGAACCGTTGCCGGGCGGCTCAGGACCTCCTCCTCCAGACCATGCGGGAGAGAGGGGTTGCCCTGGCGGTCGTTGCGGAGCCATACGGCGTTCCATCGCATCCTTTCTGGATGGGGGACGAGCGCCAGGACGTGACGATCGTAAGGGGCGACAACGCGCCGCCCGGATCGCCGCTCCTCTCGCTATTAGAGAGGGGCGACGGATACGTGACGGCGGTGCGGGGAGGAGTGGCGGTGGTGGGGTGCTATATAACCCCAAACTGTCCCCTCGCGGAGTACGGGCGGTATCTGGACCGTCTGGGCCGCTGTATTCAGCGGTGCCAGCCTCGTCCGGTGCTGCTTCTCGGGGACTTCAACTCGAAGTCTACGAGTTGGGGCTCCCCGAGGACAAGCGCGAGGGGACGGGCCTTGGAGGCCTGGGCGGCGGGTCTCGACATCTGGCTAGGAAACCAGGGGTCGGCCCACACCTGTGTGCGGCGCGGGGGCGGCTCTATCGTGGATCTCACGTGGGGCTCGCTCTCCGTCGTGCGCAGATTGCGCTCCTGGCGCGTGGAGGGCGAAGTGGAGACGCTATCGGATCACCGATACGTCTCCATCGAGCTCTCTGGCACGGGGGCGCGTGTGGGCAGACGACCCCGCCGCCGGGGAAAAGGTACCTCACCACCGCCACACAGGTGGAGGTTGAGGAGCCTCGACGAGGATGCTCTGACGGCAGCAGCCCTGGTCGTGACCTGGGCAGCGGAGCCGACCGATGGACTGGAGGTGCAGGGGGCCGCTGACTGGCTCCGGGGGGCCATGTCGCGAGTTTGCGACATGGCTATGCCCCGAGCAACTGGTGGCCCCTCTCCGAGGCGCCGCGTGTACTGGTGGTCTGGTGAGCTCCGGGACTTAAGAGAGTCCTGCGTGCGAGCCAGACGCCGGTATACGCGCGCGCGACGTGTCGGCCGGCCGGATCCGGCCAGGGTGAACGCGCTGTATGCTGCATACAGGGAGTCCCAGGTGCAGCTGCAGCGCGCCGTCAGGGCGGCCAAGGCTCGGTCCTGGGAGGAGCTCCAGGGGTTGGTAGACGGTGATCCGTGGGGGCGCCCATACAAGGCGGTGCTTGGCAAACTCAGCCCGTGAGCTCCCCCGATCACCGAAACCCTCTGCCCGGAATTCCTCGACCAGGTGGTGGGGACTCTCTTCCCTCCCGGGGGAAGAGTCACTCCCCCCGCCGCCGCTAAAGGGGTTCGGGGCCCTCCAGGGAACCGGGCCATCCTACATGGTCCGAAGAGCTGGAGGGGACCCCTGGAGAGCTACGGGCGGCAGCCAAGGGTCTCCGTGCCGGTAAGGCGCCGGGGCCCGACGGCATCCCGGGCAGGGCTTGGGCCTTGGCAATGGGCGTGATGGGCCCGAGGCTCCTCGGCCTCTTCAATAGGTGCCTAGAGGAGCGGATCTTCCCCTCCTCTTGGAGGAGAGCCCGCTTGGTCCTCCACCAAAAGGAAGGTAAGCCCGCAGATTCTCCCTCGGCCTTTCGGCCGATATGTCTGCTGGACGAGGCTGGCAAGGTGTTCGAGCAGGTGATCGCCCGTCGCCTCGTCCAGCATTTATCCGGTGAGGGTCACGACCTGGATGATCGCCAATACGGCTTCCGCGCGGGAAGGTCAACCGTGGACGCGGTAAACCGCGTGCGGTCCTGCGCGGATTCGGCGGTCTCCAGGGGAGATGTGGCGTTGGCGGTGTCGCTCGACATCTTCAACGCCTTTAACTGCCAACACTAGGAGAGGATTATGGAGGCGCTCGAATACCATCGAGTGCCTCCGTACCTCAGGAGGGTAGTCGGGTCCTACCTGTCCGACAGGTTCATCGAATTTGTCGGCCAGGACGGAAGGTCGAGGGAGAGGAAGGTGGACCGCGGCGTCCCGCTGGGGTCGGTGCTTGGGCCGCTCCTGTGGGACGTTGCTTACGACGCGGTCCTGCGGGTGTCACTTCCTGCCGATGTGGAGGTCGTCTGCTATGCAGACGATACCCTCGTCATCACCGGCGGGAGTGACTGGAGGAGGACTAAGCGGGTCGCGGAGATGGCGGTGGCGCGGGTGTGCGCCGCTATCGAGGAACTCGGCCTGAGAGTGGCCCCCGGCAAAACGCAGGCCATCTGGTTCTGCGCCCGCCGGGGACCGTTTCCACCCCCTCGGGTCGGGCTCTCTGTGGGTGACGCCGTGGTCGAGGTGGGGTCCTACGTGAAATACCTCGGGCTCACCCTCGACAGCCACTGGCGCTTCGAGGCTCACTTCGACCGTCTGGCTCCCCGCGTTGAGGCCGCGGCCGGTTGGTGCCCAACGTTGGGGGTGCGGGAGGAAGGACTCGCCGGCTGTATGCCGGAGTGGTGCGGTCCATACTGATGTATGGAGCTCCAGTATGGGCGACTAGTGTGGCGGCCAGCGCGCGGTGTCGCCGTCTTGTCGGGCGGCTGCACCGCCGTGTGGCCGTTCGTGTCGCCCGGGGCTACCGCACCATCTCCGCTGCAGCGGCGAGCGCCATGGCGGGTCTTCCCCCCTGGGAAATGTAGGCTCAGTACCTGTCCAAGGTCTATCTCGGTCAGGCTGACCTCAGGCGAAGGGGGGAACTCGTCACGGCCGAAGCGGTCGGGGGCCTGAAGCGCCAGGCCCGGCAAGCTCTGCTGGACCGGTGGAGAGCGTGGCTGTCCGAGCCGCGCAACATCGCCAGCAGAGCTGTCGGGGCTATCCTCCCCTCCTTGACGGAGTGGGCGGATAGCGGTAGGAGACATGGCGTCGCCTACAGGACGTGCCAGATGCTCACCGGGCATGGATGCTGCGGGGAGTATCTGGCACGCATCGGAAGGGAGGCGGACACCCGCTGCCACCACTGTGGGGCCGACGGGGACGACGCCCAGCACACCCTCGAGGACTGTCCCTCGTGGGCGGCTGAGCGCGCCGTCCTGGTCGACAAGATAGGCGCCGATCTTTCGCCGTCGGCCGTCGTGAGAGCGATGGTCGGCGGCGGGGAGAGTTGGCGGACTGTGGCCTCCTTCTGCGAGACTGTTCTCTCGCAGAAGGAGGCTACCGAGCGCGACCGGGAGAGGCGTGGCGCTCCCGGCCGGGTTGCGAGGGTGGGGGTGAGAGGCGGCCGCCCGCGGCGGGGGGCATACAGGCCCTAGCCGTGGCGCCCCCTCCCCCCTCAGATATAAAAGGGGTTGACTGGTGTGCGGTGGGGAGCCACAGCCCCGCCGCGCACATACATTCCACCGGCCCGTGAGGGGTCTCCGCTGAGGACAGAGGCCCCTGTTGGAAACGGGCCAGGTGAGGGGCAACTAGACGTGTGGCCCGCCTAGTCGCCGAAGTGCAAAACACCGGGGGGTCCAAAAATGGGCCTCCCCGGGACGTCGCGCGTAGTCGCGCCGAGGGGCTGCGGGGCGGGCTCTGGATGTCATTCGTCCAGAGTTCCCAGAGTCCGCCCTGAATGGCCCCAGAGGCTGGCCACCATGGGGGTTTTAGCCGGTAAGAGTCCGGCATGTTCCCGCTCCCTTCTCAGGGGCGCGGGGAATCCCATGTAAAAAAAAAAGGTTCAACAACCAAGTGCTTTGGATCAGGATTTTTGCTCTTACTGTTATAGGAGTTAACCAGCCGAGGGGGTCGAAGAGTTGAGCAGACTGAGACAGGATGCTCCTGCGGGTACAAACACCGGTAGAGATGGGCTTGACAGTGTAGATGAACACGTCAGCGGAAGGATGCCAGTTCAGCCCTAGTGTGAGATGAGCATCCAATTTTTCTGTAAGTGGAATGACAGCTTCTGGCTTACTGACAGGAGAGAGTGAGGTTAGGAGTTTTTCTGAGTTTGTGGCCCACTTCTGCAAGGGGAACCCGCCCGCCATGCACAGCTGGACCAATTGCTCCTTTAATTCCACAATCTCCTCCTCGGAATCGGCACCAGTAAGAATATCATCCATGTACATTTCCTTCAATATAGCAGAAGATCCCAGTGGGAAAGAAGAAGCCTCGTCTCTCGCCAGTTGATGCATCGTTCTGATGGCCAAATAGGGAGCACATGCCAGCCCGTAAGTTACGGTATTAAGTTGATATTCCTTTATTTCGTCTTGATCTTTAGATCGCCATAGTATGCGCTGTAGATCCCTGTCTCGAGGGTCCACCAGTATCTGGCGGTACATTTTTTCCACGTCCGTGGCTAATGCGTATTTGTGTGTCCTCCACTTTAGAAGCAGATCAGCGAGCGAGGGCAGGAGGTTAGGGCCGATTAACAGGAAGCTGTTCAGCGACTCACCGGAGAGGGCCCTAGCCGACCCATTGAAGACGACTCGTAGTTTCGTCGTGGTGCTGCTCTCTCTCAGGACTCCGTGATGGGGCAGGTAGGCGACAGGTGACCTTGACGAGTGCGCCTTGACTTCAGACATATGTCCCAGTAGCTCATATTGGTTCATGAAGTCTACATATAGCCTTTTTAGCTCAGCCCTTAGAGCGAATCGTTTCTCGTTATAGAGAATCGCTCTTTTGGCATTGAGTCGAGTGTCTGAAATCGAAAGTTCTTTCTTTTTTAAGGGTAATCTGACCATGTACCTGCCATCCGGAGTCCTGGAGTGTGTGTTGGCGAAGAAGTCTTTGCAAGCGAGTTGTTCCGGCGAGAGGGGGGAAGGAGGTTGAGGCAGTTCCTCCTGCTCCCAAAAGGAGCGAACCAATTGGGCTAAGGGATCACCAAGTGTGCATTGGTAAGCGGATACTTGGTGAGGGAGGCTCTGTTAAGGGTTCCTTGATGGAAGGTTGTAAAGCTTCAGGAACACGCTTTGATGGTTTCGTTGAAACGAAGAAAGGTTTATTCTGCGATCACAAGCCGTTCTGGCTAATGACCGGAAAGTATGGATGACAGTACAAATTATGCCAATATTGAGTGTAATGAGCACTCGGGATACTCGCTCGCAAAGGTCGGAAATAAGTCGGACCTTTGATAATAGTAAGCGAGGAGAACCCTGTGTGACTAAGTCCACGATAGCGAAATGTGTCGAATGAAAGCGAGTCGAAAACTGATATTCGAGTGTCGCTTATGTACTGGTAATCTTCGTACAGCACGGTGATGATGGTTACACAGAATAATGTTCGCACGGAAATGATAATTCACACAGAAATGGTGGTTCTGAAGCTTAGAGCTAAGTGCAGCAAAATATATAGATTTCGGAATGAGGCGAAAAATGAGAAAATAGAGCTGATTGGCTGATGGCGAGGAGTGAGGGAAAGAGTGAGCCAGGAATGAGAAGTATGAAAGGGAAGAAGTGGCACAAGAATTCTCGGCACCCTTGAATGGGGGAGAAGGGTTTTTCCCGCGCCCGGGAGGAGAGGTGAGACGCTAGCCGCCTGGACATACCTGGCCATAAATTAAAAGAAATTCGGAGAAATTGAAGCTAATCCGGGTAAGAGCAGCCGGATGGTAAAATGACATTTGCAGGCCAGATGGGCAACAGAGTCGAAGAGGGGTTCAATATAAATGCAAAAACGGAGAAAAGGTGAACAAATGACCGAAAAAGATAATTATGGCCGCAGATGTGGGTAAGAAATAAGTGAGGCTTGAAGATATAACGGCGTGTCAAAGAAAGAAGAATGTTACAATATAAATACGTGAGCGGGACAATACTCCGCGAGTGGACATAAGGAGGCAATGGCCCGCGAGTCCAAACAGGCTCTCAGAGCCTAGTCGGCCCGAGAGGATCCAACCCAACGTGGTATTTTGAGCGATGGGTTTCCACTAACAACGGAAGCGCAGGCAAACATCTCAGGTACATTCTTTAGGGGCGTGCGACTTTATTGCGGTACACTTCACCGAAAGCCGGACACTAGCAATATTTTCCTGGTAGGGGAAACAGTTTTCCTATAAATCGAGGAAGTCCACTCTAGTCAGTCTCAGTCAGCATTGACAGCATCCAGAGTTCAGAGTCCAGAGTTCTAGAGATATTTTTCGAAGGTGTACGGTATCCAAAAGTATTCCGATATGGTACTTATGTACGGGTTGGCCGGTTTTAGCTCCACCCTGGCGCGTGACTTGTACGCCGATTATTATCCCGATCGGGACTTACCCGACCGCGAAACAATTTCTTCGGCTGTCCGGCGACTTCGCGAAACGGGATCTGTACTTCTCGTGGTTGAAGGACGAGGGCCGCAACGAAATATTGATGTGAGAGAAGACATTATCGAGAGGATTGAGGAAAATCCTGGTGCCAGTACGAGGGGAATGGAACAGGAACTTGGTGTTTCCCATTCATTGGTACATCGTACTTTACAAGAAGAGAATCTCTACCCGTACCACCCCACACGCGTGCAGGAACTGCATCCGCGGGACTACGAGAATCGTGTTAATTTCGCAACCTGGGCACTTGGGAAACTGGAGGAAGACCCAACCTTTTTAAGCAAAATTCTCATTACTGACGAGGCATGTTTTACACGGGGTGGTGTAATCAATTTAAAAAACCTGCACATTTGGAAGACCAACAACCCCAACTCCACTGTGGTGCGCCACTTTCAAAATGAATTAAGAACCAATGTGTCGGCGGGCGTAATTGGAAGCCATTTGATCGGCCCAGTTATACTGCCGCCCAGATTGAATAACGTTGGCTATGCCAATTTTTTGGACAACGAATTGCCTGCATTACTGGAGGATTTGCCAGATCCAGAGCGTATGGCAATGTGGTACGCCCATGACGGCGCACCTCCTCATTGTGGAAAGCCAGTACTAAATCACCTCAATCACAATTTTCCAAGCCGGTGGATTGGCCGCTATGAACCAATTACGTGGCCTGCACGAAGTCCGGACTTAAATCCTTTGGACTTCTACGTTTGGAGCCACATGAAGTTGCTAGTCTACCGGGAACCAATTACAACAAAACAGCAATTAGAAAGAAAAATATTTGAGGCGGCGGAAATAATGCGGTCCAATCCAGTAACATTGCGACGTGTTCAAGAAAATTGGCAGCGGCGGTTAGAAATGTGCAATGACACGGAGGGTGATCAGTTTCAACACTTGCTGTAATCTTGGTGAGTAGTAAATATCTACTATTTAATAATTCGGAATCTCAGAGGCGCATTAAGAAATTTAGAATCATTTTTGACGGTGCAATATGTTTGGCATTAGTGAACATAATGTAAGTTTTGAAAGTGTAACATTCAAATTTGAACTTTAATATCACGTTTAGTATTTGATTTAAATTAACATGTTATGCGCCAAGAAAAATGCTGTCGATAGAAAGAATGCTCTTGTGTCACTCCCACACCAATATTAAACGTTGTTATGGTATGTGTTGGAATTCTCAAAAATAATTAATACTATTTAATGCTATGTTCCCTATATGAACTTTAGTTGTATTATATATATTGTGACGTGGAAAATTTCTGCCCGCCCCAAAGACACAGCGTCTTGCACGTCTTCGGCGCGCTCGGAGCTCGGGGTGGGGATAGGAGGCTCGCGGGCTCGCTTGAGCGCGCATTGGTTGCTTGGTGTCACCTATTTTGACTATTCTTCGCGATAATATTCTAGCAGTTACAGCTACCACCTTTTCCAAGAATTGCGAAAAGAACAGCAACATAAGGATCAGCGGGCTACGCATCGTCGCGTAGCCAGGGCCGCATCACACAGACGTTGCTTTTATTTTAGACATTCTCGTTATAGGAACTTCTTGGCCGCTGCTGCGGTTAGCCGTCGGAATCCGCCGATTTTTCGGTCGGTAGGGTCAGAGGAACACCCACTTGCCTGCTCCGGACAGGCCTTGGGGGTGCGGAAGAGCCGGCTCCACTTTCCTTCTGCCCACGCCGTTGATCCACCGTTGTGGCAACGTGCGGGATTCCCGACGTTTTGTGTATCACCCATTCGCGCAGTACACCTTAGTACGCGCTGCAAGAATGGGCATTAGTGTTATGGGCTGGCAGAGGAATTGCCAGCCCGAAGGATTCCTCCCTTCATCTTAGGGCAGGGTAACTTGTGGGTTACCTGCGGCCCTGCAAGAGTTTTTGCGCGAGCGAGGACTCTATTTCGTTCGATTCTGGGAAACGGCGGTTTTGGCCGAGCCGCCGAATTCCCGCGAACTTACGCCGCGCGGATTAGCGAATACCAAGAAGTTTCACATAAGGTTTGTAAAGTGTCCCTGAGCCAATCAGGGGTAGTCTGTCGTACCAAGGAGCCAATCCTCGCGCCCTCGGAGCACCAAATTCGAGTATAAAGTAAGCACTTTTCGATGGGAAAATTCATTCTTCCGCCGACATCAGCTATCACCAGTGCGTGCTTCAAGTGACCAGTCTACAAGAGCTCCTTCATTCTCCGCTACGACTCCGAGGGTGCCGAGGACCACGCTGCCTCCTCTCCTTGCTGCGGGATTGGTAAGATGTAATCTCCCAGGCTCATTATAATCGCGATCATTGTTGTTCTTTGTGTCACGGGTTTTATGGTTAACCCCCTTTGTTAGTGATTATCGTTACGCTTTGTGATTATCGTACCAAATATTATGGGATTATCGTTGTGAATATCGCATCCATTGTCGCTGTGACTATCGCTATCTTACGCGTTCACCTTCCACGTGCAGTGGGGTTACGTTCGAATACCGCGGCGGCCCGCGGCCGCCATTTCGTGAACGCCTGGTGGCGAGCAAGCACCGGCGACTTCAGCCTGCACTTTTCGTTGGTGAGATTATCGTTCAAATTTAGTGAATATCGTTTTCTCCACTGAGTCGTGAACCTCCCCCTCACTGCTGAGTTTAGCCAGCCGTCGCGTTTGGATCCTTTGGCGATCGACTGTGATTCTTATGGTTGAGTTATGTTATCTTTGAGATTATCGTTTGAGTGAATATCGCATCGCGTATCGTTCGAGTGAATATCGCATCGCGTATCGTCCGTGTGAGTATCGCTCGCGTTTACCGCTCGTGTGATTATCGCTCGGTCTTCGTCTATGGCTCGCGTTTACCGCTCGTGTGACTATCGTTCGGTCTTCGTCTATCGTTCGCGTTTACCGCTCGTGAGATTATCGCTCGCGTTTACGGATTGAGTGTCTAGCGTTCTTTTCGCGTCTATTAAATAATTGCGTTTGGTAAATCACAGCCGATCTCCCAAGGCTATAGAGAAATTTGTCCCGTTTCTTATGTGACGCCCGAATTCCCTCCACCCACGGGGAACCACCGCCTCACCCCGACCCCTTCACGCGAAATTACCTAGAGGTGAATTGCGTGGCGAAGAATTTGGCTCCCTAGGGGAGTCCAGGAAGGGAGCGCCCGGGAATTTGTGTCACAATATCTAGCTGAATTGGTAGTGAAGGAGCGTTGTTCTTCTGACTCCTTATTGATTTTAATTTCTAATAGCTGTCAGTCTTGTGTAAGCCATCAGCCTTTTCACATTCTCTTCGATATCTATCATGAGTAATAAAAGTTCTCGGTTGTGTTCAGTTAATTTCAGTTTATAATTATTAATGTAACCAATAGGTTATGGGCCCAGTATTTGTTTAAATACTGTGAGTTCTGTTATTAAGTTCTATATTGAATTATTACCAAAGACATTGAACGAAACATTGAACAGCGATGAATAGATCAAGTGATAAGAGGAATATTAAGCCTTTTGATGGTGAAAAATATAGCGTCTGGAAATTTAGAATTCGAGCTCTATTAAGTGAACTTAAAGTGATCAATGTGGTGGACGACGAGATGCCTTTACCACCTTTGCAAATAAGTGAAAAATGGGATGCAGCGGAGAGACTTGCTAAAGGAGTCCTGGTGGAATATTTGGCAAAATCGCATCTAGATTTTGTGACAGAAGAGAAGACTGTGAAGGAAGTTTTCGAAAGTCTGGATGCGTTGTATGAAAGAATTAAGTAGTTTAAAAGGGAAGTGTAAATCAGAAGTATACGTATGTAATATAGTAAATGTTACTTATGATTTATGGCATCAGAGACTCGGACATATGAAAAGATAAATTCCAAGTGTTAAGAAATAAGAAACTGATAGAAGATATAGAATCTCTTGGTAGTATTGTACCAAATAACAGTTTGTGTAACTTTTATAGATGAGTATACACATTATTGTGTTACATATCTATTGATGCATAAGTCTGATTTATTTAGTGTATTTAGAGATTATGTTGCAAAATCTGAAACCTTTTTCAATTTAAAATTGGTAAATATTGTGACGGGGCAGCGTAGCCCGTCCCAAAGCTCCCGCTCTCACGCGAAGCCGCCTCGCACTCGCCGCTTAACTTCAACAACCGTTGCTTCAAGGGGGACCGCCAAACCCAGCGAATAATTACTAATGCGCCTTTATCTTGTTTCGAGCCCGACGGACGTACCAGGGGCTCCTAGCTCTCGCTGGCTGAAGGCAGCGGCGGAGAGCGCAGCGTAGCGGAACCATCGATCCCAGCGCGCGGGATCGATACGCGAGCCCTCCATACCGACCGAGACCAATCGGCGCGGCGGCACCGAGAGATCGATAGCGTAAGGCGGCAACGTAACTCGAAACGAATTTTGCGTAGGACCGGAAGCTCCTCACTTTGTGAGCGACCGGCGACGAGCACAAGCGTTACGCGAGTGCGAGGACCGAGCAGCAAAGAATTCAGAGGATAGAGGATATTTGCGGAGAATTCAGATCGCGGTAAGCCCAGCGAATTGCCTGCCTGCCTAAAGTAATTGTAGATCTCGGTGCCGGCCGTTCACGCTCCGACAAGAGGCTATCCTGGCGCGAGGGACCATCGGTCACTAGACGGCTACCCCCTTGGCGCGACTCTTCAAGTCGCCGCAAAGTCCCCGGTTCGTGAAGAACACCGCAAGTCCTTAGACTGGAAGGCGTATGAAAGCCAGGAGCGGCCCGGCCGCCACCATCAAGCATTGTACCTTGCATGTTCACGGTTTTGGGTTTTTCCGGCTTCGAGGCTCGTAGATCGGCCGCCTATCTTGTACGATTGCAGTGCGACTGCAGGTTATCAAAAGTTCTATTTAATTCTCTGGCGTGCCCGAGCCTCCCAGCAGGCGAGCGCCCGGCAAGCGCGACCGGCCGGGATATTAGATTGTATAGCGGCTACGGGAAAGCCGAGGGTCCGAACGCCGACGTTCGGACGCGAGCGCTTGGACGTAGGATTTTCCGGTCAGTTTCCCGGCCAATAATAAACACCGTTGCCACCCATCCGCGTGGGTTTATTCAGCCTCCTTTCCCAAATCGAATACCTCCGCCACTCTACCGCAAACGAGCTAGCCCGGTCGACACCGGCGAGTGCCACCGAGTCCAGCCCGGGGTCAACCGGGAGGCACCACCAAGGATGAGGGAGGACCACAGAGAAATTTGGCCCTTATCGGGGCCTGGCGCCCAGCATTTCCCCCTTTCCCCTTCCAGGAACTCCGGACGGACTTCGGCGAGGTTGGAGCGCGTCCACCCGGACCGACGCGGACAGGGGTCCGGCGAAATACGCTCACAATATATATTGTGATAATGGTGGGGAATATTTGTCCAAAGAAATGAGAAATTATTGTGTAGAAAAGGGAATAAGTTATCATTTAACTATACCACGAACTCCACAATTAAATGGTGTAGCAGAGAGAATGAATAGAACTATAATAGAAAAGGCCCGTGCTATGATAGCTGGTGCAGGACTAGATAAAACTTTTTGGGGAGATGCTGTGCTAACTGCTACATATTTAATAAATAAAATTCCTACTAAAGGACTAAAATTACATTGTACTCCATATGAACTATGGCATGGTAAGAAACCACAAGTTAAATATCTAAGAGTATTTGGATCAGTAGTTTATGTTCACAATAAGGTGTGTAAAACTAAATTTGATGAAAAATCATGGAAAGGAATACTTGTAGGCTATGATCCAAATGGTTATAGAGTATGGAATAAGGTGTCAAACAAATACGTAACAGTTAGTGACGTAATAATAGATGAATCAAAGTTTTTGAAATTTGAAGGAGTTAGTATTAATAAAACTTCAAATAAAATTGATGTTTCTGACGGAAAGTCAAAATCAATAACAAATGAGTTGAAATCTGATACTGGTAAATCAGATGAATCTGAGATTGATAAAGAAACTGATGTATCTGGTGTCAAACCAAAATCAGTAGAAATGCTGGAGAAATCTAGTAAAGATAAAGTAGATAATAAAATTAAAAGATTATCAGAACTAAGGAGAAGTGAAAGGATTAAGAGTAAACCACCTGTCTGATATAGAGAAGAAAATGAATTAGATGATTATTTATTGTGTGCTCAGTCATTAATGTGTGAAATTCCCAAGACAAACAAAGAAATTCCAAATAGTCGTGATCGTGATAAATGGGAAGTTGCTGTTCAGGACGAAATAAATTCTCTGTTATTCAATAACACTTGGACTTTAGTAGAAAAACCAAAGAATAAAAACATCGTAGATTGCAAATGGATTTTTGCAATAAAGAACGATGAGTATGGCAATCCAGCACAATATAAAGCACGTTTGGTAGCAAAAGGTTTTAGTCAAAAATATTTAATTGATTACAATGAAACTTTTGCGCCAGTAGCTAGAATATCAAGTTTTAGATTTATGATAGCCTTCGCAAATCAGTTTAGTTTATTGAGGCATCATATGGATGTAAAAACCGCCTTTTTAAATGGGAAATTAAAAGAAGATATCTATATGAGAGTACCGGAGGGAATTAAAACTGACGGAAATATGATTTGTAAATTAAACAGATCTTTATACGGTTTAAAACAAGCAGCAAGAAGCTGGTTCGAGGAAATTGAAAAAGTTTTAAAAGAAAAAGGTTTTGAGAACTCACCTGTAGATAGGTGTGTGTACATTTTAGATAGAGAAGATGTATCACGCAATATTTATCTTGTCTTGTATGTAGATGATTTAGTAATTGCTACTGCAAATATTGAAGTTATGAATGATTTCAAAATTTACTTGATGAATAGATTTAAAATGGTTGATTTAAAAGAAATTAAGTTGTTTCTTGGAATCAAAGTAACAAGAAGGGAGAATACAGTTACACTTGATCAAAGTGCTTATATTAAAACTGTTTTAAAGAAATTCAAAATGAATGAATGTAACCCAATTGTCACTCCAATTGAAGCAAAAGTAGATTTTGAAAAATTAAATGCAGATGAGAACTGTAATGCTCCTTGCAGAAATGTAATTGGTTGTCTAATGTACCTTAAGCTCTGTACTATACCTGATATATGTCTAGCAGTCAATATATTGAGCAGATATACAAACAAAAATAATGAAGAACTTTGGAGATATCTTAAGAGTATTTTAAGATACTTGAAAGGCTCTATAAATATTAAATTAATTTATGAGAAGGGAGAATTTAAAGATTTTCTAAGTGGTTATGTAGATTCTGATTGGGGTGGTAATGATATTTTTAATAGAAGAAGTACTACTGGGTATCTATTTAAAATGTTTAATAGATGCACAATTACTTGGAATACTAGAAGACAACAGTCAGTAGCAGCTTCTTCAACAGAAGCTGAATATATGGCATTATTTGAGGCAATTAAAGAAGCTTTATGGTTAAAATCATTAGCGTTAAGTATACGAAAAGATGTGTCTAATCCCATAATCATATATGAAGACAATAATGGCTGCATTAGTATAGCGAAAAATCTTACTAGCGATATAATATAATGCGATCTAAACATATTGATATTAAATATCATTTTTCTAGAGAACAAGTAGAAAATAATGTTATAAAAATGGAATACATTTCAACGAATAATCGAATTGCAGATATCTTGACGAAGCCTCTACTGAGAATCAAATTTCTGGAATTAAGAGCTGGACTTGGATTAAATTAATCCTCCCAAAAACATTAAAATGAAAAAAAAACGCCAAGTAGTCCTCCCCCCGCCGCCGCCACCCAACAACCCAAACCATTGACTCACCAACCCACCAATCTTGCAAAAGTCATTTAAAAATGATCAAAAATAGAAATGGATACATTGGTAAACGAAAGCCAAATTATAATTCAGCTATATAATTAATAACATACAAGAAACCCAAGTTTTCATTCAAAGATACCTCGATTTACCTCGCATCAGCAATTAACAGTAAATTCACAATAAATTAGCGATTAACAATAATAATAAAAAAAAACTTGGCGTGTGCGCGCTTCATTCGAGACACTTGCTCTGGTAATATTGCTAGAAAACTTTGAAAGAAATAGATACACGACGAATTGAGAACCTTCTTTTCGATGTAGTATACAGTATACAGGGTGTTCCGTAAATGTCGTAAATGACTGTAGCCATGTTGTAGGGACGGGGGCGGGGATGAAGATGGCTATTTTCAAATTTCTCATTGGGGCTTCTTTTTGCAAGAAAATTGAAAAAACTGTAAGCCAATGAGATGCATTACGCGGTGGAGATAAGGCTATAGCGACACCCCACTGACCGAGGATCAGCCCACTTCCCCGACGGGCGGAATTAGAGGTTCTCAGTCTCACTCCTTGCTTTTAAAAGAAAGGCGATCGCTTCCTTGATGTGTCATGCCGATACCCGAGCGGGCAGCCTCGTGCATGCCTCGCACCGCGCACCCCGCAATTCACACCTACGAGCTCAGCCGACAAGCAGCCCCTTGCATGCGTGGTTCTCAATGCCCGAGCGCGGCAGTGCCGTGACGGCGCGGCATCGCCCCACGGACGCTGACTTTTTGCATTTCTTCTTGCTTTCCGACTTTCTTAATATGCGCTTCTTTCGCTTTCCCATTTTCGTTGTATACGCTTGCGATAAGTAGGGTCCACGATTAGATGTTTCGCGACTCCCGATTTAATCCAATTAAATCCGTCCAAATCCAATGAATCAAATTTATCAGATGCCTGTGATACTTTCTCTAACAAGTATGGAAGTGGCGGCGCGACAAAGCGCTCGATCTGTAACCGCGATGATACGTGTTCGGTTCCTCGTTGTTGCGATTATTCTTTTTACATTTCCTTTCCCTTTTCTCCTTCAGTGTTTAATCTCTACCTCTGGTAATATCTTTTTTTCGTTATGTTTCATTGTTATTCCTCCTGCCTTTACGTTTTCATAATATCCGTTTACTATGAATAATAATGCTGCTATCGCTGACTCTATCCGGTTATTATTGCAATCGACGGTCAACAAAATAACGAATGTCAGAATAGGTGCAGGTTAAACGGTAGTTATTATTTATCAGAAGCGAATGGATACTATGTGAATCGAGTTGCATGACAAAATGCAATGAGAAGCATGTGTTTGCAGCACTGTTTCATGCACTTCTGCTCGGCCCTATTCTAAAAATCTTAGTACTATTCAGTTGTCACTCGAGATACTTGCAAATCCGGACAACAATGAACGCCCGCGCAGTAAAGTGCTATTTCTGAAAAATAAGAGCTCTGCGTTCAGATGAAAGAAGGTTTCGTTCATCTTCATTTAAACAGTTGAGGCCCTGAAAAGGGCCGTTTGTTTGACATGCGAGCGATACATGCTCTACTAATTGGTGGTGGCCCTGAAAAGGGCCGTTTGTGCAAGACTGCAAGTTTGACGTTGTAGTATTTGGTGGCCCTGAAAAGGGCCGTTTGTGCAAGACTGCAAGTTCGACGTTGTAGTATTTGGTGGCCCTGAAAAGGGCCGTTTGTGCAAGACTGCAAAAGTTCGACGTTGTAGTATTTGGTGGCCCTGAAAAGGGCCGTTTTTTTAATAATATGAGGCTTCTCAAGGCCTCATATTTTCGAAATGCCCCCCATGGTTGCGGAGGCACAATTGGGCTCGGTCGACGATGCTCGCCCGCATTCGAGCAAAATCGGCCGCTTCCAAATTTGCAACGGCAGCATGCAGCCTCTGCACCGTTACCATTGCGTCGCCGCGGTCCACGCCGTACGCGATGTTCTGCAAATAATACACATTTGTTGATTAGTCAATTTTATAGGATAATGTAAGAGAACAATTCCAAAATAGTACAATGAAACGTACCTTTGCGTATCCCCAAAAGAAGAAATCCAAAGGGGTGAGATAGGGAGATCGGGGAGGCCACGGAGCCACCGGACTCCCATATCCAATCCAACGATTGGGAAATGCCTCGTTGATGTGCCGCAAAACATTAAAACTTCTATGCGGTGGGGCACCATCCTGCTGTAGCCACAGCCGCTCGTTGTTTTGGGGAACTCCTTCCAGTAGTCCTGGAAGGACTTCCCGTAGGAAAATCAAATATTGCCGGCTGTTAAGCCGCGGTGGCATTAGATAAGGGCCTATTACACGGTCACCCAGTATACCGGCCCAAACGTTAAACGACCAGCGGTATTGCGACCCGCGATCGAGGTGTTCGTGGGGGTTGACTTCAGCCCACGTGTGATAATTCCGTGAGTTGAAGACTCCACGTTCCGTGAACGTCGCCTCGTCCGTCCACAAAACTTGAGACAAAAACTCCGGGTCCTCCTCATGCTTCCGCAGCAACCACCTGCAAAAGTCGATTCGCCTCGCTGGATCACCAGGCAGCAACTCCTGCACTTGAGTAAAATGGTATGGATGCAGAAGGTTGGCATGTAACATGCGGTGGGCCGATGTTGTGCTAATACTAGAACAAAAAAACATGTTATTTCAAACCGTTCATAAGGTACATAACTTCTATCAACTGAAAATGAGTTAAAGTGAAATATGCAATGTTTCACATTTTTACTTACTTCTCAACCCTCGCAATATCGCGAAGGCTCACGGTCGGCTCTTCCTCAACGCGAGCAAGCACGCGTTCCTCTACTGCCACCGTCCGTGCAGTCCTCGGCCGCCCAACTTCGCTTCCGTGGGGTAGTACGGAGCCGTTGAAACGTACACGGTCGTACACCCCGGTGAACGCTGTGTACGACGGGTGACGGCGATTCGGGAACCGCTGAGCGTACAGCGTTACCGCTTCGGCATAATTCTGATTACACCGACCTATGCACATAAGCATATCCAAGTATTCTTGTAAGTCGAACATTTTCTATGTATCTGATTCTTTCCCTTGGGGCTAGCGCGTACTTATAAAGAATTTTGAAGATGTCCGCCCCCAACTCATCCCTTCCAAAAATTAAAAGTTCCTCCACTCTGCAGAAAAGGGAGACAAATTTTCCTGGTGGAGGAAATGAAAGGGCCCGAGGCCGGCTCCGGGGGACCACGAGCGGCAACCCCTTGAGTGACCGCGCGTAGCACCCCCTTGGGCCAGCCAAGCCACCCTGTCCGCGCATCAGATTGTTTTATGGCTTGGGCTTCGAGGAAAATACTTCCTGAAAGCGAATATTGCCGGCGAAGTTACTATTTTGGGATTACTAATCCCGGTCATATCGATGGTGACAAATTAGTTGTAATAAAAAACATCTGTTGATTGGAGGCGTACTGACAAATAAGGATGTCCGGCTCTATTCTGCCTATCTGAACATCGTGACCCAAAAATAATAGGGATTACCAACGGTGATTATTGACCGTCAGCAAGGGAAAGTTAACCCTAATCTGCGAGTTCACCATAAAGTAATAAACGCTATTCCCTCCCATGGAAGTCCGGACCGAATAGGTGAGCAGGTACCGGGCGTGCAGGCACGCTTGGCCGACCTCGCGACGGTGTACCCGAGTGCTCGAGTCAATTGATTGCTTGTCTTTTGTGAATATCTAGACGAATTCGGCCGGCCTGATCAAAACAGTATTCAGTAGAAGGAAGGCTAAGCTATATTTGCAATGGGGTTTCCTGGTCGCTAAACGAAAAAATATAGCCGTAAAGTCCATTCTTTCACAAATAGAACAAAAACAGAATAAACACAATACAACCAGCGGTTTCCATCCAAAAAATGTCAGTAATGGTTACATTTAGGGAAAAGCCGAAAATACTCCACTTTGGCGACCAGGAACCCCATTGCAAATAAACCTTAGCCTTCCTTCTAATGAATACTGTTTTGATCAGGCCGGCCGAATTCGTCTAGATATTCACAAAAGACAAGCAATCAATTGACTCGAGCACTCGGGTACACCGTCGCGAGGTCGGTCAAGCGTGCCTGCACGCCCGGTAGCTGCTCACCTATTCGGTCCGGACTTCCATGGGAGGGAATAGCGTTTATTACTTTATGGTGAACTCGCAGATTAGGATTAACTTCCCCTTGCTGACGGTCAATAATCACCGTTGGTAATCCCTATTATTTTTGGGTCAC
>OZ030385.1:1981116-2173835 GCA_964023945.1 Ectemnius cavifrons | reverse complement strand
TTATTACTTTATGGTGAACTCGCAGATTAGGATTAACTTCCCCTTGCTGACGGTCAATAATCACCGTTGGTAATCCCTATTATTTTTGGGTCACGATGTTCAGATAGGCAGAATAGAGCCGGACATCCTTATTTGTCAGTACGCCTCCAATCAACAGATGTTTTTTATTACAACTAATTTGTCACCATCGATATGACCGGGATTAGTAATCCCAAAATAGTAACTTCGCCGGCAATATTCGCTTTCAGGAAGTATTTTCCTCGAAGCCCAAGCCATAAAACAATCTGATGCGCGGACAGGGTGGCTTGGCTGGCCCAAGGGGGTGCTACGCGCGGTCACTCAAGGGGTTGCCGCTCGTGGTCCCCCGGAGCCGGCCTCGGGCCCTTTCATTTCCTCCACCAGGAAAATTTGTCTCCCTTTTCTGCAGAGTGGAGGAACTTTTAATTTTTGGAAGGGATGAGTTGGGGGCGGACATCTTCAAAATTCTTTATAAGTACGCGCTAGCCCCAAGGGAAAGAATCAGATACATAGAAAATGTTCGACTTACAAGAATACTTGGATATGCTTATGTGCATAGGTCGGTGTAATCAGAATTATGCCGAAGCGGTAACGCTGTACGCTCAGCGGTTCCCGAATCGCCGTCACCCGTCGTACACAGCGTTCACCGGGGTGTACGACCGTGTACGTTTCAACGGCTCCGTACTACCCCACGGAAGCGAAGTTGGGCGGCCGAGGACTGCACGGACGGTGGCAGTAGAGGAACGCGTGCTTGCTCGCGTTGAGGAAGAGCCGACCGTGAGCCTTCGCGATATTGCGAGGGTTGAGAAGTAAGTAAAAATGTGAAACATTGCATATTTCACTTTAACTCATTTTCAGTTGATAGAAGTTATGTACCTTATGAACGGTTTGAAATAACATGTTTTTTTGTTCTAGTATTAGCACAACATCGGCCCACCGCATGTTACATGCCAACCTTCTGCATCCATACCATTTTACTCAAGTGCAGGAGTTGCTGCCTGGTGATCCAGCGAGGCGAATCGACTTTTGCAGGTGGTTGCTGCGGAAGCATGAGGAGGACCCGGAGTTTTTGTCTCAAGTTTTGTGGACGGACGAGGCGACGTTCACGGAACGTGGAGTCTTCAACTCACGGAATTATCACACGTGGGCTGAAGTCAACCCCCACGAACACCTCGATCGCGGGTCGCAATACCGCTGGTCGTTTAACGTTTGGGCCGGTATACTGGGTGACCGTGTAATAGGCCCTTATCTAATGCCACCGCGGCTTAACAGCCGGCAATATTTGATTTTCCTACGGGAAGTCCTTCCAGGACTACTGGAAGGAGTTCCCCAAAACAACGAGCGGCTGTGGCTACAGCAGGATGGTGCCCCACCGCATAGAAGTTTTAATGTTTTGCGGCACATCAACGAGGCATTTCCCAATCGTTGGATTGGATATGGGAGTCCGGTGGCTCCGTGGCCTCCCCGATCTCCCGATCTCACCCCTTTGGATTTCTTCTTTTGGGGATACGCAAAGGTACGTTTCATTGTACTATTTTGGAATTGTTCTCTTACATTATCCTATAAAATTGACTAATCAACAAATGTGTATTATTTGCAGAACATCGCGTACGGCGTGGACCGCGGCGACGCAATGGTAACGGTGCAGAGGCTGCATGCTGCCGTTGCAAATTTGGAAGCGGCCGATTTTGCTCGAATGCGGGCGAGCATCGTCGACCGAGCCCAATTGTGCCTCCGCAACCATGGGGGGCATTTCGAAAATATGAGGCCTTGAGAAGCCTCATATTATTAAAAAAACGGCCCTTTTCAGGGCCACCAAATACTACAACGTCGAACTTTTGCAGTCTTGCACAAACGGCCCTTTTCAGGGCCACCAAATACTACAACGTCGAACTTGCAGTCTTGCACAAACGGCCCTTTTCAGGGCCACCAAATACTACAACGTCAAACTTGCAGTCTTGCACAAACGGCCCTTTTCAGGGCCACCACCAATTAGTAGAGCATGTATCGCTCGCATGTCAAACAAACGGCCCTTTTCAGGGCCTCAACTGTTTAAATGAAGATGAACGAAACCTTCTTTCATCTGAACGCAGAGCTCTTATTTTTCAGAAATAGCACTTTACTGCGCGGGCGTTCATTGTTGTCCGGATTTGCAAGTATCTCGAGTGACAACTGAATAGTACTAAGATTTTTAGAATAGGGCCGAGCAGAAGTGCATGAAACAGTGCTGCAAACACATGCTTCTCATTGCATTTTGTCATGCAACTCGATTCACATAGTATCCATTCGCTTCTGATAAATAATAACTACCGTTTAACCTGCACCTATTCTGACATTCGTTATTTTGTTGACCGTCGATTGCAATAATAACCGGATAGAGTCAGCGATAGCAGCATTATTATTCATAGTAAACGGATATTATGAAAACGTAAAGGCAGGAGGAATAACAATGAAACATAACGAAAAAAAGATATTACCAGAGGTAGAGATTAAACACTGAAGGAGAAAAGGGAAAGGAAATGTAAAAAGAATAATCGCAACAACGAGGAACCGAACACGTATCATCGCGGTTACAGATCGAGCGCTTTGTCGCGCCGCCACTTCCATACTTGTTAGAGAAAGTATCACAGGCATCTGATAAATTTGATTCATTGGATTTGGACGGATTTAATTGGATTAAATCGGGAGTCGCGAAACATCTAATCGTGGACCCTACTTATCGCAAGCGTATACAACGAAAATGGGAAAGCGAAAGAAGCGCATATTAAGAAAGTCGGAAAGCAAGAAGAAATGCAAAAAGTCAGCGTCCGTGGGGCGATGCCGCGCCGTCACGGCACTGCCGCGCTCGGGCATTGAGAACCACGCATGCAAGGGGCTGCCGGCTAGGCCGTCGGTACGACGCATCGACAACGATAGTCTTTTTTTCGAGCGAATCGAGTGACTGAGCACCCGTTCGTCCTCCATCGCGATTCTTGTAACCCGACCGGCAAGATGTTTTTATCACATCCCCCTTTGGAGAACCAGGAGATAGTCGACCAAGATTTGCCAAGAGCCCGAGGGGCGTTGCCTAAGTTATTGTTAAATAACTCGGAATTGAGGGCCGATCGAGAAATTTGAAAATAGCCATTTTCATCCCCGCCCGCTCCTCTACAAGATGGCTATAGTCATTTACGACATTTACGGAACACCCTGTATATGATTGAAATGTAAATGTCATATTTCTTAGGATTTTATATTATAGTAAAGTCAATGTTACATTTAAATTAATTTCTCATTGCTTTCTTACTTCGCAATGAAGCGCGCATTGAGTTAAGAGAAGTGGGTTAACGGTGAGATCACCGGAAAGGGGGGAAGGGGGAGAAGAGGGAGGAAGGAAGTGGAAGGAAGAGAGGAGGAGATGGGAGGAAAAAGGGAGAAAAATGGAGAAAGTAATGAAGAGAGTGGAGGACTGGGAAAAGGAGAGGAGAGAAGCGGGAGGGAGAAATGCACCAGAAGTGACGGGGGAGGAATGGAGGATGAGGGTGAGAATGCTAGAACTGAAAATGGATAGAAAGGAAAGAGAGGGGAGGAGAGAAAATGTATTAATAAAGGGAATAGAGGTAGAAAGAAAAGAAATAGAAAAGGCAGTAGAGGAGCTGTGGAAGGGAATTGGTCTGGAAGGAGAGGTAGGAAAGATAAAAGAGGTAAGGAGGTTGGGGAAAGTGGAAGGGAGGAGAAGAGGAATAGCGTGGGTAAGATTGGAGGATAGGGAGGCGAAGAAGAAGGTGATGGCAGCAAGAAGAAATTTGAGGGGAAGGAGGGAGAGAATAGAGGATGACTTGACGGAGGAGGAAAGGAAAACGAGATGGAAGATAGAGGAAGAAGCGGACGTAGAGAGGGCGAAGGGAAAAAATGTGAGGATAGGGTATAAGAAGATGTGGGTGAATGGAAGGAGAGTAAGTGGGATGAGGTGGGGGAGAAATGGTGTGAGGAGCAGGGAAACGGAATACAGGAGGGGCAGGAGGGGGAGAGAGGGGAGGAAAGGCAGGAAAAGGAAGGAAAGAGTGCAGAAAAGCAGACTGTAGCATAAGTTTTTGGAACGTGGTGGGTCTGAGCAATAAGGACAAGGAGTTTTGGGGAGGGCTGGAAGGGTGGGATGTAATGATACTCATGGAGACGTGGGTAGATGAAAAGGGGTGGATGGGAGTGCAGAGGAGGCTACCGAGGGGGTATGTGTGGGAAACGCAATGGGCGAGGAAAAGAAATAGAAAAGGTAGGGCGATGGGAGGGATGATGATAGGTGTGAGGAAGGGGATAAGGATGGAGAAGGAAAGGGGGGAGAGGGAAGAGGAAGGAATAATGGTAAGGAAGGTATGGATAGGGGGGAGAGATGGAGGGTGGTAGGGGTATACGTGAATGGGGACATAGAGGAGAAAATGGAGAAGATGAAGGAGTGGATGGAAGAGGGAGAGAAAGGGAGGAGGACGATAATAGAGGGCGATTTTAACGCGTGGACAGGAAAGTTTGGGGGGGGGGTGGAGGAGGGTTAGAGGAGGAAGAGGAAGGGAGCAGGGAGTCGAAGGATGAGAGGATAAACAGGGAAGGGAGAAAGCTGGTAGAGTTCATAGCGGAGCGGGGGTGGTGGATAGCAAATGGGAATGTGAAGGGGGACGAGAAAGGGGAGTGGACATATGTGGGGGGGGGGGGGAGAATCGATCATAGACTATGTGCTAATAAACGGGCACACAGTAGATAAAATAGAAAGCGTGGAAGTGGAGGAGAGGGTGGAATGAGACCATCAGTCGATTAAGGTGATGATCAGGGGAGGAGAGAGAAGGGAAAGTAGAAAGAAGGGAGATCGGAAGGGAGGGGGAAAGAGAGGAAGATGGAGTAGTGAGGAAAGGGAAGAGTTTAAGAGAAGGTTTGGAAAATGGGAGGAAAGGGGTGAAGGGGTAGAGGAAGGATGGGAGAGATTAAAAAGCAGGATTTGGGAGGCGTCGAGGGGGTTGGAGAGGGGTAGGCGAAAGGGGGGAAGAAGAGGATGGTGGGATGAGGAATGTGTGCAGAAGAAGAGAGAGGTAAGGGAAGAAATGAGGAGATGGAGGAGAGAAGGAGGAAGTGGGAAGGAGTATAGGAGGATAAAGGGGGAGTGGAAGAAGTTATGTGAGGTGAAAAAGAAGGAGGAACAGGAGAGGTGGATGAAGGAAGTGGAAGGATTAAGGACGGAGGGGGAAGTGTGGAAGATAATTAATAAGGAGAGGGGGAGGAGAAGATAGGTAGACGATGGGATAGGAATGGAGGAGTGGGATGAGTATTTGAGGGGTCTGTTGGGATGGGTGGGATGGAGGGTGAGGAGAGGCTCGGGAGGGAAGGAGGGACGGCAGGATGAGGAGGGAAAGATAACTAGGGAGGAAGTGAGTGCGGTGGTAAGAAGGATGAAGGACGGAAAGGCAATGGGAAGTGACGGAATAGCGAGCGAGGTTTGGAAGTACGGAGGGGAGGAAGTGGAGACTGGACTGTTGGAGATGTGCAACAGGGTGTGGAGGGGAGAAGGATGGCCAGAAGGATGGAAGGAGGGAATAGTGATCCCGATACTAAAAAAGGGGGAAGGGACATGCGTGAAGAATTACAGGGGAGTGACACTGACACAGTCGGGGTACAAAGCATACGCGGGGATTCTGGCAGAACGACTGAGGTAGGAGGTGGAGAGGAAAGAATCTTGCCACCGAATCAGACCGGCTTCAGGAAGGGGATGGGAACGATTGATAATATATACGTCCTTAACTACCTGATTAAGAGGCAGGTAGTTAAGAAGGTTCGGAGATTAATCGTTCTCTTCGTCGACCTGAAGTCGCCTTTTGATTCGGTGAATAGGGAGGTGTTGGTGAAAACATTGAGGGAAAGGGGAGTGAGAGAGGGACTGGTGTGGAGGTGTGAGGGGGTGCTGAGGGAGACGGTGGGAAAGGTCAGGGCGGGTGAGGGGGAAGGGGAACCGTTTTGGACGGGAAGAGGAGTGATGCAAGGGTGCCCGTTAAGCCCGAGCCTATTCACGATACTTATAGCGGATTTGGAGGATGAGTTGAGAAAGGGGAGATGGGGAGGGGAAAATATATACACAGGGAGAGGGAGGGAGAGAGAGAGGGGGGAGGGGGAGAGAGCGTGTGGTCCGCACAGGCATCGAGGTCCGTAATGGACCATTGGAGGAGGAGCAGAAGGCTCCGTGAGGCCGATCAGGGCGGTGGTTGGAAGTATACCCTATTGGGTGTTCCCGACTACTGTCCGTGGAGGGTCTCTTGGAAGGCCACCGTGGTGGTTTTAGCCGGTACGAGTCCGGCATATCCCCGCCCTCTCCTCAGGAGGGTCGGGGAATCCTAGGAAGGATTTCCACCACGTAAAAAAAAAAAAGATCTGGGTTAGGTCTGGGTTAGGTCTGCCCTGCCCCAGAAGGAGGAGGCGGAGCGGCGGCGGGAGATGACGGACCCCTTCCGTTTGGGGAGGGCCCGTCCACGCCGCCGCCCCGCACGGGGGGACGCCGCTCCCCCCGACTAAGTTTGGTGGCCTGGCCCCGCCGGTGGGTTTCCTTGCCGGTGGGCCGGGCACGTGCCAAGGGGCCGCGAGGCGGCAGAGTGGTGGCTCTGTCACCTCCGCAAGCGGCCCCGAGACGGGGCGGGCGTGTAGTGGTCGCACGACCCGCCCAGGAGGGATTGGTTGTGCGGGGGGCACGGTTCCCGCCTCCTTCGCTGTTGGCGAAGGAGTGCGGCGAGCCGTGTCGCCCCGCGAGTAGTGGGGGAAACCTCCCTCTCTCGTGAAAGCGAGAGAGCGGACGGCCACTCCCCCACCACGAGACGAGCCCTCCTTAGGGGGCGGGCGCGGGGCGGCACCGGTAGTGTTCTACCAGAGTTCCCGGTGTCGCCCCAGTAAGCGCCGAGGATGGCCACCGTGGGGTTTTAGCCGGTAAGAGTCCGGCACTACCCCGTCGCCCCCACCAGGGCGGCGGGGTGTCCATGAGGATTTCCCCACGTAAAAAAAAAAAAAAAAAAAAAGGTCTGCCCTGCCCCCCCTTCGATGGTGTCCCGCCTTGTCGTGGCGGAGGGGCTTGCGTGGGGCAATGATCCTGAGAGCTATGCCGGCGGGGACTCGTTCCCTGGCAGGTACTACCATGCCGGATTGGTCTCAGGGGAGCCTCCAGACTAAGAGGATACCAAGCACACACACACACACTCTTCACATTTTACACACACACATACACTCACACTGACGATTCGGGATCTCGTTGCGGGGCCGTTCTCCCTGGGCGGGGGGATGGTCGGCCGTATTGCCGCGGTGGTACCACGGGAGGGTACAGGAGATAAACCGGGTTAGGCACTCCCGGGCCGCTCCCTAGTACAGGTGCCCGAACCCCGTCTAACCAACGGGGAGGCTGCACTATCAGGGGCGAATAATCTCGGGGCGGGTTGTAGTGCCAGTTGGTGACCGGATGGGACCCTGCAGCTCGCTCCGGGGGGCTCTCCCGAGGCCCCCGTGGATGCCGTAAAAAAGCTTAGCCGTCGCAGCTGTGTGGCCGGCCCCTCCTCGTTTCGGGGGGTTCGGATTTTCCTGCGCGAGATCCCGTTTCAACACACTATCGCACTCACACATACAAACATACACACACACGCACTCACACATTTAGACGTTGGATTTGGGAGAGATAAATATGGACGGACAACAAAAAGAAAAGAGTTCCGAAAAGTGCCGAGGAGAGGAGGAGGGGCTTCCCAGCCCAAAGCAGACGACGGGGGCGGCACAAAGTGCGGCGGCTCAAGCCACTGATGGCTTGCGCTCGTCGCCGGTGCCGCCTTCGCCAGTGATGCGCCCCCTCGGGGAGTGCACCGTGAGGCTCCAGCGCCTGGGGAGTGTCGACAAGACGTCGGCGCCTGCACCCCAGCCTGCTGGTGCGGACTCTTGTGGGGTCGATGGGGTGTTCCTCAAGCCCCATCGGCCACACAAGAGGGCGAGGAAGACGGCGAGGGTGTTGGAGTCGGATACCGACTCCGACTCTTCCACCCTGTCCGGCGGCTCGCTCGTGTCGGTGGCCTCGCGGGTCTCAACGAGATCTGCGGGGTCCGCCGGGGCGAGGCGGATTGCCGAGCGGCGGAGCGCGTTGCCTCTCCCGAGGCGACTGGTCTTCGCGCGTCGGGAAAGAAGACAAAAGTGAGGACCAAAAAAAAGAGTGCCGCCGAGCTCCTCCGTGAGGAGGCCGAGAAGGTTCGCCAAATGCGGGTGAGCTCTACGGCCGACGTAGCGGCCAGGGTCCTTGAGGCCATGGACGTGGTTTGCCATTTGGCGGCCACGTCAGAAAACCTCAAGGGCACTTATAAGGCCGACTTCAAGGAGGCTGCCCGAACGGGAGTGCGGGGAACCACAGAGTTGGTCTCGAGGATCAGCTCTGGGGGCAACGCATCCCTCACGGAGGCCGAAAACAGGCGCCTGGAGGCCAGGATCGCCGAGCTCGAGGGGCAGATTCTCTCCCTCTCGAGAAAGGTTGAGGTCCTGGGCGGCCAAGGGGCGGGACCGTCAGGCGCCTGCGTGACGGGGCCGGCTTCGGCTCCGGGCTGGGAGGGGGCTCTCCCCTCGAGGATAGAATCTATCGTCGAGAGGAAGCTGTCCTCTCTCGGCCTCGGGCAGCCTCCGAGTGCGGCGTCGCCGGCGAAGGCTAAAAGCCAGCCGGCGCAAACCCCCGTTTCCACTCTCGCTGACGCCTCCCAGAGGAGGGGTCAGACGAGGGGCGGCAACGGGGAGAAGAAGAAGAAGTCTCCATTGCCCCCTCAGGGCAAAGCCGGTGCCATGCCCCCACCTCCCACTCCTCCAAGTGAGGAGTGGGCTAAGGTGGTGGGACGGAAGGCCCGCAGGAAGGAGGCGGCAACGGTGGCGAAACCGCCTGCCGCGAAGGCAAAGCCTTCCGAGGGGGCTAAGACCCAGCTGCAAGCTGGGCCGAAGGCCACCTCGGCCACAGGCGGCACGGCGCGATTACCGCGGTCGCCGAAGACGGCCGCGGTGACGCTAACCGTGTCGCAGGGGGGCAAACTGACCTATGCCGAGGTCATGTCCAAGGCGAGAAGTCAAGTCTCGCTGGCTGAGCTCGGCATAGAGGAGCTGAGGCCCAGACGGGCCATTACCGGGGGTCTCATTCTGGAGATCCCCGGCGAAGGCTCTCTCGCCAAGGCCCAGGCGCTCTCGCAGCGCCTGACGGAGGCGTTGGCGGGAGAGGAAGTGCGGGTCGCCCAGCCCACCAAGCGCGCGGAACTGCGCGTCAGGGGGCTGGACGACTCCGTTACTGTGGAGGAAGTGGCTGCAGCGATCGCGGCGGCCGGCCAGTGCACGCCGGGGGACGTTAAGACGGGGCAGATCCGTCGGTCCCCCGACGGGCTGGGCACTGCATGGGTGCAGTGCCCACTGGCGGCCGCTAAGAAGATCGCGGCAGCCACAAAGATTCGTGTGGGGTGCTCCACCGCCCGGGTGGAGGCCCTCGAGAAGCGCCCCCTCTAGTGCTTCAGGTGCCTGGAGTGGGGCCACGCGAGGGCGGCGTGCTCCGGAGCGGTTGACCGCTCCGGGGTATGCTACCGGTGCGGCGAATCGGGCCACATGGCCGCCAGTTGCCAGCTCCCGCATTAATGCGCTCTATGCGCGGCGCGGGGGCAACCGGCGGCTCACAGGTTGGGCGGCATCCTGTGCCGCCGCAAAAGGGAGGGGGCGGGGGTGCAAACGGCCCGCGGCTGAGCGGAGGGGGGTGCCGTCGGTGACGGCGCAACCCGCTGGGGGCGGACGGGGGCAACCCCGTCGCTCCCTGAGAAGCCAGCCCCGGTGCCCGTGGGAAGCCCCACGGCACCTCCTGCCCCCTCTCCATCGGAGACTCCGGCGGAGGATCTCCCACCCCTTCCCGCCGCGAAGGGGAAAGGGAAGGGCAAGAAGAAGCCCCAGAAGGGCCTGCGGGAGGGGGAGCGCCTGGAGGAGGCCATGGACATCGCTGAGTGATGGCCAAGATTCTCCAGGCGACCTGAACCGTTGCCGGGCGGCTCAGGACCTCTTCCTGCAGGCCATGCTGGAGAGAGGCGTCGCCTTGGCGGTCGTCGCACAGCCTTACGGCGTTCCAACCCATCCATTCTGGATGGGGGACGAGCGCCAGGACGTGGCGATCGTCAGGGGCGGCAACGCGCCGCCCGGATGCCCGCTCGTCTCCCTGATAGAGAGGGGCGAGGGATTCGCGGCGGCGTTGTGGGGCGACACGGCGGTGGTGGGGTGTTATATTACCCCCAACTGTCCCCTCGCGGAGTTCCAGTGCTATCTGGACCGGCTGGCCCGCTGCGTTCAGCGGTGCCGGCCGCGTCCGGTGCTGGTCCTCGGGGACTTCAACTCGAAGTCAACGAGTTGGGGTTCCCCAAGGACGGACCCGAGGGGACGGGCCTTGGAGGCCTGGGCGGCGGGTCTCGACCTCTGGCTCGCTAACCGGGGGTCGGCCCACACATGCGTGCGGCGCGGGGGCGGCTCCATCGTGGACCTCACGTGGGGCTCGCCCTCCGTCGTGCGCAGACTGCGCTCTTGGCGCGTGGAGGGTGAAGTGGAGACGTTATCGGATCATCGATACGTTTCCATGGAGCTCTCCGGCACAGGGGCGCGTGTGGGCAGACGACCCGACCGCCGGGGACGAAACACCTCACCACCGCCACCCAGGTGGAGGCTGAGGAGCCTGGATGAAGACGCCTTGATGGCGGCCACCCTGGCCGTTACGTGGCCGCAAGGGCCGGCCGACAGTATTGGCGTGGAGGAGACCGCCGCCTGGCTCCGGGGCGCCATGACGCAAGTCTGCGACGTGGCGATGCCACGGGCCAGGGGCGGCCCGCCACCGCGGCGCTGCGTGTGCTGGTGGTCTGGTCAGATCAACGAACTCAGGGAAACCTGTGTTCGGGCCAGACGCCGGTACACGCGGGCGTGGCGTGTGAGTCGGCCGGACCCTACCAGGGTGGAAGCACTGTACGCTGCATACCGTGAATCCCGCACGCAGCTGCAGCGCGCCATCAGGGCGGCCAAGGCCAGGTCCTACGATGAGCTCCAGGGGTTGGTGGACGGTGATCCATGGGGGCGCGCCTACAAGGCGGTGCTGGGCAGGCTCCGGCCGTGGGCCCCCCCTGTCACCGAAACCCTAAGCCCGGGATTCCTCGACCAGGTGGTGGGGACCCTCTTCCCAGCCGGGGCGAGGGTCGAGCCCGCCGCCGTTGGGGGTGTCCCGGGCCCCTCCAGGGAATTGGGCCAGTCCACATGGTCCGAGGAACTGGAGGTGACCCCTGGAGAGCTGCGGGATGCAGCCAAACGGCTCCGTGCCGGCAAGGCACCGGGGCCCGACGGCATCCCGGGAAGGGCCTGGTCTTTGGCATTGGGGGCGATTGGCCCCAGGCTCCTCAGCCTCTTTAACAGATGCTTGGAGGAGGGGGTTTTCCCCTCCTCCTGGAAGTTGGCCCGCTTGGTCCTGCTCCAAAAGGAGGGCAAGCCCGCAGACTCTCCCTCGGCCTTCCGACCGATATGTCTGCTGGACGAGGCTGGCAAGATCTTCGAGCGGATCATCGCTCGTCGCCTTGTCCAGCACCTTGTCGGTCTGGGTCCCGACCTGGATGACCGCCAGTACGGCTTCCGTGGAGGACGGTCCACCGTGGATGCGGTGAACCGCGTCAAGTCCTTCACGGAGGCGGTGGTCTCCAGGGGAGGCGTGGCGTTGGCGGTGTCGCTGGACATCGTCAACGCCTTTAACTCCCTACCCTGGGAGAGGATTATGGGGGCGCTCGAATACCACCGAGTGCCCCCGTGCCTCAGGAGGGTAGTCGGGGCCTACCTATCCGGCAGATACATTGAATTTGTCGGGCAGGATGGAGGGTCGAGGCAGAGGAGAGTGGACCGCGGCGTCCCGCAGGGGTCGGTGCTTGGACGGCTCCTGTGGGACATCGCCTACGACGCGGTTCTGCGGGTGTCGCTTCCCGCCGGTGTGGATGTCGTCTGCTATGCGGACGACACCCTCGTTATCACCGGCGAGAGCGACTGGAGGAGGACCAAGCGGGTCGCGGAGATGGCGGTGGCGCGGGTGTCCGCCGCCATTCGGCAGCTCGGTCTGGCGGTGGCTCCCCACAAAACGCAGGCCATTTGGTTCTGCGCCCGTGGGAAGCTAGGTCCGCCCCCTGGGGTCGGGCTGTCGGTGGGTGACGCCGTGGTCGAGGTCGGGGCCGATATGAAATATCTCGGCCTCGTCCTCGACAGCCACTGACGCTTCGAGGTGCACTTTGACCGCCTCGCCCCCCGCGTTGAGGCTGCAGCGGGCGCGCTTTGCCGGCTGTTGCCCAAAGTGGGGGGAGCGGGAGGACGTGCTCGCCGTCTGTATGCCGGGGTGGTGCGGTCCATACTGATGTATGGCGCCTCGGTCTGGGCGACCAACATGGTGGCCAGTGTGCGGTGTCGCCGCCTAGTCGGGCGGTTGCACCGCGGTGTGGCCATCCGGGTCGCCCGGGGCTACCGCACCATCTCCGGTGCGGCGGCGAGCGCCGTGGCGGGTATTCCCCCCTGGGAATTGGAGGCTCAGTACCTGGCCGAGGTGTATCTCGGTCAGGCTGACCTCCGGCGAAGGGGCGGGCCCGTCGCGGCAGAGGCGGTCAAGGGCCTGAAACGCCTGGCTCGGCTGGAGAGGTGGCGAGCGTGGCTGTCCGAGCCGCGCCACGCCGCTAGCAGGGCTGTCGGGGCTATCCTCCCCTCGTTGGCGGAATGGGCGGATAGCGGTAGGAGACACGGCGTCACCTACAGGGCGTGCCAGATGCTCACCGGACATGGTTACTTCGGTGGGTATCTGGCACGCATAGGGCGGGAGGCGGACACCCGCAGCCACCACTGCGGGGCCGACCGGGACGACGCTCAGCACACCCTCAAGAAGTGTCCCACGTGGGACGCTGAGCGTGCCGTCCTGGTCGGCCAGATAGGGGAGGATCTCTCGCCGGCGGCCGTCGTGAAAGCCATGGTCGCCGGCGAGGAGAATTGGGTGGCGGTGGCCTCCTTTTGCGAGACCGTTCTCTCGCAGAAGGAGGCCGCCGAACGCGACCGGGAGCGGCGCCAAGCTCCCGGTCGCCGAGGACGGGCGAGGGGCGGACGTCTCCGGTGAGGGGCCTATCGGCTCTAACCGGACCGCCCCTGCCCTCGTTCTTTTGTTGCGTCAGCCTCGCTTTTTGCGAGAGCGCGCGGCGGGGAGCCACGGCCCCTTCGCGCGCAAGCTCCATCGGTCCTTGGGGGGTCCCTGCTGAGGACAGGGGCCCCTCCGCGATAAGGGCCCGATGAGGGGCGACTAGGCGTGTGGCCCGCCTAGTCGCCAAAATGCAGGTAACCGAGAGGTCCGCGACACGGGCTCCCCCGGGAGATAGCGCGTAGCGCGCCGAGGGGCCGAGCAGGGCGGGCTTTGGATGTTGTTCGTCCAGAGTTCCCAGAGTCCGCCCTGGAGGGCCCCAGAGGCTGGCCACCATGGGGGTTTTAGCCGGTAAGAGTCCGGCATATCCCCGTCCCCTCCTCAGGGGGGCGGGGGATCCATGAGGATTTCCCCCATGTAAAAAAAAAGGTCTGCCCTGCGAGGAAGTCATGTCGACCAAGGAAGCAGCGGAACGCGAAAGGGAGCAGTCGGATCCTCGCCGACACCAGAGGAACGTGGACCGTTCCAGGAGACGGCGGCAGAGACTTCGCCAGATCCGCAGTTCCCGCGGCTGAAGTCTTTCCTTTTGAGGAAGCCATCACGGCCGCATTCCTGCCCTCGAAGGATGACAGTCCGCGGTGGGATGTGCCACTGGACGGGGGATGGGGGTCCCCAGCCCAGAGATGGCACACAAAAAGGGCGGACCTCGAAACATAGGTCCAGTGCTACATAGCACATTCCGGAGTGCTGTTCTCACAGCACCGAACAGTGCAAGAGGTCGTCAGACCAGCCTCCGAGGTCTACCGGTTGCCGAACAGATCGCGGGAAACCTCTTTGGAGGGAGGCGAGTAAAAGGCGGGGTTTTTAGTGGGTGAGAGCCCTACACTACCCCCCCCCCCCCCCCCCCCAGGGAGTGAAGGGTGTCTGTTGCAGATGTTCCCCGCCAAAAAAAAATGGGTTAGGTTTGCCCCGCGTCGGCGGTGTGTACTGGTGGTCCCAAGATCTTGCGGCGCTATGCACGGTGTGCGTGCGCCGCCGACACCAGTACACCCGCGCCCAGGACGGCGGAATCAGGCTGCGGCGGAGGTGGTCCCGCTGTACGCGGCGTACCCCCCGCAGGGGGTGTACGTAGGTGGAAAGGTCTGGGTATCAGGCTGATTCCTACGGACACTATGGTGGGTAGCGTCACCACGGGTCAACCGAGTCGCATGGTATTGGCATACCAGAAAGCCTGGCTGTAGGGCCTAAACTGGGAGTGGTAGCGTACGCGCGCGCGCGCGAGCGCCCACGAACGGTCATACCAGTCGACCGCGAATACTGGTACCACGGGGTCGAGAGCCCCACAGCCTCGGGCCGTGCCTGACATGGGATGGACCATCGTGCTGGCAGTGGTTAACTCCGTATGCTGGAGTAGGGATCCCATTGGGTCCCGGCGTGTGAGTTGCGTACCACCAACTCGGGCGCCAGTCTTCCTTAACTGGCAGAACGTGGATAGTCGCTCGGTCTCACTATTGGCTGGGCGTTTGGGCCCACACCCATCGCTCGCACTGGTAAGTTAAGACGCGCAGGGCCGTGCCGATCGGTGCCGTTCTGCAAGGTCTGGCGCGCCCGGCTGTGCGTTCCATGCAGCCCCGTGCCCATGGGGGCGTGTGGGTAGGGCCGGCAGATACCGCACGTTAAATCAACTGACATACTTTCTGTACGCGGCGTACCGCGAGTCCGTGGTCGCCCTACAGCGGGCCATCAGAGCTGCCACGGCCCGTGCCTGGGACGAGCTCGTCGCCACTCTGGATGGAGATCCGTGGGGGCGCCCATACAAAATCGTCATGGGACGATTGCGTCCCTGGGCGCCCCCACGGCGGAGCTTCTGGACCCCCATGTCCTCGACCGGGTGGTGGGCACTCTGTTCCCTGCTGGAGCAGAGGACCCCACGCCCGGTCGGCCTCCCCCACACTTTGTGTGGGACGAGGCCACTATGGGGGTCAGTGGCGACGAGCTCCGTACGGTGGTGACGCGTCTCGCGGCCCGTGCAAACAAAGCGCCGGGCGCGGACGGCATCCCGGGCAGGGCCTTGGCCATGGTCATGGGCGTCCTGGTCCCGCGCCTCGGGCAGCTATTTAACAGCTGTCTGAGGCGCGGTAAGTGCCCCCGCTGTTGGAAGCGGGCGCGGATGGTCCTCATCCGGAAGGATGGGCGGCCCGCGGACTCTCCCTCCGCGTACCGACCCATTTGCTTGCTGGACGAGGCGGGCAAACTCTTGGAAAGAGTTATTGCCAACCGCCTCGTCCGGCACCTGTCGGCGACAGGTCCGGACCTCGACGACGGGCAGTTCGGCTTCCGTCCGGGACGATCGACGATAGACGCGATCAAGCGTCTAAGGTCCCTGACGGAGTCGGCTGCAAGCCGGGGCAGGGTGTGCATCGCTATATCTCTTGATATAGTAAATGCATTCAACACCCTGCCCTGGTGGGTCATCAGGGAGGCGCTCGAGTACCATCGAGTGCCCCCTGAGTTACGGGCCGTCGTCGGGGACTACCTCGCCGACAGGGGCATTAGGTTCATGGACCGGACGCAGGAGTATGAGAGGGAGACGTACGCCGGGGTCCGTTTTGGGCCCCCTGCTATGGGACCTCGGGTACGATTACGTCCTGCGGACTGCACTCCCCGCTGACGCCACTTTGATCTGCTACGCAGACGATACCTTAGTGGTAGTCAGCGGGGAGGACGGGATGAGGACCATCCGCGTGGCGGAGATGGCGGTGGCCTGTGTCGTCGCCCGAATCCACCGACTGGTCCTTCGGGTGGCCCCGCAGAAGACCGAGGCGATCTGGTTTTACGATCGCCGACGGTCTGCGGGGCCGCCTGCCCAGCGGTAGATTGCGGTGGGAGAGACCCGCATCCAGGTGAGAGATACGATGAAGTATCTCGGACTCACCCTGGACGGCCTCTGGCGCTTTAACGAGCACTTCGGCCGGCTTATCCCCCGAGTGTCCGACGCCATTATGGGAGAGTCGTCCGTTCCATGGTGCTCTACGGAGCACCAGTCTGGGCGGACGACCTGGCGGCCAGCCGACGCAATTGTCCCCTGTCATTCAGGGTACAGCGTCGGATGGCCGTCAGGGTCGTGCGAGGATATCGCACGATCTCCCTGGCGTCGGCCACCCTGCTAGCGAGGTTTCCGCCCCTAGACATCCTGGCGGTTGGGGGACGCGAGGACCTATTCAGGTCTTCACCTTGACGTGGTGAGGGGGCTTGCGGTTCCTCTAATGACCAGCGTGGCCATACCGGCGGGGCCTTCGGGCTCTGGCAGGGACTCCCATGCCGGGCGGGTGCGCTGTGAAGAGGAACTTACCAAGTTGCACCCTACTCACGCACACACACACTTACACTCCCCCCACGCAACCTACCTCACGGGGTAGCGGAGCGTGGGGGGCACACGGTGACACACATTTCACACTGACACTACCCTCTGGTTACTCTGCCCCACCGGGCAGTACATTCCAGAGGGGGACACACACGCACACACACACCGACCGGGGGCGGATACCCCCGGGGATTTCCCCCGCCTCAAGGGGGATAGGGGAAGAAACCCCGAAAATAAATCAACTATGGACGGGTTAATAGAAGGAAGTCTGTTTACGGTGCAGGGGTGCGATTCCCCAGTACCGGCGTGTGAGGGTGCGAAAGCGGGCCCGAGCACGTCGTCATCCTACAACCGCAGCGTTGCGTCGGTTGGCCACTTGGCCGGCGCATCGTTTAAAGCCACAAGCGTGCGCAAAGACGGGGACGCTGGAGGGCGGTGCTCTCCAGCGGGTTCCGCGGTGCCGGGGGAATCGCGGGGGAAATCCCCCAAGGGTCGCCCGACACCATACCAGGAGCATGGCCCCACAAGCTCCAGGGGACGATCCGGGTCTTTGGACTCTGGGTCGAAACCTGGGCAAAGGGGCCATGCCCTGAATTTAAGGGAGCTGGTGGTTAAGGTTAGCCGGCTGGCTATCCCCACCCCAGCAGCGCCACCCGGAGATAAACCCGCGGGTGGACCAGTCACGAGGTCCACATCTTCCACGAAGAAGAGTGGACCCAAGCGCAGGCGGTTGGTGACCTCCGCTTCGTCCTCCAACGAGGACGACTCGGGCGGTGCCTCCGCCTGCTCAATGGCGGTGTCGGAGCCTGGCCCACCCTCGTCATCAGTGACCACGGGTGCCGGTCTGCTGGCGCCGCCGTGTCGAAAGGAGTTCCCTCCCCTGCCTCCGCCCCGCTCTGCAGAGGCAGAGCGGTCGAGGATGCGCAGGGAGAGGAAGAAAGTCGTGGCTGGTCTGGAGCTTGCGGAGAAGGTGCGACGGATGTCCACCTCTGAAGTGGGCTCCAAGCTAATCGAGAGCGCCCAGGTGGTCCTGCAGGTCGCCTGCGTGTCCTCGGGCCTCAAGGGGACTTGTCAGAGCGATCTGACTGGGGTGGCGAACATGGTGCTTGCCGGCACCAGGGAGCTTGCCCTCAGAATGAGCGCCTCCGGGTCCCCGACGGGTGGAGACAGCGAGGCGGCCGGCCTCCATCATCAAGTGGCGGCACTCACTCGCGCTCTCGAGGAGTCATGGAGGGAGGTGGCGGAGCTTCGGCTCCAGATCACCTCTCTCGCGGGTACGGGCACCGTCAGGAACCCACCCTCCAGGGTGGGCCCGAAATCCGTCCCCCGGGGTCAGGTGTACTGGTGGTCTGAGGAGATCGGCGATCTCCGGCGCAACACCATCCGCGCCAGACGCCAGTACACCAGGGCTGGACGCAGGGCTCACAGATCCCTCGCTGAGGGGGCGGTCCTGTGGGAGGGCTTCTCCGCCAAGAAGTACCTCCTGCAGGCAGCCAAGAGCAGAGCCTGCGCTCAGCTCCTCGCCACCATCGACGAGGATCCGTGGGGGCGCCCGTACCGCATGGTCATGCACAAGCTTCGGCCATGGGTGCCCCCACTGACGGAAACCCTCGACCCCGGCTTCCTCGATGAGGTGATAGCCACCCTCTTTCCGCCGGACGTTTCGGCGGGGGAGGTGGCTGTGCCTCCGGAAGTCGGGGTTGAACTTCCAATGGTGGCAGACTCCGAGGCGGCCGACGACCTGGCCGTCGCGGACGAGGAGCTTGCTAGGGCGGCCAGGAAACTCTCCGGCAGGAGAGCTCCTGGACCGGACGGTATCCCTGGCAAGGCCTGGGCTCTGACCAGCAGAGTTTGGGGTCCGAGGGTTCGGGACCTCTTCTCGAAGTGCCTGGGGATGGGCTGTTTCCCCAGGGCTTGGAGAAAATCGAGGCTCGTCCTTCTCCACAAGGAGGGAAAGCCCGCTGACTCCCCGTCAGCTTACCGGCCGATCTGTTTGCTAGACGAGTCGGAAAAGTGGTTTGAGCGAGTAATCGCCAACCGACTCGTCCGGCACCTGTCCGAGGTGGGGCCCGATCTGAGCGAGTGTCAGTGCGGGTTCCGCGAGGCCCGCGCCACGGTTGATGCCATCAGCCGAGTCAGGGCCTTCGCGGACGCGGCGACCTCCCGGGGTGAGGTGGCGTTGGCGGTGTCCTTAGACACCGTCCACGCCTACCTATCAGACAGGACCGTCAGCTTTCCGGCCGGCGGCGGCCGATGGGGGGTCAAGGACGTCGCCCGAGGTGTCCCGCAAGGGTCGGTTCTGGGACCCTTGTTGTGGAACCTCGGGTACGACAAGGTCCTGCGGGCTTACCTCCCCGCTGGTGCAGCACTGGTCTGCTATGCAGACGACACCCTAGTGCTGGCCAGCGGAGAGGACTGGAGAAGGACGATCCGTCTCGCGGGTCTGGCAACCGCGCGGGTCGTGGCCGAGGTGGAGAGCCTGGGTCTCCGCGTAACCCCGCAGAAAACCGAGGCGGCCTGGATCAGCCGTCCTCGGGGTCTGCACGCCGGGCTGCCGGAGACCGGGCTCACGGTGCGTGACACCCTGGTCGAGGTGAAGGGGTACTTTAAGTCCCTCGGAGTTCACCTCGACCACCGCTGGCGCTTCAAGGAGCACTTCGAGAGGATCCTCCCCAGGGCGGAGAAAACAGCCGGCGCGTTAACCGATGGTTAACATAACCCCATCTCTCTGCCCAGAGAGGCGGGGTATCCGTTAGGGATTTTCTCCGCGTTAAAAAAAAAAAGGTCTGGGCCGTCCTCAGGGGGTTCGGAAGACATGGCATAGCAGCCCAATACCCGCCCCCTGAGAAAAGACATAGAGGCCACCCCAGGGGTTTTAGCCGGCAGGAGTCCGGCATACCCCCATGTCTCGGGACATGGGGGATCCATGAGGATTTCCCCTGGGTTACAAAAAAAAAGGGTTTGGTTTGGGTTACCGTGCCCTTCGCGGGGACTGGGTTAGGGAACTCGGGGCTTGCTCCGAGGACCCCCCCCCCCCCCGGCCCTGTGAGGGGATGTGAGTTTACCGACTCCCGACACGGCGCGTCCCCGGGTTGCGGATAGGGGGATTCCTAAGGGGCATAGCCCGGCGGGGAGCAGGTCTTCGCAAGGAGCCTGCCGCGGACAGCATCGGTAAGGTGCCCCTCCACCTGAAACGAGGGTGGCGGGGGTACCCTCTTGTAGGGAACTGGCACCCTGGGGATGGCGTGCGCCACCCGTCCCCTAACACCGGAATCTCCTCACTCTCCTCCTACCGGGTTGTGGCGAAGCCTCGGAAGAGGGGGGTGGGGAGTCCCGGGGCCCTTCCTTAACCGGCAGGGCCGCGAGGAGTAAACCTCTCTAAAAATCCACACTCGCGGGGGCGCGAACCACACACACACACACGCACACACACTTGCACTCCCCCTCCTATGGACTGCCCTGTGTGGCAGGGTGCGGAGGGGGCACACGTACTTTACACTACATCATTACATACATACAACACGTGGGCATGGTGGGAGTGTCGGGGTTTCATCCGCGGGCGCGCGGGGCGGTCGGCTGTCTCCGCCGGGGCGGTACCACGGGAGGGTACAGGAGATAAACCGGGTTTCGGACACTCTCGGGCCGCTCCCTAGTACAGGGGCCCGAACCCCATCTAACCAATGGGGAGGCTGCCCTATCAGGGGCGAATAATCTCGGGGCAGGTTGTAGTGCCGGATGGTGACCGGACGGGACCCTGCAGCCTGTCCCGGGGGGCTCCCCCGAGGCCGCCCGTGGATGCCGTGAAAAAGCTTAGCTGTCCCGGCGGCGGCGGCCGGCCGTCTCTTGTGTGCACTGGGGGAACACTCTCGGCGCCGATCAGGACTCACACGCGCACAAACGCACACAATCACACTCTCCGCGCACCCTGCTCGTGGGCAGTCCATTGCGGTCCACACACGCACACACACATACACGCGCACACACACGCACACACACATAACTACACACAGACGTAGGAGGGGAGCATTTTGGAAAAATGGCAGAAACAACTACAGAAGTAAGGTTTCAAAACTGTCCAAAAAACGACGTTGAGCATCCCAACTCAAGAGCAGGAGATAGGATTGAAGAAGCGGCAGGAAGAACAGCCGAAGACAGGGCAAGAAGAGAGAGGAAGATGGAACCACCACCACCACCATCACCGTCTCAACGCCAGCCGCTGCCGGATAAGGAGGTGCCCCTGAATACTGGAGGAATATTTCCAGTCTCCTCCAAGCTATTCATCAAAGCCACGAACAGTCATTATGACGGCGATGGATATGAGACGGCGCGGTTCACCAGACTGGGAACGTCCAGTAGGGGCACGAGCCGTACGGAGCCTCAAAGTAGCAGCGACGGGGAGACTCGCTACTTCGACGGCTTTGAGAAAAAGAAAAAAAGGCAAGAAACGCCCTTCGCGGATCTCATAACCATAGATCCCAACATGACTCCAGACCTGAGAAGGCATGGAGTAATAATGAGGAAGTTACTCCCGTACATTGTGAGTAATAAAAATGTTAATAAGGACAGCAAATCTCTTGCAAGAGAGCTGAGCCTGAATTTCGAGCGTGTAAAGAAGGACCGCGACATGGCCAGCGCTGAACTCAGGGAACTGAGGGCAAAGGTGGAGACCCTGGAAGTCGAAATGGCTAAACTGCGCATGCAAGGGGCTCAGACGTGCGCAAAGTGTAGCGACGGAGCCATGTTCAAGCGTCCAGAGAAGCCGCAGGTCCTGGAAAAGAGGGCGAGCTCAGTAATGTCACTGGCCTCTTCCGATTCCGCCATGGAAGTCGAATGCGCCACGGCTAAGAGGATCAGAAATGAAAGTGGCTCTGGAGATGAGCACACATAAAGAAAGAAACCAAAGCCGAAGATCACCGGGGACGAGATCCTACGAAAGGAGCGTGCCATGAGATTGGAGCGGAAACCCATGGATGCGGAGGCTTGGACGAAGGTAACGGCGAAAAAGAAGAGCAAGAAGAAGAGAAACCCACCTGAAGCTCCAGTTCCGGCTGCGTCTGGGAGCAGGGCTGTTTCTTCTGCAGAACCTGTAAGGGGAGACAGGGCAGGCCCTGGAAAGAAGAACAGCAAAGTCAGTTCTGAAAGCAACACGGCTGGAGCTAAAGGAGAAAGGAGAAAGAGGGCCAAATCAAAGAGCAGAGTTCGGACTGGCCCGAAGACTGAGGCCATATGCGTTAAGCCCTCCGAGGCTATGCTGTACTCGGAAGTGCTGAAGAGCATCAGGTCGAAGGTCGATCTACGGGTCCTAGGCATAGAGGTGAAGAAAGTCCGTCAGACACGGAGGGGCAATCTGCTCATCGAATTGCCCCAGGGGTCCAACAGGGTGGACGACTTGCTCCAAGCGGTTGCGGGATCAGTAGGAGGTGATAGCGTCCAGAGGCTATCACCTAGAAAAGTCCTGACCGTCAGGCATCTGGACGAACTGGAGACAGCTGAGGAGCTGAAGGCAGACATTGCCAGGGCCACTCCTTCAATTGCCGCTGACCTAATCGAGGTCAGGTCGATTAGGCCATCTTACGGCCGCACTCAAAGTGCGATCGTACTGATGCCCAGCAAACCTGCCGACAAGTTAATTAAATTCGGCAAGTTCAAGGCTGGGTGGGCCATTGCTTCGGTGCTGGAGAGACCCCGAAACACCAAATGCTATAAGTGTTTGGAGACAGGCCATGTGGCAGCGCAGTGCAAGTCCACCGTGGACCGCTCTAAAATATGCAGGCGCTGCAGTCAGGAAGGGCACCTCATGCAGGACTGTAAAAGCAACGCGCACTGTGGGCTGTGCCACGAGAGGAAACTGGATGCTCGGCATTATGTGGGTGGTAGCGGGTGCCACTCCCAGAGGAAGAGAGCAAAAACCAGACCAGCTAATGGAAGATAAAGCCATTAGATGCATACAAATGAACCTGAACGGCTCCCAAGCCGCTCAGGACTTGCTGCTGCAAAAAGCCGCGCAGATGAGGGCGCACGTTCTGCTCATTTCAGAACCCAGGCGGATACCCGCAACCCCTGGGTGGTTTGGTGACTTGGACGGAAGATGTGCCATTTACGTCGGAGATCTGTTCGCAGGCTCCATGAATGTATTTAGCGGCAACGGCTTCGTTGGGGTTACGCTGGGTTCCATGCGGTTCTACAGCGTTTACTTACCGCCGAAAACCCGTATGGCGCGCTATGGGCGATACCTGGACGAGCTGGCACAAGACATGCGCAAGCATGATGAACCTGTGATGATAGGTGGCGACGTGAACGCCCATCACCCCCCATGGACAGGCAAACTGGAGAAGAGGAATGGCAAAGGCGATATAGTTGTCGACTTTGCTAGCTGCCATGGTCTTGTGGTCGTAAACAAGGGATACACGCCCACATTCTCTAAGAGCACCGGCGGGCCTGTGGTAGATATCACGCTCACGAGCAGTAACCTAGCCCACAGGATTACGCATTGGAGGGTCCTGAAGGACTATTCAGCTTCGGACCACCGATACGTGTACTTTATGTATGGCGACGATAAGCGCCCGTCGACCGCTCGCAACGGTTTCAGGGGGTGGACTGCCAAGGACATGGACAAGGATCGCTTTGCAGAGAGGGTTGAGGAGGCCTGGCTCGAGAAGCAGTTAGTTCGTGACTGCCACGACCTTGACGGCGAAGATCTCGCCGCACGGCTACAGGCGGTCACGGCGTCGGCTGCTAACGACAGCGCCAAAAGACGGAAGAAGTCGGTAAGGAAGAAGGAGGTCTACTGGTGGAATCCTACCATAGCGACTGCTGTCCGTGAGTGCACCAGAGTGCGGCGTATGTTGGCGCGAGCCCGACGCGGCAGCTGGGACACCGTCGAAGACATCCAGCTGGACCTAAAAGAAAAAGAAAAATTAGTAAAGAGGGAAATCAAGAGAGCGAAGCGAGCCACCTGGCAAGGAATGGTCAAACTAGTCGAGAATGATGTATGGGACATCCCATACAAAACCGTACTAGGGAAGCTACGCCGTGGACCAGAGGTCACCACCCTTCTGACCACGCAGAAGGTACAGGAAATTGTGGGAGAACTTTTCCCGCAGAGAAATCCGGGCACCCCGAGCGAATGGGACGTCAATGACGACGAGGTCCCGCTATTTGACGTCGGCGAGCTCAGGGCGGTCGCCCGAAGAATTCCAAACAACAAGGCACCTGGACCAGACGGCGTACCGCACGAGATGTCGCGACTGGTAGCCGAGAGCCATCCCGGGAAGGCGCTGATGGTTTACAACCGCTGCCTAAAGCAAGGGACCTTCCCCGTTTGTTCGAAGACGCAAAAGCTGGTCTTGATCCCCAAGGCCGAGCAAGGACAACCGATGAAGTACAGACCACTGGGCCTCATCAACAGCCTGGCCAAGGTCTCTGAGAGGCTGATTCTTGGGCGGATAGCGGAACATCTCAGGACTGGAGACGCGGACCTGGATCCTGACCAGTATGGGTTCCGCCAAGGGCTATCTACCATCGACGCCCTAAAAAGAGTGGAACAAAGTGTCACTTGCGCGAACGCGGGCACAGCCTTCACCTGCAGTTTCACCTGCTTTGTCTCGCTGGACGTCCGCAATGCGTCCAACACGTGTGAAGAGCTCCTCTCCTCCGGCAGGGGGCCCTCCGGCCTCCTTCCGCCTTTTCCCCTCCGCACCTCCGTGACCCACTCGCCGTCACCACCCGCGGCAGACGGTGTCGCGGGTTTGGCGGCCGTACGACGGGCCAAGGGTGGCGCGGCGAGGGGTAGCTGGACTGCCGCCCCTCCGAGAGCCGCTTGAAGGCGGCTCTCTATTAGCGACCCCACCCTCTCGAGGATGCGCCGCTCCAAGACATGTGTCTCCCGGGGCGGTTTCGGCTCCTCGGAAGGTGGGGCCGCAATTGGACCCGAACCCGCGAGGGAGGCGATTTGGAGACGAAGCTCCGCCACCTCCCTGCGGGATTCCGCTAGCCCGCTCACTAGCACTGCCACCTGCTGCTGCAGGCGTATCGCCTCGGTGCGGCCCTCCAGTGGAGACTTAGAGGCACCTGCCCTGAGCGCGAGCTCGGCGGTACCTGCTGACACCCACCGAGTCGCATCTTTCAGCTCGGCTTGACAGGTCCCATTCAGCCCCATGGACACCGAGGCGACCCCCAGCACCGCCTGGGCTTTCTCCAGCAACCTGGAGCCCACGTCAGAGGTGGACATATGTCTCACCTTCTGGGTGACCTCTATGTCGGCCAGACGCTCTTTGTCTTCCGTGAGTCTCCTCGACCGCTCCGCCTCTGCAGAGCGGCGAGGAGGCAGGGGCGGGAACTCCTCCCTGGGCGGCGGCGCCGGCACACCGGCACTCGCCGTCCCTGATGACGGGGGCTTGCTAGCCCCCGACACCGTCGCCGAACGCAGGAGTCTCGTCAGAGGCTCGAGAGCCTCGGCAGAGGACGAGTCGGAAACGATGACCCGCCTGCGTTTGGGGGCCTTTTCCTTCCTCTTCTTATTAGAAGAGGAAGATGAAGACCCCGCCACGGGTGCTGCGGGGGCCGGTAGGTTCAGGCGGCTCACCCGGACACGCACTCCCTCAGTTCGGGAGGGACCGAGCCCCGAGTGTGACACGGAGCCCGGACCACCCGAACCATCAGCTGGAGAACCAGCCGCTCCTTCCTTAGGCACTCTTGTGGCATTATACGCTACGCCGGCCAAGTGGCCCACCGACGCACCGCTGTGGTTGCAGGATAACGACGTGCTGGGGCCCGCTTTCGCACCCTCACACGCCGGAACTGAGGACTCGCACCCCTGCTCCGTAAACGACAATTCGTTATTGACTCCCTCCATAATTGATTTTTATTTAGGGGTTTCTTCCCCGACCCCCCTTAAGGCGGAGGGAATCCCCGGGGGTAACCGCCCCCGGACGGTGTGTGTGTGCGTGAGTGTGCCCCTCTAGGACGGCCAGAGGGGAGTGTCAGTGTGTGTGAGAGAGTGTGTGTGTAGGTCTCCCCCTTTTTTCAGGGTAAGGGAGAAGCAACCCTGCCACTTTGTGAGAGGTTGGCCTCCTCGCAGCCCGGCCCTAAGGCCAGGCCCCCGGTCCCTCGCCCGCCTCTTCCGTGCCCTGCGCCGAGAGCACGGTAGGAGACGAACGAGGGTTTCCGGTATTAGGGGACGGTGGCGCATCCGTCCCCAGGGCGCCAGCCCCACCGCTCGAGAGCAGTGGGCACCCCGGCCCCCTCTCTTTAGGAGGAGGGGTCTCCAACCCCCGCAACACAGGTGCGGCGGTGCTGGTTTTCGTCCGCGACGGCCGCTTGCGCAAGCCGAAACCCCCCGGTTTTAGCCGGAGGGCCCCCTTATCCGCAACCCGGGGACGCGCCGTGTCGGAGTCCAGCAACTCCAACCGCAGCCCGGTGGCTTGTGGGAAGGTCTTAGAGACCGCCCAACTGCACCGGTACGACGACCACGGACGTTAAAATCTCCCCCTATCACCGTTCTCTTCCCCTCCATCCTGTCCTCCACCCACTCCGCCAACACCTCCAGCTTCCTCTCCAAATCCTCACTCACGTACACCCCTGCCACTCTCCAGCACTCTCTGCCTCTCCACACCTTCCTCCTCATCAGTCCCTCCTCCACGCACCCTCCCACTACTCTCTCCGTTCTCATATCCTTCCTGACCCCCAACAACATCCCCCCCATCGCCCTCCCCTTCCTGCTCCTTCTTCTCGCCCACTGTACTTCCCACTCATACCCCTCCGGCAATTTCCTCCTCACCCCCAACCACCCCCATTCCTCCACCGACGTCTCCATGAGCACCATCACATTCCACCTCATCAGCCCTCTCCAGAACTCCTCATCTTTATTTCCCAATCCCGCCACATTCCAAAACCCTATCCTCATGCCCTCCCCCCCTTGCCTCCCGTCTCCATCCCACCCCGATCCTCCCCCCTCGCAGGGCTCCCCTACTCCCCCTCCTCCCTCACAGGACTTCCCTGCTCCTCCCACCCCTCACCGAGTTTCCCTGCTCCTCATACCATTCCTCGTCCACCTCATTCCACCTCCTCATTTTCCCGTTCACCCACATTTTCATATACCCCTCCTGTACACTTTTTCCCATTGCCCTCTCTCTTTCCGCCTCTCTCCCTATCTTCCACTTCGTTTTCCTCTCTTCCTCCGTTAGATCATCATCCACCCTCACCTTCCTGTCCTTCAGACATCCTCTCCCCTCCATCACCCTCCTCTTCGCGTCCCTGTCCGTCAATCTCACCATTGCCATCCCTCTGCCCTTGCCATCCGTCCTCCCTATCTTCCTCACCTCCTTCACCTTATTAATCTCCTCTTCCAAGCCCATTTGCTTCCACAGCTCATTCGCCGCCTCCTGTGTCTCTTTCCCTACTGCTCCTCTCTTCTCTTTACCACCCGCTCCTTGCTCTCACCAACTCTCCCTAACCTCCTACCTTCGCCCACTCTCTCTACCCTCCTCCCTTGCTCCCTAGCCCCTCTCCCTTCCGCACACTTTCTCCTTCACCACACTCCCTTCCTCCCTACACACTCTCACCTTGCCCTTTCTCTCTTTTCCACTCTCACCACTCCTTTTCTCATCCGCACTTCACTCTCACACCTGTCCTGCCACACGCCGGAAACGGAAGCCCGCCAAGTTTTCATTCAAAGATACCTCGATTTAATTCGCATTAGCAATTAATAATAAATTAACAATAAATTAGCGATTAACAATAATAATAAAAAAAACTTGGCGTGTGCGCGCTTCATTGCGAGGTAAAAAGACAATGGGTAACTGATTGAAACCCAAAAGTGACTTTACTACAATTTCATTTCTTTAAAAGTTTTTTTTAGCAATATTACCAGAGCAAGTGCTTCGAATGAAGGGCGCACACGCCAAGTTTTTTTATATTATTATTGTTAATCGCTAATTTATTGTTAATTTATTATTAATTGCTAATGCGAATTAAATCGAGGTATCTTTGAATGAAAACTTGGCTTTGTTGTATGATATCTATTATCTTTTTTGTTATATTTCAATTTGGGGAAAATCAAATTGCTACTTGACGCATTTTTTTACAGTTTAATGTTTTTGGACGGATTTCATGCCTTTTTGTTAGTTAATACTTAACAATAAAGACAATCAAATTTCTAATCATTTATCAATAGTTTAATTAATAAATTTAAAAGTAGAATTTTATTAAAATGTCAAGTGACATTTCTGTTCAAATATTCAACATCACATATATGCATGTTTATGTTATAATGTAACTTTAATGTCACAATGTATTTATAACTTAATCATGCACATAGGAGGAGATCTAAGAAATTGAACTGAATGTGAGAATATAGATTCCCTACATAATATATAGCTTGCACTTAACAAATTCAATATTCCAAAGTTAAACACTGTGAGATTTACAACTTGCCTAATATAATTTAAAATTTTAACTTTAGTCTGGTGGAAGTTAGAAGCATGCTAGTAATTGGTAATAATTAGCACCTGTTTATTGATTCCCAATAGCTAGGATGCATTTAAATTGCAGATTAAATAAGCTACACCCTCATACACGCTTTAACTTTGGTATATCTTCAGTACCAAATGCATAGGTCACGGAGCATACAATCTAAAGTAATGAAATTTTCTAAACAAGTACTGATTACCAATAGCTATTATATCCCTAAATGACATGTGATTGGTAATTAGTACTTGCTTACATCATTTTAGTTTCTTAGCTGAAGCGTTCTGTGAACAATGAACTTGACAGCCAAGATACAAATTAGACTGTGTATGAGCAATTTGCTTGGTTTTTCAGGAGACTCGGTAGAGTCTCGCGCCAAGTAGTAGTTATATACAGGGTGTAAACGGTATGACCCGCATCCTCTTCAGGGGAGGTACAGGGAGGAATTCTAAGGCGACAGAGCGCAAATGTTCAGGTCCTATCTCTTTTCATTTAATTGTTATTGCATTTTAAAGTTAGCTGTAAGTTATTGGCCCGGGTAGTAATCTAGCAGTAGGGCGGCAGCATTGGGGAGTAGCCGAGGGCCCCTCCTTATTTTTTTGCGCTTTTCCTCTCAGTCCCCTTCGGTGATTCCATCTTATTACGTCTCGACGTTGACTCATTGGGATGTAACTAGGCAAGTGAGGAGGGATAGAAGGAGGGGCCATACGGTGATGTTGACAAAACATTGATCAGGGCGAGGAAATTAAAAGTCGCTATGCACGGTGAGATTTGTATCGATACACATCGCAAGAATGAGTATAGGGATGAAAATCTTAACAAGTATTTGAAGCGCCTGTATTATAATAATTTTAGATTATTATGTTTAGCTGCGACTATCTCCAATAGCCGCCCCTCTATGTTGTTAAAATGAAGTTGGTAGATACACCGGGGTGTTTTCTAGGGACCGTGTAAATTTTCATTTGGTGCACCCTGGACTTATTTAGGTATGTAATAATATTTTCGCTAGTTCCTCGCAGCTACTAAACAGCGTAAGATGCTTTATTACATCAAGTGACTTTCTCCGCATTTAGTGAGTAGTCAATAAATAGTAGAGTACCCAATAATTTAGTGAGTAGTCAATAAATTATCCCACAGGTCTTTGAGTGTATGTACTGCCACGAAATTATTTGGTCCCCAATGACTGGCGAGGGGCTCGGGGTAGGATGGAGGTTCCCCTTTGGTGATTAAAGTTCGTGGCAGAGAAAACTTAAACAAAAATAAATCGAGAAAGAGGAAAACGGGGGAATCTAACCGGGCGAGCGGTTTCACCAAAAGAAAACGAACTATGATTCCTGATGGCGGACGATGGTCCACGCTGCCTTACGCCGTCCAGGCCATATTCATATCTAGACGCGGTCCTTTGATTATTAACCGTCGACGTTGGCCCACACAACTTAACTCAACCCGGAAGCTGTTATTGCAGACGGCCAAGAGTCTCCCGTATTGGGTCCTGATTGCATTCAGACGAAAACGGCGATAGTGGATTGTGGCCACTTGGTCCAGTCGCAGGCGGCCGAACTCAAATCGAGCCCCGTTCAGCCGGACAATAATGCCGCGGCGGGTAATTTGAATCCGGACGTGCAATCGTCGCCAACGTACTACCAGGACCCTTCGGAGGCGTACTGTCAAGGGTTCCATTGATTCGGGCCCCGGGCCCGAACCCACTTGGTTTTCCGGAAGGGTGAATTACATAAAGGCTTCTAACTATCGTCAATTGAAGTGCTAGCTAGACTCAGAAGGAGAGGGGGAGGTTCGCGACTCAGAACAGAGAACAGAAATTCTTACACTGGTCTTCACCAATATGAGTTACTGGGGTGGATACGCTCTCTTAAGTGTAACTATTAGCTCGGGATACCCAATTAGACTCCCGGTGGAGTCACGATAGACACAATTATAGATTCCAGGAGGAATCCCGATAGCCACACTATAGACTCCCGAAGGGATCTCGATAGTCACAAAGTAGACTCCAAAAGAATCTCGATAGCCACAATATTAGACTTCAGAAGAAGTCTCGATAGCCACAATAGTAGGCTCCAAAAGAATCTCGATAGCCACAAAATAGACTCCACAAGGAATCTCGATAGCCACAAAGTCAGATTCCAAAAGGAATCTCGATAGTCACAAAATAGACTCCACAAGGAATCTCAATAGCCACCAAGTCAGATTCCAAAAGGAATCTCGATAGTCACAAAATAGACTCCACAAGGAATCTCGATAGTCACCAAGTCAGATTCCAAAAGGAATCTCGATAGTCACAAAATAGACTCCAAAAGAAGTCTCGCTAGACACAAAGTTAATTTCAGCGTATCCCCAGTAACTCTACTCACCAGATGAAGTCGCCGCTGCCCTGGCTCCGCCAAGCGTTTCACGAAAAGGCGGACGTTAGCCGCCGCGAAAATAGTCACAATCCGTCCAAAAACATTAAAATGTAAGAAAATGCGCCAAGTAGCAGTTGGATTTCCCCACAAAAATATAACAAATATAATATATAATGAAATATAACCAAAAAAAATAGATATCATACAAGAAAGCCAAGCTTTTATTCAAAGATACCTCGATTTAACTCGCATTAGCAATTAACAATAAATTAACAATAAATTACCGATTAACAATACAAAAAATCTTGGCGTGTGCGCGCTTCATTGTGAGGTAAAAAGGCAATGGAAGACTGATTTAACACTAGAACTACCGATGATTGTTATGGTGTTATATCGAACCACGTAAAAAAAAGTAATTTCGACTCGTTCGGTAGTACTGGTGTTGAACCTGTTACATATTCATCCTCATCGGACTACTTTTCATAGCCTTATTTCACACGTAGATTCAATAATTTTAACTCGCTAGTCTCCCACATAGTTTTCCCATGCGTATTTTTCGAGCCTTAAAAATGTGACTTCGACTCTTTCGTTCCGTCTTATCTCAAGCCCTTAAAAACACAATACCTAGTTAGGGATCATCACAAGCGTGCCCTTAACGAACTCTGCAGCTGTGCACTTAGTGCATCTCATAAATTCTTAGAACTCCAACGTAGTCTCAGACTTCCGGCGTCTCTATCCCTACCTATGCCCCTTTTCACTGGATTTTTCGGGTATATAAACCCTTAATTTCTGGAGCAAAGGGGGAATCAGTTCCGAACTCTCATCGACGGCGAAGCTCTGTCAATCGGACCAGCGAAGAACACCGTAGTAGATCAAGCACTAGTCTCCTTCGAAGCAGTTACAATTACCGTACGTACATCGTGACTCATCGCGATCGTTAGGCAAGTCACAGTTCTTTCGTTAGTTTCCCCCCGTTCAAATCGTAACGTAAAACGAACTCATATAATTTTGTAACAACATCTCAAAACCACAGAAACTCTCATTGTATATTTTGTGTTTGTATTATTTGTTCATTCAGAATATATTACATTATTCTAGTTTTCATTAAGAAACCATTTGTGTCATCATTACTGAATTCCTGTTTGGTCAACCTTGTTTCAAATAAGCATAACAAGGAAAAGAATAACAAAAGATCCCACGAGGATACATCTTTACCGCTCGAGGTGTATCCGGCGAGCCATAGTAAGGTTTAACGATCTTAGAGCATATTTTAGGACTCGCGAAGCCTGGCTCGTAACAAACCTAACACGGACTTTACTACAATATGAGTAAATCCTAATAAATCTTTCATTTTCAATCATATATACTATATACAGCGGCCTTGTTATCCCATTTTTGCCTCCAACATAACTGACAAGGAGATCATTTTCCTCGATATTGATAAGAAGGAGGTTCTCAGTTCATCGCGTATATGTTTCTTTAAAAGCTTTTTAGTAATATTACCGGAGCAAGTGCCTCGAATAAAGCGCGCACACGCCAAGATTTTTTGTATTGTTAATCGGTAATTTATTGTTAATTTATTGTTAATTGCTAATGCGAGTTAAATCGAGGTATCTTTGAATGAAAGCTTGGCTTTCTTGTATGATATCTATTTTTTTTGGTTATATTTCATTATATATTATATTTGTTATATTTTTGTGGGGAAATCCAACTGCTACTTGGCGCATTTTCTTACATTTTAATGTTTTTGGACGGATTTCATGTCTTTTTGTTAGTTAATGCTTAACAATAAAGACAATAAAAATTCTAAGTATTTATCAATGGTTTAATTAATAAATATAAAAGTAAAATTTTATTAAAATGTCAAGTGCCATTTCTGTTCAAATATGCACCATCACCTATGTCCATGTTTATGTTATAATGTAACTTTAATGTTACAATGTATTTATAACTTAATCATGCACATAGGAGGAGATCTAAGAAATTGAGCTGAATGTGAGAATATAGATTCCTCAGATAATATACTTTGCACTTGAAAAATTCACATTAGCAAAAGAAAAATTACCAATAGCTAGGATGCATTTAAATTGCAAATTAGATAAGCTATACCCTCATACGCACTCTAACATTGGTGTATCTTGACAGCCAAATGCGTACCTCAGGGAGCGCATAATCTAATGTAATAAAATTTGTTAAATAAGTACTGATTACCAATAGCTAGTATGTCGCTAAATGACACATGATTGATAATTCTTGCTTGCTTAATTCATTTTATTCTTTAGCTGAAGTGTTCCTTGAGCGATGAACTTGACAGTCATGATCATGATACAATTAAATTAGATTGCCTATAAGCATTCTGCTTGGTTTATATATTATAATTCTAAAGCGTTAAATCAAATAATGATTCAGAGTAGCAAAAGAGAGATTCCCAATAGCTATAATATATTGAAATTTTAAATGATTGGACTTAACACTTTACAAATTATTCCTGACTGTCAAATACCTAGCTCACGAAGCGCAAACCTAAAGTAATGAAATTTACTAAGCAAGTACTGATTATCAATAGATAGTATATCGCTTAATGACACATGATTGATAATTATTGCTTGCTTGATTCATTTTATTCTTTAGCTGAAGTGTTCCTTGAGCGATGAACTTGACAGTCATGATCATAATACAACTAAATTAGATTGCTTATGAGCATTCTGCTTGGTTCATATATTATAATTCTAAAGCGTTAAATCACATAATGATTCAGAGTAGCAAAAGAGAGATTCCCAATAGCTATAATATATTGAAATTTTAAATGATTGGACTTAACACTTTACAAATTATTCCTGACTGTCAAATACCTAGCTGACGGAGCGCAAACCTAAAGTACTGAAATTAGTTTGAGCAAGTACTGATTATTAATACCGAGCATTCCCTTGAACTGTAAATAAATAATTGCTAATATTGCTTTAAAGATAAATATGCTACACTCTTGACAATTTTAATTATTGGAAATCAGCACTCGTTCACCAAACACATTTGACACTTCATAATTCTTAATAATGACAAGATTACAGGGACAGGGGCAAGGACACTATACTCTTTTATTAACTAAATAAAAGCATGGAATCTGGAATAAAATAAAATAATAAAATTGGACTGTGTCACATAACCATTATGACACATAACCAGCCATGGCATAACTGGCTTAACCAATGTGTCGGTATGACACAGATTACAGATTATAGATCGGTAACGTAAATACGATATTCCCGTTTGCTGCCATCTCGTATGAGAAAAGTGAAAACCACATTTTTAGGAATTAGTTCCCCTGATGAATCTTAATTTGCCTTGCCGTTTTCACGAGAAGAATAAGCAGGAGAAATCCATATCTCTTGAACGACTGAACCGATTCGCTTGATTCTTAGCTCATTCGATTCAGAAAAATCAACGAAAAAATACAAAATTCAGAAATAAATCCTTGGAGCTGTAACTTTTCCATAAATCGAGGTGAAAGTTTTATAGCGGACGAAAACCGCTACACTTCGGGATAAGTATCCTCGGTAGTCGCGCGCTGTACTATATATATAACAACTACTTGGCGCGAGACTCTACCGAGTCTCCTGATATACAATAGATGGTGAAGGCGTGTTGCACAATAATTACACAGTTAACATTGCCAAGGGTAGTATTAACCCACCCGCGGCCTCAGAAGTACACCCGCAAGTGCCCATTGGCACTAATAACGAAATGAAAAAGGGCACAAGATAGTCCGCTCACCGATTACAATTTGGAGATGAAGCTGCGTTGTCCTCGTAACTGCTTCGGGACTGGAGTAGAGATCTGTGGTAGCGTCTTTCGGAAAACTGTTCACTCAACAAGAATATCACTGAGATGACTGACTCGATTCTTGCCGAATTCTAGCTGAATTTATACACGCCGACCGAGTTCTCCGGGCTCGACGATTGGCTCCTGACTACGTTTAATCACCTCGTGATTGGTTCCAGGGTTCCTCACTTACTTTCTTAGGAACTTCTAAGGACTGTATTATCTGCACAGCGTATTTCCGCGGAAGTTCGGCGGCTTGGCCAAAAACCGCCGTCTTCCTTAGCGGAAGCAAAAACAGAGTTCTGACTCGCGTTAGAACTCTGGCAGGGCCGCAGGTAGTCGATAATCGACACCCTGCCCTATAATGAAGGGAGGAATCCTTCAGGGCTGATAATTCCTCTATCAGCCCTTATCACAAAAGTCCACTCTCATAGCGGGCACGAAGGTGTGCCACGCGAGTGGAAGTCACGAAAATGTCGAAGCTGCCCACACGTTGCCACAACGGTGGTTCAACGGTGAGGGCAGAGAGAATTTGGAGCCGGCTCTTCCGTACCCCCAAGCCCAGTCCGGAGCAGGCAAGTGGGTGTCCCTCTGTCCCTTCCGACCGAGAAATCGGAGGGCTTCCACCACTAACTGGCATCAGTCTAGAAGTTCCTAAATAACATAAGCAATTTTTCTCCGCGCGATGCGGCCCTGAATCCGCTGCTCTACGCAGCGGTGCGTAGATGGTTGACGCCAATGGGTGGTGATCCGACTCCTATGCGGTGTATTGGTTACGCTGTAACTCAAAGGTGTTAACGGTTCCCCCTAGGTGTCGTTGGGAACCTTAATTGTTCACTCATTTCATCTAATACGCTACCAATTCCCACCCCGAGCCCCGAGCGTGTCCGAGGACGTGCAATACGCTAAAGTTTGTGACGTGCAGCAAAACTGCAACGTCACAGTACATACTGGCGACTACTTTTTAACAGGTCTTCTAGACCTAGGAAGTCAGAGGCGTTCCAAATGAAATATCATTATTTTCTATTCCTAACGGTAACAACATTCGCTGTGGATATATCCCTCCTTCCACCTCTACAGAGGAATCATACTCACGACCATGTGCGCCGCACACAAAGAGTTAAACAGTACCACTCTTCTTCATTTTCAATGCATATTTTTCATTGCCCAGTGATATTAAGTAGTTTTCCTTTTGTAAATATCCTCCAAGTTAGTACTCCGAAACGGTTGGATATCAATTTTGCTGCTTTTGAAGTAAATTCTAACCACTTGCGCAATAGTATGCACAGTCGTGTCATTGTGCTAATATATGAATGGTCAGGAGACTCGGTGGAGTCTCGCGCCAAGTAGTAGTTATATATATACAGCGCGCGACTACCGAGGATACTTATCCCGAAGTGTAGTGGTTATCGTCTGCTATAAATCTTTCACCTCGATTTATGTAAAAGTTACAGCTCCAAGGATTTATTTCTGAATTTTGTATTTTTTCGTTGATTTTTCTGTTTCGAATGAGCCAAGAATCAAGCGAATCGGTTCAGTCGTTCAGGGGATATGAATTTCACCTCGTTATTATTCTCGTAGTACAGGCAAGGCGGATTAAGAGTCATGGGATTCATGCAGAATTCCTAAAAATGTAACTTTCACTTTTTTCATACGAGATGGCAGCAATCAGAAATGCTGCGGGCTGCGGAGATAATATGGCTGTGTTGTGTTTACGTTACCGACACGTTGGTTAAGCCGGTTATGCCATGGTTGGTTATGTGACACAGTCCAATTTTATTTTATTATTATTTTTCAGATCAATTCTTTATTTAGTTAATAAAAGAGCATACTATCCTTGCCCCTGTCGCTGTGATCTTGTGACTATTGAGAATTATGAAATGTCAAAAGTGTTAAGTGCGTAATTCACAAATCACTGTTCACTGTATTTGGTAAACGAGTGCTCATTATCAATAGCTAAAATTCTCAAGTGTCCAGCATATGAATCTTTTAACCAATAATTAGTTAGTAATTATTTACAATTTAAATGCTAGCTATTGGTAATCAGTAGTTGCTTATGTAGACTAATTTCAGCAGTTTAGGTTTGCACTCTGTCAGCTAGGCACTTGATAGTCAGGATACATAAAAAAACTAGACTGAGAATGAGAGAGCTTGCATATATAGCTTATCAAATATAACTTGTAAAGTATTAAGTCAAATCATATACAATTTCAGTAGATTTTGGCTATCGATAATCTCTCCTTTGCTAATCTGAATCATTGTTTGATTTAACGGTTTAGTGTTATAATATTAACCAAGCGATATGCTCATACGCAGCCTAATTTAGTGTAATTATATCGAGACTGTCAAGTTTGTTGCTCATCAAGACACGCTTCAGCTAAAGAGCTAAAATGATTAAGTGATTGTTGTGCTATGCACTGAACAATTTTCAGACCTTTAAATCAAACTAATTTCAGCACTTTAGGATTGCGCTCCATCAGCTAGGCACTTGACAGTCAGGAATAACTTGTAAAGTATTAAATCAAATTATTTCCAATTTCATTACATCAATTCTATCTATTAGGAATCTCTCTTTCGCTAATCTGAATCATTGTTTGATTTAATGCTTTTCAATTATAATCTACTAACAAAAAGACATGAAATCCGTCCAAAAACATTGAAATGTAAGAAAATGCGCCAAGTAGCAGTTGGATTTCCCCCAAAATTGAAATATAACAAAAAAGATAATAGATATCATACAAGAAAGCCAAGTTTTCATTCAAAGATTCCTCGATTTAATTCGCATTAGCAATTAATAATAAATTAACAATAAGTTAGCGATTAACAATAAAAAAAACTTGGCGTTTGCGCGCTTCATTGTGAGGTAAAAAGACAAAGGGAAACTGATTCAAACCCAAAACTGACTCTACTACAATTTAATTTCTTTAAAAGTTTTTCTAGCAATATTACCAGAGCAAGTGCTTCGAATGAAGGGCGTACACGCGAAGTTCTAATTTCGAAACTTCTACTAAAGCGAAATTTCTAATTATTTATCAATGATTTAATTAATAAATTTAAAAGTAGAATTTTATTAAAATGTCAACTGCCATTTCTGTTCAAATATGCACCATCACTATGTGCATGTTTATGTTATTATGTAACTTTAATGTTACAATGTATCTATAATTTCATCATGCACATAGGAGGAGATCTATGAAATTGAGCTGAATGTGAGAATATAGATTCCCTACATAATGTATAGCTTGCACTTGTATGTATGTATGTATATTTATTGTTCCCCTTGAGGTTACAAACCAGTTCCCTACATATGCCTTACTCTATGTATGTTCTTAACCTACGCATGCCTAACCTACGCTCCGCTCGCCCCTATCTCTCCTCCCACGCTCCTCTTTCATCACTCCGCTCGCTACCCCTCGCCTGTGCTGCCCTCTCGCCTCCTGCTCTCTCTCCCGCTCTCGTGAGTACTTCCTACACGCATTTCTGTGCTCCTCTTTTCGGACCAGATTCCTGCCGCTTATTGCCCTGTGGGGCTGTTTCAGGTACTCCATCCATTTCTCGATCGGCCCGCGTTCTCTTTGGCCTATAAATTTTTATCGGCTCCACACTAGCCGACGAGAAATCGAGTTTTCTTTCTGTGGCGAATCTTTGACAGAATTCATATCCCTCACTTCTGGGGGCCGAATTTTTCGGTTAAAATTCGGAGAATTTTGAACCTGTGGCCTGACGTCTCCCCTTGAGCGCCCTCTTGCTGGTTACCACCATCACGGCTGCCACCCACACCGGTCTACTGCCACGGTCGCCAACAACACCTGGATAACCTTTTTTTTTTCTTTTTTTTTACATGGGGGAAATCCTCATGGATTCCCCGCCCCCTTGAGGAGGGAGCGGGGATATGCCGGACTCTTACCAGCTAAAACCCCCATGGTGGCCAGCCTCTGGGGCCATTCAGGGCGGACTCTGGGAACTCTGGACGAACGACATCCAGAGCCCGCCCCGCAGCCCCTCGGCGCGACTACGCGCGACGTCCCGGGGAGGCCCATTTTTGGACCCCCCGCTGTTTTGCATTTCGGCGACTAGACGGGCCACACGTCTAGTCGCCCCTTACCTGGCCCGTTGCCAAGAGGGGCCGCCGTCCTCAGCGAAGACCCCTCACGGGCCGGTGGAATGTATGTGCGCGGCGGGGCTATGGCTCCCCACCGCACACCATTCAAACCCCTTTTTTCTGAGGGGGGGAGGGGGCGCCACGGCTAGGGCCTGTATGCCCCCCGCCGCGGGCGGCCGCCTCTCACCCTCACCCTCGCAACCCGGCCGGGAGCGCCACGCCTCTCCCGGTCGCGCTCAGTGGCCTCCTTCTGCGAGAGAACAGTCTCGCAGAAGGAGGTCACAGCCCGCCAACTCTCCCCGCCGCCGACCATCGCTCTCACGACGGCCGACGGCGAGAGATCGGCGCCTATCTTGCCGACCAGGACAGCGCGCTCAGCCGCCCACGAGGGACAGTCCTCGAGGGCGTGCTGGGCGTCGTCCCGGTCGGCCCCACAGTGGTGGCAGCGGGTATCCACCTCCCTTCCGATGCGTGCCAGATACTCCCCGAAGCATCCATGCCCGGTGAGCATCTGGCACGTCCTGTAGGCGACGCCATGTCTCCTACCGCTATCCGCCCACTCCGTCAAGGAGGGGAGGATAGCCCCGACAGCTCTGCTGGCGATGTTGCGCGGCTCGGACAGCCACGCTCTCCACCGGTCCAGCAGAGCTTGCCGGGCCTGGCGCTTCAGGCCCCCGACCGCTTCGGCCGTGACGAGTTACCCCCTTCGCCGGAGGTCAGCCTGACCGAGATAGACCTCGGCCAGACCTCCGGCAGACCCTTCGGGGTCTTCTTACCCTTCCCTTTCCCCTTCCCAGCAGGAAGGGGAGGGAGAGTCTCCACCGGACTCTCTCGAGAGAGAGCCCCCTCTTGGGGCTCCGCCGCCCCCGCTGAGGAGGGCCCAGGGTCAGAAGGTGCCGCAGGGCTTCCCACGGGCACCGAGGCTGGTGCCTGGGTCGTGGCGGGGGCAACCCCAAAAACTTTCCCAACGGGTGGTGCCGTCACCGACGGCGCTCCCCTTGACACCACCCCGGGCCTCTTACCCCTCTGCCCCTTCCCCTTCGCGGCCGTGCAGGCCTTGCCACCCAGCCGGTGGGTCGACGGCTGCCCCTTTTCTGCGCAGAGAGCGCAGTTGGGGGGCAGTCCGCAACCGGCCGCCATGTGACCTAACCCACCGCACCTATAGCCCGTGTCGGAGCGGTCAACCACCCCGGAGCACGCCGCCCTCGCGTGGCCCCACTCCAGGCATCTAAAGCACTGGAGGGGGCGCTGCGCGAACCCCTCCACCCGTGCGGTGGACCACCCCACACTAATCTTGGCAGCTGCCACGATCTTTTTGGCGGCCGCCAGTGGGCATTGCACCCATGCAACACCCAGCCCATCGGTGGACCGACGGATCTGGCCCGTCTTAACATCCCCCGACGGGCACTGGCCGGCCGCCGCGATCGCGGCAGCTACCTCCTCGCTCGTGACGGAGTCGTCCAATCCCCTCACCCGCAGCTCCGCGCGCTTGCAGGGCAGGGCAACCCTGACCTCCTCACCCGCCAAGACCTGTGTCAGGCGCTGCGAGAGCGCCTGGGCCTTGGGAAGCGAACTCTCACCGAGGATCTCAAGTATGAGACCCCCGGAGACGGCTCTCTTGGGCCTTACCTCACCTATGCCGAGCTCGGCCAGGGAGATTTGGCTTCTCGCCTTAGCCATCACCGCGGCATAGGTGAGCTTACCGCCCTGCGGCACGGTAATGGTTGCCGCCGCCGCCCTAGGTATCCGCGGCATCACCGCCGCGCCGCTCTTCGCCGGAGCAGCTTTCGATCCTGGCTTGACCTGGGCAGAGACCTGTCTGGCCTTTTTCGCCTGGGCCTTGGTCACCCCAGTCGACGGCGGCGCTGTAGAGCTCTTGCCCGCACCCTTTTTGGCCTTCCGGCCCACTACCTTTGCCCACTCCTCGCTCGGAGGAGCGGGAGGTGTGGGCGGGGCGCCCGCTCGCGTATTGGGAGCGGGTTTGGGCTTCGTCCCCTCCCTGTCACCCTTCCACGCCAAGTCTTTCTTCCCAGAAGCGACCGGGAGGACGGGAGCGGGGGTCCCTGATGGCACGGGCGGACGAGCGCCTCTGCAGGCCACCCCACCAGATGGCCCCAGTCCTAGGGACGACAGCTTCCTCTCGAGGATGGATTCCAGCCTCGAGAGGAGCGCCGCCTCCCAGTCCGGGCACCCGCCAGGAAACCCGGGCGCGCCCTTCCGCCCTTTCACCGCCGAACCAATAGGGCCCGAGGTACCCGCCCCTTGGCGGCTGACGATCTCCACCTTCCTCGAGAGGGAGAGGATCTCCCCCTCGAGGTCGGCGACCCTAGCCCTCAGGCGCCTGTTTTCGGCCTCGGACAACGATGCCTTCCCGTCCGAGTTCGTCCTCGAGACCAACTCGGTTGCCCCTCGGATCCCCGTTTGGGCAGCCTCCTTCAATTGCGCCTCGTAGGTGCCCTTAAGGTTACCGGACGTGGCTGCTAAATGGCATACCGAGTCCATGGCGTCAAGGACCATCGCAGCCACGTTCGGAGAGGAGCTGACCCGCATCTTGCGGACCAGTTCGGCCTCCTTGCGTAGGGCCTGAGGCGGGAGAACAAGTCGCCTCAGGAGAGGCAGCTCGCTCCGCCGCGTCAGGCGGCCGGCAAACCGCCTCGCCTTGGCGGACCCCGCGGATGTCTTGGACACACGCGAGACCACCGACGAGACCGAGCCACCGGAGAGGGTGGAGGAATCTAACTCCGAGTCGGACTCGATCGTTCTGACCCTCTTTCCGGCCCTGGCGCGTGGTGGGCGGGGCTTGACAAACCCCTCCCCCCCTTTGCCATCTAACTCCTGTGACCCAGCGGCACCGTCGCTGGAATCACCCTTCCCAAGCACTCTCGTGGCATTGGAAGATGCGCTGGGCGAGTGGCCCATCAACGCACCCCTGCAGTCGTCGGATGACGACGCGCATTGGCCTGCTTGCCCACCTTTGCGCGCCGGTACTAAGGAGTCGCACCTTTGCACCGTCATCGACATATTTTTCGTAACTCCTTCCATAATTGATTTATTTTCGGGGTTTCTTCCCCTATCCCCCTTGAGGCGGGAAAAATTTCCGGGGGTATCCGCCCCCGGTCAGTGTGTGTGTGCGTGTGTGTGCCCCTCTGGGATGTACTGCCCCGTGGGGCAGGGTGACCAGAAGGGAATGTTAGTGTGAAATGTGTGTGAACGTGTGCCCCCCACGCTGTGCTACCCCGTGAGGTAGGTTGCGTGAGGGGAGTGTAGGTGTGTGTGTGTGTGTGTGTGCATGTGTGTGCGGTGCAATCTTAATAAGTCCCTCTTCACAGCGTGCCCGCCCGGAAAGGGAGTCCCTTCCAGGGCCGAAGGCCCCGCCGGTATGGCCTCGCTGATCATTAGAGGAACCGCAAGCCCCCTCACCACGACAAGGTGTTGCACCACGAGGGGGAAATGAACTGAGACCTTTTTTCTTTAACGTGGGGAAATCCTCATGGACACCCCGCCGCCCTGATGGGGGCGACGGGGTAGTGCCGGACTCTTACCGGCTAAAACCCCACGGTGGCCATCCTCGGCGCTTACTGGGGCGACACCAGGAACTCTGGTAGAACACTACCGGTGCCGCCCCGCGCCCGCCCCCTAAGGGGGGCTCGTCTCGTGGTGGGGAGTGGCCGTCCGCTCTCTCGCTTTCACGAGAGAGGGAGGCTTCCCCCACTACTCGCGGGGCGACACGGCTCGCCGCACTCCTTTGCCAACAGCGAAGGAGGCGGGAACCGTGCCCCCGCACTACCAATCCCTCCTGGGCGGGTCGTGCGACCACTACACGCCCGCCCGCTTGCGGAGGCGACAGAGCCACCACTCTGCCACCTCGCGGCCCCTTGGCACGTGCCCGGCCCACCGGCAAGGAAACCCACCGGCGAGTCCGGGCCGCCAAACTTAGTCGGAGGGAGCGGCGTCCCCCCGTGCGGACGGCGGCGGGGACGGGCCCTCCCCAAACGGAAGGGGTCCGTCCTCTCCCGCCGCAGCTCCGCCTGCTCCTTCTGGGAGACCTCTCCACGACCTCTCGCTGCCGAGGATCTGTCGGATGACCGTTGGCAGCGAGAGGTCCCCTCCGATATACTGGACCAGGACACGGCGCTGTTCCCTCCAGGCCCTGCAATACTGGAGGGTATGTTGCGCCGTGTCCTGGTCCCCGTCGCAATGATGGCACTGTGCCGTCGCCTCCTTCCCGATGCGACGCAGGTACTCACCGAAGCAGCCGTGCCCGGTAAGCACCTGCGTCGCGCGGTAGGAGAGCTGCCCCCTGCCGCGACTCACCCAAGCCTCAAGGCTCGGGAGAATCGCCCCGACGGGTCTGTGGCGGGAGTTGGCCTGATCTTCCAGCCTTTCCCACCACATCTCGAAAACGAGCCGCCGGGTCTGGCGCTTGAGCTCCTCGACCGACCGTTCCGTGGGTATTCCGCCCCTATCGCGGAGGACGCGAAGACCCGAATAGGTCCTCCAGGGAGATCGTGGGATATCCTCGCACGACCCTGACGGCCATCCGACGCTGTACCCTGAATAACAGGGCACAATCGCGCCGGCTGGCTGCCAGGTCGTCCGCCCAGACTGGTGCTCCGTAGAGCACCATGGAACGGACGACTCCCACATAAAGGCGTCGAACATCCTCCCACGGTCCCCCGATGTTGGACAGCAGGGGTCCTAAAGCGCCTGCCGCCTTCTCAACTCGGGGGATAAGCCGGCCGAAGTGCTCGTTAAAGCGCCAGAGGCCGTCCAGGGTGAGTCCGAGATACTTCATCGTGTCTCTCACCTGGTCGCGGGTCTCTCCTACCGCAATCCACCGCTGGGCAGGCGGCCCCGCAGACCGTCGGCGATCGTAAAACCAGATCGCCTGTGACGTCACCGAGGCGCGTCGGGAGAGGACCGTGTCTGGCAGGCGGCTCAACACCACCGAACAGCCCGGCATGGTCCCCTCGGTCACCGATACCACGGAGGCGACGGACTTGTCCGAGTCATCGGACTCGTCCGCGCTGTCCTCGGTGGGCCGGACGCCCTCTTGCTTCGGCTTCTTGCCACGTGCTGCTCGCACGTCGGAGGGGGTCGCAGGCGGTCCCATTCCGCTGACGGAATGGGTAACCGTGCTGCCACCCTCCTCCTCTCCCTTCTTGGAGCTGGGAATCTCCACATCTACGTTTTGGCACGTTTCAAAACTATTCACTTTGTTTGCGCTATCCATGGTTTTTGAGTTTTCGGGCCTCCGCCCATGCCTCCCATCAACGTCCAGTGAGTGTACAGTAATGTGTGTGTGTATGTAGTGTGTATTGAGAGACGGTCATCGCCCGGAAAATCCGAACCCCCTGAGCGAGGAGGGCCGGCCGCGCCGTCGCGGCGGCTAAGCTTTTTAAGGCATCCACGGGTGGCGTCGGAAGAGCCCCCCGGGACGGGCTGCAGGGTCCCATCCGGTCACCAGCCGGCACTACAACCCGCCCCGAGATTATTCGCCCCTGATAGGGCAGCCTCCCCGTTGGTTAGATGGGGTTCGGGCCCCTGTACTAGGGAGCGGCCCGGGTGTGCCATCTCCGGTTTATCAACTGTACCCTCCCGTGGTACCACCGCGACAGAACGACCGACCACCCCCCGAACGGGGAGAACGGCCCCGAGCGAGACCGCCTCTCGTCTGTGTGTGAGTGTAATGTAGGGTGTGTTTCTGTGTGTGTGTGTGCTCCCCGGCGGTGGACCACCTCAAAGAGGCGGCATACCACGGGAGAGTGTGTATAAGCGTAAGTGTGCGCTGGTTTTGGTCCGCGGTGACTGCTTACGCGAGTCGCAACAGTCCAGTTGGAACCGGAGGGGCCCCCTATCCGCCACCCGGGGACGCGCCGTGTCGGAGACCAGCAACTCCCTCCGCGATACTGGTGGGTCGTGGGAATGACTTAGAGTCGGCCCAACAGCACCAGTACCGCGGCACGGCCCGCCCCGGAGACCTAAACCAGACCTTTTTTTTTTGACGCAGTGAAAATCCCTGAACGGATACCCCGTCTCTCTGGGGGGACAGGCGGGGTTATGTGGGGCTTGCACTCACTAAAAACACTACGGTGACCTCGAAGACATGACGGGGCGGGCCCTGGGAAGACCAGAGGATGCTACCAGGACCCGCCACTGTCTTGGCACGGGTAGTGCCACATACCCCGGGGGAGGAGTCCCCCCCCCCCCCCCTTGAGCTCCACCTGTAGTTTGGGTGACGGGCGGGCCACACGCCTATCACCCCCTCACGCGGCTGGAGTGCAATGGAGGGACCCAGCCCCCCAGCTGAGCCCTCCGCCGGCCGCGCGGACGTTTTTTGTGCGGCGGGAGAGCCATGGCTCTCTCCCGCGGCCGTCCCCCATTGATGTTCCCGGCAGGAGGGGAGGGAAGAGGAGTGGGCGGCACCGTCAGCGCGTGGTGAGAGCTTTCACTTTCTCCATCCCACCCTCACCCGGGATCTCTAACAATAGAGCTCCTCAATGAGCTTCCCCACGCGGCGCAGGATTCTATCCTCCAAGGATGGTTGGTCCTCGGAGGCGGGTCCCGCATTGGGTGAATGCGGAACTGGGGTCCTCTCAAGGAGCATAAGGACCTGCGCCCTTAGGTCCGCCGACTACTTGCGGGACTCCTGAAGCTCCCTCGTCAGTGCAGCGACTTGCGCGTGCAGCGCGAGTGCTTCCCTCTTCTCCTCTGAGGGTGAACGAGAGGCGCTCGCCCTCATGGAGAGTTCGGCTGTGGCAGCAGAGACGTGAAGGGCAGAATCCGCCAACTCCTTCTGCAGCGTGCCTTTGAGGCCCATCCAGACAGACGCCACTCGAGAGATGGCCGCCGCCCTCTCGAACATTTCTGCCCCAACGTCAGCGGTATTGAGGAGCCTTAGCCGCTGTGCCAAGGCAATCCCCTCCTCGCTCTTCCTCCTCTCCCTCCTGATCCGACTCCTCTCCGCTTCCGCGGAGAGGGGGACAGAACACTCCCTCTTGGTTGAGCCGGTACGCCGCGTTTTCGTGACGCTTGAACTAGCCGATCTGCTCGACGTGGTCGAGCAGTCGGAGTTCATCTCCTCGTCAGTGGCAAAAGGACCGAGCACCTTTCTCTTCTTTGCCCGCCCGCTCTCCTTGGGCAACTCTGGGATGATAACTGAACACTCCCTCAAAGTCACCTTCGAGGTTTGTGTCCAGCGACCACTGGCGCCTCCCTGGGGAACTGTGAAGACCGTGTCCTCACACTTCCCTTCATTTATTGGCACGCTTGGGGCATTAAACGGTGCGTCGGCCAAGTGGCCCACCGGCGCATCGCTACGGTTGTCGGATGACGACGAGTTCGGGCCCGCTTGCCCACCCTTACTCGCCGGAACTGATTTTTATTTAGGGGTTTCTTCCCCGGCCCCCCTTGATGCGGGGGCATCCCCGGGGGTATCCGCCCCCGGTCAGTGTGTGTGAGTGAGAGTGTGTGTGTACGGTGCAACTTGGTAAGTTCCTCTTCACAGCGCGCCCGCCCGGCATGGGAGTTCCTGCCAGAGCCCGAAGGCCCCGTCGGTATGGCCACGCTGATCATTAGAGGAACCGCAAGCCCCCTCACCACGTCAAGGTGTTGCACCACGAGGGGGAGACCTTTTTTTTGCGGTGACCTCGGAGACATGATGGGGCGGGCCCTGGGAAGACCAGAGGATGCTACCAGGACCCGCCACTGTCTTAGTACGGGTTGTGCCACATACCCCGGGGGAGGAGTCCCCCTCCCCCCGTTGAGTTCCGCCTGGAGATTGGGTGACGGACGGGCCACACGCCCATCACCCCTTCACGCGGCCGGAGTGCAATGGAAGGACCCAGCCCCCCAGCTGAGCCCCCCGCCGACCGAGGCCTAACCCATTTTTTTTTTGTTGACGCAGAGGGAAATCTTTTAAAGATACCCCACTCTTCTAAGGGGAAAAGAGTGAGGTTATGTGGGATTTCCACCCACTAAAACCCTCTGCGATGGCCTTCCATTGCGTTTGTCGAATGCCCCGGGATCTCCTATGGAATGCAACCGTTGCATTCGTCGCCTGTGTCTCGGAGTCGAGACTCTTCCTTGAAGTGGGGGATTTCCCCGTTCTATGTGAGTGTTAAGAATGTGGGGGGCCATTCTCCTGCGCTCTTTCATACCCGAAGTACTTTTGAGGGGTTCCTCCGTTCCCTATGTCGGGGGAACCCGTACTTCCGCTTCGTTAGATTTTTCCGATGCCGCCTCGAGGTCAGGGTGAAATTATTTCCGCCCTGAGTCGTGTTTGCCTGGTTTTTAGGACCTTCTTCTTTTGTTTGGGGGCCCACGGCTCCTTTTTTTTTTACGTGGTGGAAATCCTTCCTAGGATTCCCCGGCCCTCCTGAGGAGAGGGCGGGGATATGCCGGACTTCTACCGGCTAAAACCACCACGGTGGCCTTCCAAGAGACCCTCCAGGGACAGTAGTCGGGAACACCCAATAGGGTATACTTCCAACCACCGCCCTGGGGGGCCTACGGCTCCTGCGCTCCTTGCGCTTGGGGTCCTGTCGTTCCCGTTCTCTCTCCTTATCTTCTTTGTCGCGGATGACTTCCTCGCAGAAGGAGGAGATGGCGATCCAGTCTTCGGGGCTGGTCAGCATGGCTACCACCATGGAGGCCAGTGTGACCTGTTGCCCGATTTTGACTTCCAGGGTGTCCCGTTGCGGTGTGTAACTAGGACAGCTCTCCAGCGTGTGACGGGCAGAGTCCATGTCTGCCCCGCACGAGAAACAGCGTGGGTCTTCCTCGGCTCCGATTCTGCATAGGTAATCCCCAAATATTCCGTGTCCTGTGAGTATTTGGGATAGCCTGTATGATAGCACTCCGTGCTCCCTATGGAGCCAGGCGTCAAAATGTGGGAGGATCGCTTTGACGATCCTCCTTTTGGCGCCGCTTCCTTCTAGAAGTTGGAGTCGCCATTTATTCCTGGCGTCTCGGAGTGACTCCATCCTGATTCCCTGGCGAGTTTTCCAGGGGAGGAGTTCACCTTCTGTCTCGTGAATTTCACAGATTCTGCGGTACGTGTTGGCTTCCGCTTCTGCCTGCAGATCGAACGGCATTGATCCTGCCAGTACTGTGGCCGTCTCAAAAGAGACATCGCAGTATGCACGGATCGTACGTAGGGCCATCCTTCTTTGAACTCTGCGCACCAGGTTGCGCTTCTTCTTCCCGCCTATCTCAGAATCGGCCATCCAGATAGGTGCGCCGTACAGCATCATGCTTCGGATGACTCCAGTGTACAGGCGCCTCACCTTTGCTCCTGGTCCCCCGATGTTTGGGAGGATTGCGCCGAGCTGGTTGCTCGCTTTCTCCACGGTCGGCGCTCGATGTCCGAGGTGGTGTTCAAAACGCCATCGTCCATCCAGCGTGAGACCAAGATACTTCATTCTGATTCTGAGCGCAGAGCCGTCCACTCGCAGCCAGTGCTGTGGGGGTTTGCGAGTCAGGGGGAGGTTGTGGAGCCATATAGCCTCAGTCTTGGCGGCATTAACGGTCAGGCCCAGGTGCTTGATTGCCCTAGTTATGGAGGAGACTCCAAGCTCCGCTAGGCGCAGTGTCCGTTGCCACGATTCTTCCTTTGCCAGGATCAGTGTATCGTCTGCGTAGCAGACTATAGTCACACCGGTTGGCAGAGGAGTGTGCAGGGTGGAGTCATACCCCACATTCCAGAGGAGGGGGCCTAGAACCGAGCCCTGGGGGGCCCCTCTATTGACGTGCCTGCTGGTAGTGTTTCCGCCCGCGGTTGGGTATAGGATCTGCCTGCTTTCCAGGTAGTCGCGGATAACACGCCTGAGGCAATCCGGCACCTCGTGTGTTTTTAGTGATTCCATCACTACCGTCCATGGCAAGGAGTTGAAGGCGTTGGATATATCTATTGATATCGCCAGCACCACTCCTCCCTGGTCGATCGCCTCTATGTGGAACTTTCTCACCAGTGAGATGGCGTCCATTGTCGACAGTCCTTTCCGGATTCCGAACTGGTGCTTTGACAGGTTGGGGCCGGTCCTTGTTAGGTGTTTCGTTAGGCGAGTCCCCACTACTCGCTCGAACAGCTTGCCCAGCACGTCTAGGAGGCAGATCGGCCTGCACGATGAAGGAGCGCCAGGTACTTTTCCGGGTTTTGGAATAAGGACCATTAGGGCCTGCTTCCAGGCTACAGGGATCTTTCCCGTGCTCAGGCAGGCGTTAAACAAGCGGGTTAGGCGCTCTCCCAGAGCGCCTGCTGCTCTGGCGATGATGTGGCCGGAGATGCCGTCTGGTCCGGGGGCTCCACACCGGGTCGTCATATCCTTGATTGCGGTTTTCATCTCGTTGTTGTTGATGAGTAGTTCCGCCGGCCATGGCCTCGTTGAAGGCGGGGCTCCGACTCTGTGGTCTTCGCATGCAGGGAAGAGGGAATCCACCAGCTGCTTCACCACCGGTGGTTCCAGGGTCTCAGCCAGTGGCGGGCCTCTTGCCCGGAGTTTCCCCAGGGCCAGGCGGTAACCTGGTCCCCATGGATCGCTGTTGAGGTTCTGCTCGAGATTGTTTCGACTTTTGATCTTGGCTTCAGTGATGGCCTTCTGGAGGTTTTTAACCGCCTCGCGGTATGCTCTGTACAGGATATCTTCTGTGGCCTGGTCGCGGTTTCGCTTGCGTCTAGCCCGCGTGAAACGCCTGCGTTCCGTGGTGCACAGATTTCTTAGGTCTCTGATGTCCTGGGACCACCAGTACACTGATTTTTTGGTCCTTGTACCGCGGCATTTTGGCATTGAGACGTCGCAAGCCTTGGCAATGGTCTCACGGAGCCATGTTGCCTCTGCTTCGACGTCCGGTGTCTCCTCCACGGGAGTGGGCACCCAGGATGCTGCTAAGATTGCGGCGTCGAAGAGGTCCTCCTCCATCCTCGAGCTTTCCGCGGCTGAGGGGGGAGGGCACCCGCAGGGGGGCGGGACCAGCTGTTGCGACGTCCATGGCGATGTATTTATGGTCGCTGAGGGTTTCAGTGTCCTCTATCACCCTCCATCCCGTGGTGCGTTGCTGAGCGGAGGCGTTGGCCCATGTCAGGTCGACTATGGACCAGCCTTCCCTCTTCATGCAGGTGGGAGAGGAGCCTTGGTTCAGGATCCGCAGGTCCTGTCCAGCTGCCCAGTCTTCTGTTGAGTCCCCTCTGGCGTTTGTGTGAGGATTTCTCCATGTTTTGGCATTGGCGTTGAAGTCGCCCGCTATGAGTACCGGTCGGTTTCCGAGGCTGGCGATGCTGCTCCTGATCTCTGCCAGCAGAGCATCGTATTGGACCAGAGTCCAGCTCGGTGGGGCGTATACGGCGACTAGGCAAAACTTGCCCCAGTCCGCCACCACAAATCCTTCGCCTCTGTCTCGTAGGGATACCTGAGGTGAGCCCGGTATCATCTGGCCTACGATGGCCCCCGCAGGGGGTGTACGTAGGTGGAAAGGTCTGGGTACCGGGCTGATTCCTACGCACACTATGGTGGGTAGCGTCACCACGGGTCAACCGAGTCGCATGGTATTGGCATACCAGAAAGCCTGGCTGTAGGGCCTAAACTGGGAGTGGTAGCGTACGCGCGCGCGCGGGCGCCCACGGACGGTCATACCAGTCGACCGCGAATACTGGTACCACGGGGTCGGGAGCCCCACGGCCTCGGGCCGTGCCTGACATGGGATGGACCATCGTGGTGGCAGTGGTTAACTCCGTACGCTGGAGTAGGGACCCCATTGGGTCCCGGCGTGTGAGTTGCGCACCACTAACTCGGGCGCCAGTCTTCCTTAACTGGCAGAGCGTGGATAGTCGCTCGGTCTCACCATTGGCTGGGCGTTTGGGCCTACACCCACCGCTCTCACTGGTAAGCTGGTAACCTTGCGGAGCGGTGCCGTTCTGCAAGGCCTGGCGCGCCCGGCTGTGCGTTCCATGCAGCCCCGTGCCCATGGGGGACGTGTGGGTAGGGCCTTATGGGCGGGTACCGCACGTTAAATCAAACGACACTTTCTGGCCTACGATGGCCACAGTGCCGTGGTCGTCACCCAGCCAGCTTGGGTTGTCAGGGATCCGGTAGGGTTCCGCGACTAGGGCGACTCCTATGGACCACTCAGCCATTGTCTGCGTAAGCAGGTCCTGGGATCGAGCCGAGTGGTTGATATTCGCCTGTAGGATGGTTACCGTGGGGGCACGACCGCCCATCATGTTGGGGAGGCGTCCATGGCCTCCTCCCGGCTGGTGATCTCCATTGGCTGGTCCACCGGAGGTGGGGGTGCCGGAGATGACGTACTCTTCCGTGGCTCTTCTGGATGTTGGCCTGGCTTTCCGGAGGCCTTGGGGGGCACGCGCTTGGAGGCGTCGGCTGGCTTTCTCCGTGCGGCCTTGCTGGCCTTGGGTGGGGAGCACTTCTGGGTGCTTAGGCGGTGATTGCTAGGGACACCTAGGTCCGCGCACAGTGGACATTTGGGTGGGGCGGAACAGCCGCTGGCCCTGTCGTCCGTCTCGCCGCAGTTGTAGCAGCGCTGGCTGCGGTCTGTTTGCCCCTGGCACTGCTGGCTAACGTGACCTTTCTCGAGGCACCTGAAGCACTGGAGAGGGCGAGTTTCCAGGATCTGGACTCTTGCGGATGTCCAGCCGACTCTTATTCTTCCCAGCTCTCCGAGCCTCTTTGCCGTTGCCACAGGGTAGCGAATCCATAGGGATCCCATTTTTGTGGGGGGACGTCGAATCTCGCCTGTTTTAATATCCTGGGCGAGGCAGGGAACTGCTTTGGCGATGGCCTCTGTCACCTCTCCGGGAGTTGCCGAGTCGTCCTGGCCGCTGATCCGTATGTCCGCGGTTTTCGTGGGCAGGGAGACTTACTTGGTCCACTCCGGATAGTGCCGTGCGGAGGCTTGCCACGAGACGTTCTGCCTTGGCAGGGCCGTCTGTGTCGGGTACCTCCAAGATGAGGCCACCGTTTATCGCCCGGCGGGTTCGCAGGTCGGTGATGCCCAGGTCGGCTAGGTCGACCTTCTCCTTGGCTGACGTCATGATTTCTGCGTAAGATGTCTTGGCACCTGGAGCCACCGTTAGGGTGACTGCCGCGTGCCTTCGCACCTTCAGCTTCGTCTTCGCGTTCTTCTTCTGCGGAGGAGACTTCTGTGCAGGCTTTTGGGGCTTGCGGGGGGTTTCAGTCCGTGCCCCGGTAGTCTGGGCCTTGCCACGTGCGGGCGTGGACGTGTTCCCCGAAGTTGCTGTGACGGGAACAGTCCTGTCTTGCGTCCTCGTTTTCCTGCCGACGACCTTTGACCAAGGTGTCTCCTCTTTGGAAGCCTCCATCTGGGCTGCTGCGATTCTCGCCTCCTCTCGGTTGCGATTGGTCCTCTCCGGCAGGTCCCCTGTTGGTTTTACCGACTGCCTCACCTTGGGGCCGGGTTTTGGCGTAGATGAGGCAGAGGTAGCTTCGGGCTTCTCTGTGAGGTTCTTGGGACCAGATCCCAGAACCTGATAGATCTCCGTCCTGAAGGTCGCAAGCTGGGATATCACCAGGTTGGACATCTTCTGGAGGAGATCTTCCTGCCTCATGTCTTCCTGCGGCGGCTTGGGATGGTCCTCGACGGATACCTTTGCCGGTGGCTGGGATTTTTTTTGGAGGGGCGCTGCTTGTCCCGAGACTTCAGCTCCTCCATTTCGGACCTCAGGGTTGCGAGCTCCTTCTCCATATTCCAGACCTTGGTTCGGAGCTGGAGGTTTTCTTGTTCGAGGGCGGTGTTGCCCCCAGATGCGGTGGTGCGCATCGCCATCTCCGTGGAGTTCGTTCTGATCTTCATGGATGCCACCCTCAGGAAACGCTTGTATGTCCCCTTCAGGTGACCCGAAGTTGCAGCGATCTTTTCCACGGTCTTTAGTTGCTCAAGGGTGGAGGCTCCCAGAGCTGCTGTTGGGAGTTCCCTTGCCTCGGCCACCAGGTCTTCAGGTTTCGGAAGTTTTTTATTCTTCCTTGACACCGGGGGGGGGGGGGGTCGATCTTGGGGTCGAATACAGGATCGGATCCTTCCGACTCGTCCGATGAGGATGAAGATTCTATACTCGCCGGTTTCTTCCTCTTCTCCTTGGAAGAGGGGTTGTTCCTCTCCTTGGGAGGCCTGTTACGGTGTCTAACCTTTTTTGAGGCTATGGAGGTGGCCGTAGAGCAGACCATTAGAGAATTACGTGCTCGCAGAAGGAGACGACCGCATCCCAACGATTCGCGCCGTCGAGCATCCGACCCACGATGCCCGACAGCACGAAATCTCGTCGTACCTATCTCGTCGACCAGGACGGCGCGCTCGACCGCCCACGCTGGATAGAATTCCAGCGTGTGCTGCACGCCGTCCCGGTCGGCCGCACAATGGTGGCAGCGGGTCGTGGCCTCCCTGCCAATCCTGGCCAGGTACTCACCGAAGCAGCCATGCCCGGTCAGAACCTGGCAGAGGCGGTACGTGACACCCCCAAAACCCCTATCCGCCCAGCGTTGGAGATGCGGACGGATAGCCCCGACAGCCCTGGTGGGCTCGATACCCGGTTCATCGAGCCAGCTGACCCACGAGTCCACCAGATACTGCCGGGACTGGCGCTTCAAGTCGACAGATAGGCGCGGGCGACCCGCTGCAGTGTGACGGGGCAGCGTAGCCCGTCCCAAAACTCCCGCTCTCGGGCAAAGCCGCCTCGCACTCGCCGCTTAACCTCAACAACCGTTGCTCCAAGGGGGACCGCCAAACCTAGCGAATAAATACCAATGCGCCTTTATCTTGTTTCGAGCCCGATATAGCGACGATATCAGCGAGTCGATCGAGGAGCGCGAGTTAAGCTCGAGGAGAATGGACCCGACGAGTCCTACCTGCGAGCCATACAGACGGTGCAGATACGCCGATTGACGTGCCGATCAGGCCGCTCTGACCCTGGACAGACGACGGACGACGCAACGGCGACAGACTGACGGGCGTACCAGGGGCTCCTAGCTCTCGCTGGCTGAAGGCAGCGGCGGAGAGCGCAGCGTAGCGAAACGATCGATCCCAGCGCGCGGGATCGATACGCGAGCCCTCGATACCGGTCGAGACCGATCGGCGCGGCGGCACCGAGAGATCGATAGCGTAAGGCGGCAACGTAACGCGAAACGAATTTTACGTAGGACCGGAAGCTCCTCACTTTGTGAGCGACCTTCGCAGCAAGCGTGACGCGAGTGCGAGTGCGAGCTACTGTAAGACGATTCGAGGAGTAGAGAGAGCGATCCAGTGAGCGAGTTAATACCGGTAAGCCCAGCGAAATGCCGCCTGCCTATTGCATGTAGAGATCTCGGTGCCGGCCGTTCACCCTCCGACAAGAGGCTACCCTGGCGCGAGTGACCACCGGTCACCAGGCGGCTACCCCTTGGGGCGACTCTTCAAGTTGCCACAAAGTCCCCGGTTCGTGAAGAACACCGCGAGTCCTTAGATTGGGAGGCGTACGAAAGCCAGGAGCGGCCCGGCCGCCACCATCTAGTTTTGTACCTTGCATGCGAACGGTTTTGGGTTTTCCGGCTTCAAGGCTCGTGGATCGGCCGCCTATCTTTTGCGAGTGCAGAGCGACTGCAATATTTCGAGACTCTGTCCGACTCATTGGCGTGTCCGAGCCTTCCAACAGGCGAGCGTCCGGCAAGCGCGACCGGCCGGGATAATAGATTGTGTAGCGGCTACGGGAAAGCCGAGGGTCCGAACGCCGACGTTCAGACGCGAGCGCTAGGACGTAGGATTTTCCGGCCAGTTCCCCGCCAGTAATAAACACCGTTGCCACCCCTCCGCGTGGGTTTATTCAGCCTCCTTTCCCAACCCGAATACCTTCGCCACTCTACCGTCCACGAGTTAGCCCGGCCGACACCGGCGAGTGCCGCCGAGTCCAGCCCGTGGCAAGCGGGAGGCACCAACAAGGACGAGGGTGGACCTACTAGAAATTCGGCCCTTATCGGGGCCTGGCGCCCAGCATTTTCCCTTTTCCACCCTCCAGGAACCCCGGACGGACGTAGGCGAAGTTGGAACGCGTCCACCCGGACCGACGCGGACAGGGGTCCGGAGAAATACGCTTACAGCAGGTACGGAGGCACTCGGTGGTACTCGAGCGCCTCCATGATCCTGCCCCAAGGGAGGGAGTTGAAGGCATTGACGATGTCCAAAGACACCGACAATCCCGGCCACCTCACCCCGGGAGATCGCCGCGTCCGCGAAGGCCCTAACACGGCTGACGGCGTCAACCGTGGAGCGGGCCTCGCGGAACCTGAACTGACACTCGCTCAGATCGGGCCCCACCTCGGACAGGTGCCGGACGAGTCGGTTGGCGATTACTCGCTCAAACCACTTTTCTGACTCGTCCAGCAGACAAATCGGCCGGTAAGCTGACTGGGAGTCAGCGGGCTTTCCCTCCTTGTGGAAAAGGACGAGCCTCGATTTTCTCCAAGCCCTGGGGAAACAGCCCATCTCCAGGCACTTGGAGAAGAGGTCCCGAAACCTCGGGCCCCAGACCCTGCTGGTCAGACCCCAGGCCTTGCCAGGGATACCGTCCGGCCCATGAGCTCTCCTGCCGGAGAGCTTCCTGGTCGCCCTAGCAAGCTCCTCGTCCGAGACGGTCAGGTCGTCGGCCGCCTCGGAGCGGGCGCCCCCACGCATCCTCGTCGATGGTGGCGAGGTGCTGAGCCCAGGCTCTGCTCTTGGCTGCCCTGATGGCGGTCTGCAGGAGGCGCGTCCTAGCGGAGAAGCCCTCCCAGAGGACCGCCTCCTCAGCGAGGGATCTGCGAGCCCTGCGTCTAGCTCTGGTGTACTGGCTTCTGGCGCGGATGGTGTTGCGCCGGAGATCCGCGATCTCCTCAGACCATCAGTACACCTGTCCCCGGGGGACGGATTTCGAGGCCCGGGCCATGGCGACGTCACACACCGTCGCCATATCGGCCCGCAAGATCTCCACCTCGCCGCCGGGGTCGACGAAGGGCTCCCTCGCTGGCCAATTCATGACCAGGGCAGCCGCAACCAGCAGGTCTTCGTCCAGGGTTCGGGACCTCCATCCTGACGGCAGTGTCCCAGGCCCGCCATGGTGGCGGCCTCGGGCAGCCGAGGGGGGCGTGCTCGGGAGGAGGGTCATTGTCACGTATAAGTGATCGGAGAATGACTCCAGACCCTCCTCCACACGCCAGCCCTCCACCCAGCGCACGGCCGAGGGGGAAGCCCACGTCAAATCGACGATGGACACCCCCTGCACCCGTACGCAGGTGGGGGTGGACCCTTGGTTCAACAACCTCAGGTCCAACCCCGCTGCCCAGTCCCCGAGAATCATCCCCCTACGGTCAGTGCTGGGGGAACCCCACGCTGTAGCGTGGGCATTGAAGTCCCTCAGCACGAGCATCCGACCGCCGAGATGCGGCCGGATGCTGGCGCTCAGCTGGTCGAGTGCCGACTCGTAGTCGATGATGGGGATGTTCGAGGACAGGTAGACCGCCACCACCACCAGATCCTTCCAGAGGGCGGCTACGAAACCCCGGCCCTGCCCGATAAGGCGGACGCTACCGAAACTCGCAGCCGCGAGGCCTTTTTTTTTTTTTTTGGAGGGCGACCACGGACTCGCGGTACGCCGCGTACAGCGGGACCACCTCCGCCGCCTGATTCCGCCGTCTCCGTGCAGCCGCGAGGCTTTTTTTTTTTTTGACGCAGTGAAAATCCCTGAACGGATACCCCGTCTCTCTGGGGGGAGAGGCGGGATTATGTGGGGCTTGCACCCACTAAAAACACTGCGGTGACCTCGAAGACATGAGGGGGCGGGCCCTGGGAAGACCAGAGCATGCTACCAGGACCCGCCACTGTGTTGCCACGGGTAGTGCCACATACCCGGGGGGAGGAGTTCCCTCCCCCCGTTGAGTTCCACCTGTAGTTTGGGTGACGGGCGGGCCACACGCCCATCACCCCCTCACGCGGCCGGAGTGCAATGGAGGGACCCAGCCCCCCAGCTGAGCCCCCCGCCGACCGCGCGGACGTTTTTTGTGCCGCGGGAGAGCCGTGGCTCTCTCCCGCGGCCGTCCCCCGTTGATGTTCCCGGTAGGAGGGGAGGGAAGAGGAGTGGGCGGCACCGTCACGGTGGCGCTTGGAGGTCCGGCCTCCTTCTCCTCCCCCTGCCCCTCCACCCGGGGACCCACGCCGCTCGGGATGGCGCTGCCGCTCCCGAGCCCTCTCGGTCGCCTCCTTCGCGAGCATTACCTGGTCGCAGAAGGAGACGACCGAGTCCCACTTCTCCGCGCTGTCGAGCATCTTGCTAACGATGCTCGACAGCGCGAGATCCTCTCCGATTATGCCGACCAGGACGGCGCGCTCGTCCGCCCACGCTGGACAGTGCTCCAGCGTGTGCTGCGCGTCGTCCCGGTCGGCCACACAATGGTGGCAGCGGGCCGTGGCCTCCCTGCCGATCCTGGCCAGGTACTCACCGAAACTACCATGCCCGGTGAGCACCGGTGAGCACCCGCCGCGCGCTCTCGCAAAAAGCGAGGCTGACGCTACAAAAGAACGAGGGCAGGGGCGGTCCGGTTAGAGCCGATAGGCCCCTCGCCGGAGACGTCCGCCCCTCGCCCGTCCTCGGCGACCGGGAGCTTGGCGCCGCTCCCGGTCGCGTTCGGCGGCCTCCTTCTGCGAGAGAACGGTCTCGCAGAAGGAGGCCACCGCCACCCAATTCTCCTCGCCGGCGACCATGGCTTTCACGACGGCCGCCGGCGAGAGATCCTCCCCTATCTGGCCGACCAGGACGGCACGCTCAGCGTCCCACGAGGGACACTCCTCGAGGGTGTGCTGAGCGTCGTCCCGGTCGGCCCCGCAGTGGTGGCAGCGGGTGTCCGCCTCCCGCCCTATGCGCGCCAGATACCCACCGAAGCAACCATGTCCGGTGAGCATCTGGCACGCCCTATAGGTGACGCCGTGTCTCCTACCGCTATCCGCCCATTCCGCCAACGAGGGGAGGATAGCCCCGACAGCCCTGCTAGCGGCGTGGCGCGGCTCGGACAGCCACGCTCGCCACCTCTCCAGCAGGGTCTGCCGAGCCTGGCGTTTCAGGCCCTTGACCGCCTCTGCCGCGACGGGCCCGCCCCTTCGCCGGAGGTCAGCCTGGCCGAGATACACCTCGGCCAGGTACTGAGCCTCCAATTCCCAGGGGGGAATACCCGCCACGGCGCTCCCCGCCGCACTGGAGATGGTGCGGTAGCCCCGGGCGACCCGGATGGCCACACCGCGGTGCAACCGCCCGACTAGGCGGCGACACCGCACACTGGCCACCATGTTGGTCGCCCAGACCGGGGCGCCATACATCAGTATGGACCGCACCACCCCGGCATACAGACGGCGAGCACGTCCTCCCGCTCCCCCCACGTTGGGCAACAGCCGGCAAAGCGCGCCCGCTGCAGCCTCAACGCGGGGGGCGAGGCGGTCAAAGTGCACCTCGAAGCGCCAGTGGCTGTCGAGGACGAGGCCGAGATATTTCATATCGGCCGCGACCTCGACCACGGCGTCACCCACCGACAGCCCGACCCCAGGGGGCGGACCTAGCTTCCCACGGGCGCAGAACCAAATGGCCTGCGTTTTGTGGGGAGCCACCGCCAGACCGAGCTGCCGAATGGCGGCGGACACCCGCGCCACCGCCATCTCCGCGACCCGCTTGGTCCTCCGCCAGTCGCTCTCGCCGGTGATAACGAGGGTGTCGTCCGCATAGCAGACGACATCCACACCGGCGGGAAGCGACACCCGCAGAACCGCGTCGTAGGCGATGTCCCACAAGAGCGGTCCAAGCACCGACCCCTGCGGGACGCCGCGGTCCACTCTCCTCTGCCTCGACCCTCCATCCTGCCCGACAAATTCAATGTATCTGCCGGACAGGTAGGCCCCGACTACCCTCCTGAGGTACGGGGGCACTCGGTGGTATTCGAGCGCCCCCATAATCCTCTCCCAGGGTAGGGAGTTAAAGGCGTTGACGATGTCCAGCGACACCGCCAACGCCACGCCTCCCCTGGAGACCACCGCCTCCGTGAAGGACTTGACGCGGTTCACCGCATCCACGGTGGACCGTCCTCCAGGGACTGGCAGGCCTAACCCAGACCTAACCCAGACCTTTTTTGTTTTTTTTCCACCATCCACCTCCAAACCATGTCTCGGAATCACCCTTCCGGGCATACTGCTTCTACAGCATCTACGACAACACGGTACAGGCACTTCCACCTCTGTTTTCAATTCGTACGTCCAGTCGAGTCGCCTGGAATAACGGTTCGATCCTGGTTTCGAATTGATAAGTTCCACGTATTGGGAACTTGTACCTTCTGCCTAATTCCTGCACACTCTCTATTTCGCTCTACAGCTTCTTTCTTTTTCAATGCCGCAGTAACATAATCAGTGATTGCATTCCACTCCTTTTCTCCGTCTAGCATGATGCTCACCATGTTCCTCTCGCTAATTACTATGCCAAGCTTAAACCGCAACATTTCTCTCTCGGCTTCGCACTCTTTACAAGCAAAATGTGTATGTTTCGCATTATCAGGCATTTCGCCACAAAACCACCATGCAGGAGTTTCTTCCTCGCCAATCCAGTGTAAAAACTCCGAAACCAATCCGTGATCTGTGAGTGCTTGCACCAGGTGATATGTAAGCGCCCCATGCTTCCTACAACCCAACTGCTGATATCCGGGATCAGACCGAAAGTCCATCTGCCTTTTTTGTCGTTCGTCCACCTAAGTTGCCATTCGCCCATCAAATACGCATCTTCGTCACCCTCTTCATTTGCAACGGATTCTTTTTCTTCCTCTTGACCACACTCATTCTTTTGCATTCGTAATTTTCGTTTTCTCTTGTATTTCGCACCTCGTTTTTTCGCAATCAGATCCAAAGGCGTTCTACCTATTAAGACCAACAATGCTGCGGTGGAGACCGTTTTGTAGGCTCTAGCTACTCTAAGTGCGTATTGCCCTTGCACAGACTGAATTTTTTGCGCATTCACCTGCTTCTCCAGCGCTTTATACCGCACCGGAGATGCGTACAAGATAATGGACTCCACTACAGTAAACAGCAGCATCCTCTTACCACTTGCAGGGCCACCCAAGTTGGGCATGAGCCTAGCCAGACAAGCAGCCACCGCATGAGCTTTACCACATACTCTATCAACGTGCGGAGTGAAGGTTGTAAGCGGTTTCTCCGGACCCCTGTCCGCGTCGGTCCGGGTGGACGCACCTCAACTTCGCCTAAGTCCGTCCGGGGTTCCTGGAAGGGGGAAAGGGGAAAATGCTGGGCGCCAGGCCCCGATAAGGGCCGAATTTCTCCTATGTCCTCCCTCGTCCTGGTTGTTGCCTTCCGCTCGACCCCGGGCTGGACTCGGCGGCACTCGCCGGTGTCGGCCGGGCTAACTCGTGGCCGGTAGAGTGGCGAAGGTATTCGGGTCGGAAAAGGAGGCTGAATAATCCCACGCGGATGGGTGGCAACGGTGTTTATTATTGGCCGGGAAGCTGGCCGGAAAACCCTACGTCCGAGCGCTCGCGTCCGAACGTCGGCGTTCGGACCCTCGGCTTTCCCGTAGCCGCTACACAATCTATTATCCCGGCCGGTCGCGCTTGCCGGACGCTCGCCTGCTGGAAGGCTCGGACACGCCAACGAATCGAACAGAACTTTCGATAACCTGCAGCGGAAAACCCAAAACCGTTCGCATGCAAGTTACAAAGCTAGATGGTGGCGGCCGGGCCGCTCCTGGCTTTCATACGCCTTCCAATCTAATGGCTCGCGGTGTTCTTTCCGAACCGGGGACTTTGTGGCGACTTGAAGAGTCGCCCCAAGGGGTAGCCGCCTAGTGACCGGTGGTCACTCGCGCCAGGGTAGCCTCTTGTTGGGGCGTGAACGGCCGGCACCGAGATCTTTACAGGTAATAGGCAGGCGGCAATTCGCTGGGCTTACCGGTATAAACTCGCTCGCCAGAAGTTCCCTCTCTATCCTCCTCGAATCGTCTTTGAATTTGCTCACAGCTCTTCCTCGCACTCGCACACGCTTGCTCCGAAGGTCGCTCACAAAGTGAGGAGCTTCCGGTCCTACGCAAAATTCGTTTCGCGTTACGTTGCCGCCTTACGCTATCGATCTCTCGGTGCCGCCGCGCCGATCGGTCTCGATCGGTATCGAGGGCTCGCGTATCGATCCCGCGCGCTGGGATCGATCGTTTCGCTACGCTGCGCTCTCCGCCGCTGCCTTCAGCCAGCGAGAGCTAGGAGCCCCTGGTACGTCCGTCGGTCTGTCGCCGTTGCGTCGTCCGTCGTCTGTCCAGGGTCAGAGCGGCCTGATCGGCACGTCAATCGGCGTATCTGCACCCTCTGTATGGCTCGCAGGTAGGACTCGTCGGGTCCATTCTCCTCGAGCTTAACTCCCGCTCCTCGATCGACTCGCTGGTATCGTCGCTATATCGGGCTCGAAACAAGATAAGGCGCATTAGTAATTATTCGCTAGGTTTGGCGGTCCCCCTTGGAGCAACGGTTGGTGAGGTTAAGCGGCGAGTGCGAGGCGGCTTCGCGTGAGAGCGGGAGTTTTGGGACGGGCTACGCTGCCCCGTCACAAGGTCCTTCGGGCATCAATCATAAAACCCAGATAGTTAACCCTATCAGCAGTAACGAGCTCAACTCCTTTAAATACCGCAGGAGCAATCCGTCCCTTTTTCCTACCGGTGGTCTGCATGATCTCGGTTTTACTAGGGGCAATAGCCATCCCTCTCTTGTGCAGCCAGCGATCCACCTGCTCTAATGCCTTGTTTATCTTGACATCTATAGCTTCAAGTTGGTAATGCTCAATAAGCAACGTAAAGTCGTCCGCATACGCAACCGCGGTAACTCCACCACCACCCGTGAACAGTCTAATCAAGCTGTCATACGCCATACTCCAGAGTGTGGGGCCCAATACCGAGCCCTGTGGGACACCAGCAAAGATCTGCCGTTTAATGCTGTTGAATAATCATGCTGGTGTTAATCATTGGAGCCCTGGTGAACTCGATCATTACTCGCTCCTATCATCTAGCGCCCAACTCATAGTGTCCCAACCTAACCTGATGGTCGAATCGATAGAGATCGATGTCTGCTCAGCCAAGGTGGGCGCTACATGCACACCCTGGCGACCATCTCCTGAACTATTACACCTGCTCGTCATCTCTCAGGCGCTGATATCTCTCTCGCCTCGGAGACGTCGAACAGTAAGCAACTCAGAGCTAATCACCTGTCCTGATCACCTTAAATTGTCTGCCGCATGGCACATGTGGGTCATCATCATGATCCATTTTTGCACCAATGAGTCGACTCATCAGCTAGTTTTTCATTCATGAGGATTTGTAGCCGGCCACGTAATTGGCCCTTTGTGCATGAACGACGCAAAACTCTGCTGATGTAGGAGCTAACCCCTCCTACGATATCGATGAACCTTACTCAGTCCTTTTCATCATGTGTGCCAAGCTCCCTTCGGGAGCTTCCAGTGCATCACCAAGCACACTATGTCCAATTCAGTCTAACTCACCATGTGAACATGCTCATAACTGTTGTATCTTTGACTCACCTACCGATCGCATACATTGATCGATAGGTGCCTGTAAAATACTCATGTACATAACTGTAAATAGCACGCGGCAACGCGGGTCTTACCGGACATCCCCATGTTATGTAAGGAATTTTCCTGGGGCTGCTCGGGGATATAACTACCCGCAGCCAGTTACCCAGGAAAATGTGAAATATTCTATTGCGCGACGGAATTTACGAAACGATAAATAGGTTACTTGCGCTCTTCCGAGACGCCTGAATTGATTCGCCCGAAGGGCGGAACGTGCACTAAGCCCTAATCCTCGACTACGAATTCGGAAATCTTAAAAAGATGGGCGCCAGGTACCCCGCGGTACCCCGTAAAGCTAACTGAACTGGCTATTAGCCGGACAACTTCCGGGGATTCGCAGTCGGATTCACTAACGCGGCAGCTCAGGAGCCGGAATAGAGGACAGCGGTGGATTCGGCAGGAGACGCAATCAAGACAGGAAAATTTATAATGCACCCGAGGTTTATTGGCTAGGTCTACGATGTTACAACAACCAGATGAGAATAGATAACGGCGGAAAACGGACTTCGCTCACGGGAGTTACATGGCGCCCGTGAGGAGCAGATCGGAAAAGAATTCTATGGCCTAAGGTGGCCGAAACTAACAAGTAAGAAGGTCTCGGAACGACGAGACTCACAGATAAGCGGTGGACCTAACTTCCAAAAAGGGAACCTCGCGACGCGAAACTTAAGCTAGTGGACGGAAATGACTCGTCGTGAACCTGATTCTCGTGGAATCTCTGCAGTGTGTTTTTCTAATATGGAAGCACGAGGACGAGACGTGGACAAGACGCGGTCAGGACAATCCCCTGACCGGCCAAACGTCGAGACGAAATAGATTGGTCCCAAAAGTGGATCGCTTACCAAATGGTTTTGAGGAGTGGTGTCTGGCGGAACACAACTGATCACGAAACTACACTGTCAAATCTACACAACGAGTGTTCGCTCCTTGCGCGCGCGGGACTTTAATAGGCTAATTCTAATTTCCCCCGTGCACCCCTGACGTGGCCGATGTTGTCACCAAACGCAGTTCGGGCTCCAAGGCTTGGGGAGCCTCCGCAACAGGGCCGTGCCCCTGCGCTATCGGAAGATCCTAGCGGCCGCTGCCGATGAATCCTTCCGCCTGGATGTGTCTTCCCAACCGCCCAGATTTCCCGCGGTGTGGCCAAAACTGCATGGGAAATCCTTCGTAGGCTGCTACCATCCGCAGTGGGGTCTCCACGTCGAGCCGAAGTCTCGTGGCTGCTGGTGACGAAACTTAAGATAGGTGCCAGGATGCAGGTGGTGAAGCGACGTGCCTGGTCTATGGTGCCTAAACGGCTCACGCGAAAATCAAATAGCATTAGGAGCGAAACAAAGATTTTAAATTGGCTTAACTGTCGACCTTGCCTGGAGGCTACGTTTTTATATTCCCTAACGGCGCTTATGATCAACCTTCCGGTCTTATGCTCGCTAGGAGAGGACACTTCGTCACAGTTAATAAACCAGATCACCTATTTATTATATTAATACAGTCCACTATTATTATTTGACGAATCCCACCTTACTCATCCTTTATTAGACAAATACCATTATCTACATTTCCTATTAAGATGTACCTATTTCTGAGATATTGCTGCAGAATCTGCCGCAGATATTGTGACGGGGCAGCGGCCCCTCCCAAGACTTCCCCACCCCCGCGAGGCAGGCCGGGCACCACAGGGTATCGCGGTTCTCTCTCTCTCTCCGTCATACGCTATCCGATCGCCACACCGTCGCTCCAAGGAAGGCCCGCGAAAACGAGCTATTTGTAATTCTTGTGCGAACGCCGAGAGGCATTTAGGTGTCGGCGGATGCGGCCGCCGATAACGGACCAGAACCAGAGGCGCCCGTGGGTCAAGCTGGACGAGGGGAAATATCTGGCGGCCCTAGTGGCCATGAGGGCAGCCGGATGAACGGAGAAGCCCTGAAGATAACCGACGGGAGACCGGGACTTCCCCGAAGGCGGGTGCGCGTACACGGAAGCATTCGTAAACCTGCTACCCCTGGGCCGTACGGAGGCCAGAGCGCTGGCCTTCGGACAAGGAACCCAGCCGGGTTCGATTGTAGCGCGCGAGATCGAGCCTGACACCAGCGATGGCCAGGAGCGCCAATAGGGAGCTAGGTAGGGGCGCGCAGCGCAGCGTGAGGCGACTCGACAAATTAGGGGGCACGCGCTCGTCACTTAGAGCGCGACCGTGACTGCGACCGGAGTTCCGAGCGTATACAGCGAGAACGTACACTGAGGACGAACAAAGAAAGAGAGCGAGAGAGAGCCGGAGAATCTACGACAGGCCGATTATCCGCCCCGTGGGCAACGCTTAAGAGCGAGAAAGAGAGGAGGGAAGGAGTAGAGGAGAAGGTACTGTTGGGAGCTGGAAAGTTGGCCCCTGGGAGGCAGACCGTGGTTAGAAAGATGACCTCTGCCTCTGATTGGCGAAAAATTTGACTCCTCCTTGAAGATCTCCTACTTACAAATTTAAAGAAAAGAAATTACGGTCCATAATTATCGGTCGAACTTCGATTGGCTAGCAGGGTGTCAAGCACCACCACCTCACGGGTCTGAGTCCCTTCGGTCTGCTACCTGCCGCTACGAATTTCCCGGTAAGCAGGTAAACAAGGAGTACGGAGACAGATTTTCGCAGGTATCGTAGGCGTTGCCGCCAAGCTTCGCCAGCCCAAACTCAACTACGGACTCCCTCTCAGGGGCCAACTTTCCAGCTCCCAACAGTACATCTCCCGCAGTTCTTCCGCCCGCCATTGCATTTGTTATCCCCCCAGTGCCGATTTCTCGCGAATCCACTCATAGCTTTGTTGTATGATAGTGCCTTCTGCCAAGTATTAGCTCTGCCTTCCTTGGGGCGACTCGTCTGGTCGCCTCTACGTCCGGCGTTTTGCGGGCGATCGTTCGCCAAGCACGCGGTTAGGCCGCCATTACGGGCTCACCACTTGTTGGCTACCACGAGGGTAGACAAAGCGAGCGTTTGCCTTCCATTGTTTGATCTTATAATCGTAGGTGTAGTATATTTACGCGTTACTATCAGTTTTCGCCCTTAGCGGGCTATATTGTGACTCGTCAACTTATTCCTCTTCTTCGAAGGAGCACTCAATCCGTGATTATCTCAGCCTGGCGGACCCCGTCTACCGTAAACACCTTGACACACGCGGGTCAAGGATAGTATTCCCGTCTTCCTATAACGCCGCGGATAGATTGTACAGGGGCCTTCGTGGCCTAGGTTCGAACGCGCGCTAGCTCGAGCTGGTTAGGTGTAACTAGGGATAAGTAAGGCCATCTTGCCGGCCGCATACGAGTGAATAAAAGGCTGTTTAATTCGAACTCGTGTGGCGTGAGTTTCCTGCCTCGCAACTATGTCCTGGATTCCTTAGTTCCCCGCCCTCCCCGAATTCAAGCGGGCTTGCCGGGCCCAGATCATTACACTCCCCCGCCGAGCTTCGCTTCTCCAGAACATTGCGAATTAAGACATAAGATTGGTCTCCCTACGGAGGCCTGGCGCCCACTAGAGAATCGAAAAGGTAAAGGAGAATAGAGAGGGAAGCGAGCTCGCCGTAGTTTTGCCCTGCACACGGACCGCCTCCGCGACAGGCGATCGGTTTGCAGCTGGGAATACGGTGGCAATATATAGATACTTTTTTCTCCCGCAGAGCGATTCCTATGTCACTCCACCTTACGCTGTTGAAAGCGTTTTTCACGTCTACAGTAACAAGTACTGACACTTTTCCCTTTCTGCAGGCTTCTGCTATCAAGCCAAGTACCTCGCCAATGGCATCTGTAGTAGACCTTCCTTTGATGAAACCATATTGTCTCTCTGATGAACCACAATCCACACCTAACGCAGCCTCCATTCTTGCTCTAATAAGGTACTCGTAAACCTTAGCCAAAGAGTCAATCAGACTCAGCGGCCTGTAAGACATACAATCGCTGCCCCCTTTCCCCTTTGGGATCAGCACGAGCCTTTGTATCTTCCATATATCCGGAAACTGTTTGTCCTTAAGACATCCATTATATAGATCAATTAGCATTGAGGGGCAATATTTAAAAACTAATTTGATCGCTTCCGGTGGTATTCCATCTGGCTCTGGTGCCTTCTTGTTCTTCAACATCGCAATCGCTTTCTCAACTTCGGATTTAGTGAAGTTTTCAACCTCCGTCTTCACCCACGTGTTCAGGCTCGTGGGGAAGGTATCAGCTTCCACAGGCTGCAGAATAAATAGTTGGTTAGCTACTCGTTCCGCAGCTTCTACCGAAAGGTTATCTCGCCATGTCGTCTTTCTCAAAGTTCGCATAACCATCTTATACGCCTTACCCCAGGGATTCTCATTCACCATATCAATTAGGGCCAACCAGTTCTTCTCCTTACTTCGTGCTATCATCCTTCGTAACTCCGTTTTAAGGCTTTTATATTCCATGTCCAGTTCTAAAGCATGTTTGGCTCTTTGCGCTCTTCGTCTGGCAGTGTTAGTCTCCCTTCTCTTCTCGGAAATTTCCTCGGTCCACCAGTATTTCATCGTGTTCCTTTTCAATTTCCCGTTTCTTGGCATGCCAGCGTCACAGGCTTTAGCGATCATGTTCTGGGTTAGCAGCGGCAGTCCACCAACTACTTCACTCGGATCCTCGTCATTGGCCTTCTGCCAGGCCTCCCACAGCTCGGCCATGAAGGCATGCACGTCGATTTTCCTTACGTTCCATCCACGAGGGGGATCTCTATTCCTCACATTCCTCGCAGATCTTATTACGTGCCACAAATAATGATGATCGGATGGATTGAATTCATTAAGGACAGTTGTAACCACCCCCCTGTATGCAAGATCTGCTGTCACCGCAGCAAAGTCTATTACCGAGACTTTTTGGCATCTTGAGAAGGTCGGAAGACCATCAGACGAAGTAGGTATAACATCTAGTCTAGCTAAAACATCACATAAAAGTTCACCACTTTTATCAGTTTTCGATGATCCCCATAGAGGGGACTTCGCATTAAAATCTCCTGCAAGAAAGATCGGACCATGCCAACTAGCTATAATCTCTTCAAGATCTTTCAGACTTGCCTTAAAATCCCCTATCGCATCATTCGGAGGCATATAACAGCTGATAAATTTAATTCCATTAACAGCCTTCACGCATACATTATTCGCTCTGTCCACTCCGGTCTCCGTTGTCAGATCCTGGCTATTGATCGTTACAATCGCGGCACCACCTTTAATATCCGTAATCCATCCTGGCATCTCGCAATAATATTCTGATAGGATGAGAATATTCGCACCCATCTGCATCGCAGTTTGCTCGGTCAAGTCCTGGGCAAATTTAGCCCTGTTCAGATTGCATTGCAGCACTTTTAAAGCCATTGTCCCGTTCTCTTGGCCTCTTTTCCATATTCAGGACGCCTGTAGGTGCCAGCAATATGCTCTATTTTGGCTCCCCTAAGTCCCAACTCCTTGCATAGGAAACATTTGTAAGGGGCTTGACAGTCCTTACTAACGTGACCTTCCAACCCACACTGACGACACAACACAGGTTTTCCAGGATCTAGATTGCACCTACTTGCTTTATGGCCCAATCGCTGACACCTAAAGCACTGAATAATTTTGGGAATACGCTTTATCCTGCATCGAACATGCCCGACCTTTAACCTTCCAGCAGCATCAATCATTGCGGTCGCTTTCTTAGATATCCGTACAAATGCCATTTGCGTACAGCCTTTGCCATTGATCAATCCGGTTACTTCAGCATCGGTAGACCCTTTGCAGCATTTCTCGATTGCCTCAATTACACCCTGCTCCTGGACCAGCTCATCCAAGTCACGAATCAAGATCTCAACTTTCAGCTCCTCCTTCGCCTCATGCTTACAGATTTTATGTTCTTCACCAAGTACTCTTTCAATTTCCATTCTAGCTCTCTCTAGCGCGCCATCCTCCCGCCGCACTTCAATTAGCATATCGCCTGCTCTGGACTTCCTCATTGATGCTATTTGTATGCCATCGAATTTAGCCTTTTCATTGATATCCTTCAACACTTCTGAATATGTTCGAGTCTCCGTTATCTTGATCGTCAGGGCGTCCGTTCGTGTCCTCTGCTTTCCCTGATTCCCATCGCTGCCAAAAATAGCTTTCCTTTCCATTCCTTCATCCTTTTCCCTATTTCCTTCTATTGCTCGTTTCTAAATGTACTCTCTCTTGTTATTGTTCTTTCCCTTTTTTCGCACGATCTCCTACGCCTTTTGACCATGCCGCACGTCAGATAGCTCAGCAGGGGCATATACAACGGGAGAGTCCTTGCTATGCGTTTCAATCTCCACAATAGTTGGGGCCACTCTATTTCTCTTGGTTGCAGAAACCTCAGGGGTAAGATCTCTTTTTCTCTTATTAATTGCCCACACTTGCACTGTTCACAGTGATCCTTATCTCTCAAAGTCCCCACTGTTTCCAAGCTTTCCTTATCCTTCTCTACTGCGCGCCCGTCGATCTTTAGCTGAAATCCGACCTTGCAGGTCGATTCCATTACATCCAGAGTTGTTCTTTCCGCAGAGCGCATGCTTGTGTGCTCGTTTACCACAGTATCTCGTACCTTAGCGAAGGCAAGCTTCACCTTTTCTACGCTGTTTAATTTTTTTTATTTATTGACGACCCGACAAGAACATCAACAAGACCCTCTAGGTCAATTAGAGCCGCATTCATCTCTTTTATGCTAATTACGTTGTTTTCAACGGCCTGATTCATCATCGACCATGTCCTTCGAATTTTTAGCACTTTGGGGCTCTCCCCAGACCGACTAGGTGCTTCATTGGCCTTCTGCGCCGATGTTATACCCGGGAGAGTATGTTTGCGCGAGTTCCCCTTTGGGGTCGCAATCATCGGTATATTTTCCACCTTTTGCGGGGCTTCCCCCTTCGGAGTTGCAACTCTCATGAAGCACACATCTCTGCGCTTCATATATTCGCCGATTATACTATCCTTAGTGACATTCTGAGTCTGCTTCTCTCCTTCCGGTGAGCTGGGTAGCTCGATTACCTTACTTGGCACTTTTGTTACGCATTTTTCGTTCGTTGTACTATAAATTTTTCTCATCTCCCTACCTAACGTCCAGTCTGTGTCTGTATAAGTGTAAACGTGTAAAAACACAAGTTCATGCCCCAACTTCTTTATTCGATTTCGTCTTCATATCCAGTTTATCCGCACCCTAGAGCATCGCAAGAGCAGCCTGCCCGACCCAGCTCAGTCGCCAAGCCTCGTGTGGCCTCGGGAAAGCCCCCCGGAGTGTGCTTCAAGGACCCATCCGGGCGCCACCCGGCATTAAAACACCCTCCGAGGTTTTTGTCTCCTGATGGGGCAACCTCCCTACCGGCAAGTAGGGTTCGGCAAATGAGAGCATTCATGCATTGTGCTTGTGTACGTATGATTGAAGCGACTGTAATCACAGGTATGTAGGCATGTGCACAAATATTTGTATGTATATGTATACATATATTTCCAGTTCATACTTAACATCATTAGAGCGAGTTAAACCAATAAAAATCAATCACAAAATAAAAGAATAAAAGAGTCACAATAAGGACAAGACAAGTAAAAATGTAAAAACCAGATTAAAACCTTAAAAGGCATTAAAGGGAGTAAATAGATAAAAACATAGTAAGTAAAAAGATTGCGCTTTACCTTAGTCATATTGAAAATAATGGTCAAGAATTAAACACAATAAAATTAGTAAAAATTAACAGGTGCGCATGTGTGTGCGCGCGCGCGCGTGTGTGTGTGTGTGTGGGTGATTGTGTTGGTGAGCATGAGTAGATTCCACCCGGGCTCCCGTACGCAACGGGTATACCGGAGCAGGTGTGATTGTGTGTGTGTGTGTGTGTGTTGGTTTTGGTTCGCGGGGAGTATTTTATTTCCTCCCTACCCGCCGTCCTAAGTCCCAAGGAACTTAGTCCGGTGAGGGCATTCTCCTATCCACCACCCGGGGACGCGCCGTGTCGGGGACCAGCAACTCCACCCCCGATGCCGGTGGTTGCAAGAGCGAACACAGTCGCTCTCACCCCCGCCGATACCGAGGCACGGAGACCTTTCTTTTTTTTTACGTGGGGAAATCCTCATGGACCTCCTGCCGCCCTGGTGGGGCGGCGGGAGAGTGCCGGACTCCTACCGGCTACAACCCCACGGTGGCCATCGTTCGCGCATAATGGGGCGACACCGGGAACTCTAAGCGAACACTACCGGTGCCGCCCCGCGCCCGCCCCTTCTGAGGGCACTTCACGTGGCACTACACGCCCCGCCGCGCCTCGGGGCCGTTATAGGTGGGCGGCAGAGCCACCACTCTCCCACCACACGACCCCTTGGCACGCACCCGGCCCGTCAGCGGGTTGAGATCCGCCGATGACGGGACTGGGGCGTCACTCTTACTGCGGGGGGACTAGACCACCCCGCGCGGTGCGGCGGCGTGGACGGGCCCTATCCAGGCGGGAAGGGTCCGTCCTCTCTCGCCGCCGCTCCGCCTCCTCCTTGTGGAGGAGCACTTCCTCACAGTAAGTGAGGAAGGCCCTCCACGCCCTCTCGCTGCCGAGGATCTCCCTGACAATCCTCGGCAGCGAGAGATCACCTCCAACATATCGGACCAGGACACGGCGCTGGTCCCTCCAGGCTGGACAAGCCTGGAGGGTGTGTTGCGCCGTGTCCCGGTCCCTATCGCAGTGGTGGCACTGTACCGTCGCTTCCTTCCCAATGCGACACAGGTACTCCCCGAAGCAGCCGTGACCGGTGAGCACCTGTGTCGCCCGGTATGAGAGCCCTCTGCCGCGACTCAGCCATGCGTCCATGCACGGCAGAATCGCCCCGACGGCTCTGTGGCGGGAGTGTTCTGGGTTCTCCAGACGCTCTCGCCACATCTCAACAACGAGCCGCCGGGTCTGGCGCTTGAGCACCTCGACCGCACTCTCCGTGGGGGAGGATCCGCCCCCATCCCGGCGGAGGGCGCGAAGACCATCGTAGGTCTTCTTACTGCCCACTGCCAGGATATCAAGGGGCGGAAACCTCGCCAGCAGGGTTGCCGACGCCAGGCAGATCGTGCGGTATCCCCGCACGACCCTGACGACCATCCGCCGCTGCACCCGAAAGAGCAGGGTGCGATTGCGCGGATTGGCCGCCAGGTCGTCCGCCCAGACTGGTGCCCCCTAGAGCACCATGGAACGGACGACTCCCGCGTACAGGCGTCGGACCCCTTCCCACGGTCGCCCGATATTAGGCAGCAGGCGACCCAGACTGCCTGCTGCCTTCTCGACTCGGGGGATGAGCCGGCCAAAGTGCTCGTTGAAACGCCAGAGGCCGTCCAGGGTGAGCCCAAGATACCTCATAGTATCGCTCACCCGGACACGGGCACCTCCTACCACGATCCACCGCTGGGCGGGCAGCCCCGCAGGCCGACGACGATCGTAGAGCCAGATCGCCTCGGTCTCTTCGAGGGCCACCCGCAGGCCCAGTCGGTGGATCCGGGCGACGACACAGGCCACCGGCATCTCCGCGACGCGGCTGGTCCTCACTCCGTCCTCCCCGCTGAACACCACGAGGGTGTCATCGGCGTAGCAGATAAGTGCTACGCCAGCGGGGAGGCCGGCCCGCAGGACGTAGTCGTAGCCGAGGTCCCATAGCAGGGGCCCAACACGGACCCCTGCGGAACACCGGCGTACGTCTCCCTCACGTTCTGTTGCGCCCGGCCCATATATTCGATGCACCTGTCGGCGAGGTAGTGCTCGACGACGGCCCTCAACTCAAGGGGCACTCGATGGTGCTCGTGCGCCTCCCTGATGACCCACCAGGGCAGGGTGTTGAAAGCGTTGACTATATCCAACGATATAGCCAGACACACCATGCCCTTTTTTTTTTGACGCAGTGAAAATCCCTGAACGGATACCCCGTCTCTCTGGGGGGAGAGGCGGGGTTATGTGGGGCTTGCGCCCACTAAAAACACTGCGGTGACCATGGAGACATGACGGGGCGGGCCCTGGGGAGACCAGAGGATGCTACCAGGACCCGCCCCTGTCGCGGCACAGGTAGTGCCACATGCCCGGGAGGGAGGAAATGCCCTCCCCTCGTTCAAGACACTTTTTTTTTGTTTGGGCGATGGGCGGGCCACACGCCCATCACCCCTTCACGCGGCCGGAGTGCAAACGAGGGACTCAGCCCCCCAGCTAAGCCCCTTCGCCGACCGCGCGGACGTTTATATGCCGCGGGAGAGCCGTGGCTCTCTCCCGCGGCCGTCCCCCGTAGATGTTCCGGTAGGAGGGGAGGGAAGAGGAGCTGGCGGCACCATCACGGTGGCGCCTGGAGGTCGGGCCTCCTTTTCCTCCCCCTGCCCCTCAGGCCGTGGGACCCACGCCGCTCGGGATGGCGTTGCCGCTCCCGAGCCCTCTCGGCCGTCTCCTTCGCGAGTATTACGTGCTCGCAGAAGGAGACGACCGCAGACACACCCTGCCCTGGGCCGCAGCCGACCCCGCCATGGACCGCAGACGCAAGACCGCGTCCACGGTTGAGCGTCCCCGGCGGAAGCCGAACTGCCCGTCGTCGAGATCCGGACCTGTCGCCGACAGGTGCTGGACGACGCGGTTGGCGATAACTCGTTCGAAGAGTTTGCCCGCCTCGTCCAACAAACAAATGGGCCGGTACGCGGAGGGAGAGTCCGCGGGCCGTCCACCTTTCCGGAGGAGGACCGGCCGCGCCCGCTTCCAGCAGCGGGGGAACCTATCGCGCCTCAGACAGCTGTTAAATAGCTGACCGAGGCGTGGGACCAGGACGCTCATGGCCATGGCCAAGGCCCTGCCCGGGATACCGTCCGGGCCCAGCGCCTTGTTCGCGCGTGCCCTAATCGCGGCGTCGAGCTCGCCGCCAGTGACCCCCATGGTGGCGTCGTCCCACACAAAACGGGGACGAGGCCGACCGGGGGTGGGGTCCTCTGCTCCCGCAGGGATCAGAGTAGCCCCCACCCGGTCGAGAAACTGGGGGTCAAGCAGCTCCGTCGTTGGAGCGCCCATGAACGTAATCGTCCCATGACGATCTTATATGGGCGCCCCCACGGATCTCCATCCAATGTGGCGACGAGCTCGTCCCACGCTCGGGCCTTGGCGGCTTTGATGGCCCGCTGCAGGACGACCGCTGACTCGCGATACGCCTCATACAGCTGGGCCACCGCCGCCGCGACCTGACCGCGCCTTCTCCTGGCGCGGGTGTACTGGCGCCTGCGGTGGACGCAGGCGGAGCGCAGGACAGCAATGTCCTGCGTCCACCAGTACACCCCGCCGCCGCGGGGGGGGGGGGGGGGACCCGGGACATTGCGACGTCGCAGATCGACGTCATTGCGCCCCGGAAAGACTCGGCCCCCTTGTCCGGGTCGGGAGACTCGTGCTCGTCCCCCGACCCGTCCTGCCAGGCCACGGCGATCGCTGCCGCCATGAGAGCGTCCCGGTCTAGGCACCTCAGCGCCCATCGCGGCGGTGGGTTGTCTCCTCCACCACGAGGGTTGCCTGCCGCTGGCGGGCGGCGCGTCGGGGCGACGGGTGTGGCGACCACCTCCATCGTCAGATAGAGGTGATCGGAGAGCGTCTCCTGCTCTTGCACAACCCGCCAGCTGGACACACGGCGCACGGACGCCGGGGAGCCGAAGGTGAGATCGACCACCGACTCCCCATTAGCCGCGGCGGGCCCTACCGCGATGGCAGAGACCCCCAGCAGGTTCCCGACCCATAGAGGCGAGTCGGGGATCCTGTGGGGCCCGGACACAGCCGCCAGGGCCACTCCCCTTTCTACATGGTCTGGGCTAGCAGACCCTGGGCGTCAGGGGAGTGGTTCAGGTTCGCCTGGAGAAAGGATATCGCCATTACTCGGCGATGTCCATCCCCTCCTCCAGGCGGGCCTCTGTTGCTGCGGGTCTGGTAACCTCCGCCACCTCTTCGTGAGCTGCAGTGGGGGGTGGATCACTCCTTCCACTGGTCGATGCCGTTGGGGCCATCTCCACCTCCTGTGAGGAGGAGGTGGAGGCCCCTTCGGCAAGGACTGCCCCTCCGGATGCCTGTGGGGCAGAGGGGGGAAGGGCGCGCTTCCCAGCGGGAAGACCCCTCGTCCCCCTCTTAGCCGGGGCTTTGCAAGCCGGGCTACCCAGACGGTGGTCCGACTTGAGCCCCTTCCCCTTGCATACCGGGCAGCATACGGCCCGGCAGCATACACCTTACCCCACGCGATCTGCCGCCTGGCACTCGAGACACCGCGATTACATTCACCCCTTACTGTGTGTATGACTCGATCGTTGTATTTAACTCGACCTACGCGAGTACCATTCTCTCCGGTACGATGCCATCTCTGCGAGCACCGTATCGGGCGACAGATTGTCAACCGTGACTGTGTCAAAGAAAAATCAGCCCTTTCTTCCCTTCCCCAAGAGCTCGATCACGCAATCAGGTGCTAGAACACCGGCCGTAATGCGCGCGCGAACCCAAGGCCTCCCTAAATCATCCCCTAATACTGCCTCCCTCGTGCGACTATAGTCGGCGGAGGGAGCTGCGAATAGAGGATTCGCCAAGTTGACACTCCATGCTCTCGCCGCTGTGACCGATCGGGAGCTATTCTCCCTCGCGACTAATTCCCCCCTCCCGACGTTTCTCGCAACACTAGACTGACCTGCCTATGCCTGTGCATAAGAAACCGGAGAAGAATTTAATTCGGTATTCGATACGAGTGAGTCTCCCACGCACCCCACGCACGTACGAACGCACCTCAGCTAGAAACGCGACCCCCCTGTACGTTCGCTCGGTCGCTCGCGCCCGCGATAACCCGAGGCTGGTTCCCCCCACCCATTGTCCCGTTTCACCGCCGCGGATGATCCGCGAGTCGCGAGTCAATTGCGCGGGGAGGTTGGCCAGTGCAATCGAGTGTGGTCCGAGAGAAACACAGATAGGGGCACCCGCATCGAGCGCCACGGTGCCTCCACGCCCGGCACGCGCACGGAGCAGAAATTTCCGAGTAACGGCCTTCGAACTCCCAGACGGGTCCGTGCCGTCCCCGGTGCGCAGGCACGCAACCTCGCAATGTGGAGGTCACCACCCACGCCCGGGCGCCGGGGTCCAGGCCTCGCGTTCTCCGGCCGCGCCCACTTGATTCCCATCCAGAACACGCGGACCGCGATCGGGGGAGGGCACACCTCCAACGCACACGACCGTGCGCGGAGGGGAGAAGATCGCCTTCCGCGGGGGGGTGCCGAGCCGATTGTTCGTGGAATCAATCGACAACCCATCGATCTCTCCCACACCCACGCGCTCGATGGAGCATCGTTCCGGGGTTGAGAGTCGACGCGTTGAGCCCCCGCGTTCTCGTCGTTCTTTATTTCGGAACGAGAACCGATGTGAGTCGACGGAAGCCCTCCCGAGTCGGAGTCTCCCCTTTCCCTCGGCGCTTAACCTGTCCCTCGTGTAGCGCACGAGGGCATTATCTGCGGTGCGGTGCCCGATTAACACCGCATCGGGTAGGCGCCCGCGGAGCTCCCTCCCTCATTACCGCCGACTCATATGTGCTACCTACTGCATGCTACCGCCGCGATGCTTTCGGGTGGTCTCTTCACTTGCAATAGGCCGGCCCGGCCCGCTGGTCTAGCTAAGGTTGCCCGTGGAATCCAGGAAGGGTGACAGAAACGCGAGACACCCCTTCAGGGATCCTGTATCAACGACGTCCCGCGAGTCTTTCCCCGATTGTCCAGCAAATGTTTTCGAGAGCGGGGAAGTCTATTCCCAACACGACTTATACTACTTCTACCATACGTGGCATAATGTCTTGTCGTCCGTCTGACCTCGGCAGAGTCATTCCACTGCCGCCCGGAGCGATTAGCATCGCAGGACGGCATTGAGAGGAGGGAACGAAAACGGAAAGAGAGAGATAGCCCAAATTCTAGTTTTTCATCGTTAATGGGCAGTACTACTGGCAAGCCCGATTCTCGTCGCTTGGTACTTTCATTCATACGGGAGTTCACTCATTCTTGCGGCGCTCGGAAACCCTGCTCCTCGCGTATACGCCTAGCGCACTCTCTCCCATACCTGCATGCCTACACTCCGTGTTACAATGGTGCTGATAAAGTGTGCGTGTGTGTGATTTGTTAACGAGAATCAGGCTCAGCCAAATAGTTACGAGAGAACTAAGCAGCTCCGCTTCGGTCCAGTCCATGCAGTGTCCATATCTAGTCGGGAAGGTTCTTGTTTAGGTGTGTGTGCGAAAGTGTATGTTCGATGTGTGTCAGTATGCGTTCCGCAGAAAGAGAAGAGAAAAGTGTGCGTGTGTGTGTCGCTCGCTCGCTCGCTCGCGGTTGTGTGTCCCGACTCGGACACGGCCAGTTCCACTGCCCCGGGGTGTAATGCTAGGTGGTGTGCCCAACTAACCCCCCAGTATACGATGTCCACACAGTGTATGCATGAGGGCACCCGCACGGGGCGGATTCTTTCTGGCTTCGGAGTAACAGCCTCAGGAATCCCTGAACTTGACTGTGCCGTCCCCGACGCGTTGCGCCCGGCGCCGGGGTCCAGACCTGTGTTCCTTTCAGTCGCTCCTACTTTCGCCGAACCCGCCATACTCATGCGGGAGACCCCACCCGCCCGAGCAGTGTGTCATCCCGTTCCCAAAACGACCACTGTCCTCCCCGGTCCAGGGTCGCCTGTGCCAGATTCCCTAATCCGCTCGCTCGCTATTGTGTGCCTCGGCTTGGGCGGGAGCAGACTTTTTTTTACCCTCCTTCCACCTCTCAACCAGTCTCTCTCGGAACCACCCTCTTGGGTATCTCGTCGGTGGACATGGCCAGGCACTGGTCCACGCCTGTGGCTTACCCTACTCCAACCGGGACGACTTCCAGTCCGCAAACTGAGCCATTGCCCCGGTCCTGGTTCGGGTGCCCATTCCAACGTTGCCCCCACTTGCAAGGGAGTTCTACAGTCCGCAGTCATCCCCAATGGCGTTCACCCATGGGGCAGACCTGGGGGGCTGCTATTTCGCTTAAGTCCTGGGGGGACATACACTTTCCCCCTGGACCTATTGCTTGAATGAGGAAAAACTCTCAGATATCGTATTCCTAAGAGTTCCTAGTGGCAGATTATCCGCCAAAAGAAGGGGGGCTGTATCCGCCCCTTCCCCTTGGTAGTTACTTCCGTTTTCGATGCTTATATACTATGTCGAATTTTACATCAGCAGAGAAAAATATTTATACTGCAGTTTACTGGGAGTTTACAACGACGAGACAAGTGCCGTCGGTACCAGTGATGCCTACGTCAGGTATTTGCACGAAAAATATTCTTCAACTGCCTGGGATCGAACCTGAAGCATAGCAGTCTCGAGCCGAGGCTTTAGCCCACTCACAGTATAATACAGTAGGGACACTTGTACCACGTGACGGTTTTCATTCGAGAGTGCTGCCCTCACTGCTTAGGGGGCAGGTCACCTTTCTCTCACCAGACGCCGGCACCGGCGCTCGGAGTTAAGGGGCTCCCATAGCAGCATAAAGGTTTGAGTGCGCTCACACTCGGCCGACCGACAAGCGAGTGAGCGAGAAAGTGATGTGTTCCCTCGCAGTCGCAGTCACTTGCCGAGCAAGCAAGCCGGCCGGCGAGTGGGAGCTTTGGAGGCCGTGAGGGGTAGCGACTTTCGCTTCCCCTGACGGCCTCCTCAGGTCGAGAGGGAGAGCGACGGAGATATAGTCTCTCACAGTCAACGGCAGAATTGGAGTAGGAGTTGAGGAGGCCGTAAGGGGAGACAGAGTTCGGTTCCCCTCATCGCCTTCTCAGGCCGAAATGCTACACTCGAGCACCATCGAGTGCCCCCTGAGTTAAGGGCCGTCGTCGGGGACTACCTCGCCGACAGGGGCATTAAGTTCATGGGCCGGACGCAGGAGTACGAGAGGGAGACGTACGCCGGGGTCCGTTTTGGGCCCCGTGCTATGGGACCTCGGCTACGACTACGTCCTGCGGGCCGCACTCCCCGCCTGCTCCATTGATCTGCTACGCAGACGATACTTTAGCGGTAGTCAGCGGGGAGGACGGGAGGAGGACCATCAGCGTTGCGGAGACGGCGGTGGCCTGTGTCGTCGCCCGAATCCACCGACTGGGCCTTCGGGTGGCCCCGCAAAAGACCGAGGCGATCTGGTTCTACGATCGCCAACGGTATGCGGGGCCGCCTACCCAGCGGTGGATTGCGGTAGGAGAGACCCGCGCCCAGGTGAGCGATACCATGAGATATCTGGGGCTCACTCTGGACGGCCTCTGGCGCTTTAACGAGCACTTCGGCGGATGGCCGTCAGGGTCGTGCGAGGATATCGCACGATCTCCCTGGCGTCGGCCACCCTGCTAGCGAGGTTTCCGCCCCTAGACATTCTGGCGGTGGGGGAAGCGAGGACCTATTCGGGTTTTCGCGTCCTTCGCGATAGGGGCGGAATACCCACGGAATGGTCGGCCGAGGAGCTCAAGCGCCAGACCCGACGGCTCGTTGTCGAGATGTGGCGGGAAAGGCTGGAAGATCCAGCCAACTCCCGCCACAGAGCCGTCGCACAGTGGGCCAAATGCCTAATCTAGCAGCTAAAAAATGGTATTGTTTAAATACGCATTAAATCTGTCCTGCACTTGTGGTTAAAACATTTCAACGACTGGGGATAATGATAAAATAATGATAAAATGAGAAAAAATGCTTCCATACCATTAATATTATATTAACATATTTTTATTGAATATATAGATATTATACATGTTATATAACTTTAACTTCCCCATTTTTATTCAGAATCTAAATTCTCAGCAATATCCGACTCATTATCAGCATCAGAATCTTCGTTGATTGCCTGATTATTATCGAGATCCGTTAACATTTCTGGGTTTGCCAATAAATTAATAATATCTTTGTTGAAGACACTCTCTCTTTTTTTAGTGATTGACGATCTTCGAGATAATGTTGAAATTATCGGATCCGACGAAAACAGAAGAGTATGGAATAAGTCTTCCATTGTTTCCTCCCTAGACATTTTCCGTGTATTTAAGGGGCTAGGGTAGTCACGTGACTTTTAGCGAGCTGGCCGACCTTCCATTACCGACGGTAATCGGTGGTTTTTAGACAGCGCGATCGTATTACCTACAGTCATTCGCTGTCAACCACAGCACGAGAGGGGACTACTAGCGTTTTCCACCAATACTGAAACAGGAATTAAGCTGTCAAAATAGAATGAGGTTACTCTGTATATGCTTATGTTACCAAGTACGCGCATTAGGCCGAATTTCAAGAAAAGCTAAAAGTGGACAATTGTACTGCATACTAAAGATTGTATAAAATAGAATGTGGATGAGCAAAGAGACTGTATGAAAGATTTAATGAATAAAATGATGTGTTAGGGAAGTGTAGACTGTTTTAATTTCGATTTTAATAAGAAAGAAAGTTATGCCCAATTGGAGCATCCACTAGAGGAAGAATATGGAGTGAATGCAAAAGAAATCAAGGACTGTGTTTGATTGTGATTATAAGTCTATTTATTGGAGAAATGTTTACATACATGATTTATAAAATATGAATAAGTTGTTTCTTTTCCTTTTCCTAGCGTCAGTTAGTACTTTAGGTTCTTGTACTTGGTACAGTCTTTTTGTCCATGATCCACACTGTTCTTGTGTTGATGGATTACATTCTGTGGATAAAATTAAATCATAACATCAATAATATATGTAGAATAGGTTTCTAAAATCAGGATCTATCAGGAGGCTCTGATACGTACTCTCCATTGGTGTCCCTTTTTCCTTGGAAATGTCTTTGGAGGGTTAGAGTCGTGTGTCTGGTGCACCAGAACCTACAAAAAGATTTACACATAACGACATAAATTTTCAATGGTGTCATCTATCCTGTATCAAAATATCTTATCAACTTATCGTTTCAAACAGATCGGTACCACTTCTTTCCCTCTATTTCGTGCAGGAAGGTGATTCTCTCAATCAACTGTTAAAAGAAGAAATATTAGTTTCTTTTAGTAATTTGTATACATTGAATGTTCCAAGCTACAGGAATACATACCACTTTTACATTTCGAAATGCTATTGGTAACCTTTTAAGAAAAGAAAAGAGATGCTTAGGGGACGAATGAGTTGAGATGTAGGAAGAGACCCACCACCACCCCCGTCAAAGACGGTCCTCTTCAACATTTACAATAAATATTTCATTTCTTGCACATATACAATAGATGTCTATGTGCAATTGCACTCTCTAATGACAATGTCTTATTCGTCAGCTCTTCATATACGCTGGGCAGCTCTTCATACTCACTGCATCGCCCCTCCCCAAGCAGTTGGGGACTTAGGTGCAATTGCACTCTTTAATAACACACTGTCATTACACAATTCTTGATATGGGCTGTATGAAGAGACCCACCACCACCCCCGTCAAGGACGGTCCCCTTCAACATTTACAATAAATATTTCATTTCTTGCACATATACAATAAATGTCTATGTGCAATTGCGCTCTGTAATGACAGTGTGTTATTCATCAGCTCTTCATATGCGCTGGGCAGCTCTTCATACTCACTGCATTGCCCCTCCCCAAGCAGTTCGAGGCCTTCATGTTCATTGTATTATCCTTAGAAAAACTCTATTAACTCTATAAATTGGAAGTCTCTATTGAGCCTTGATCTTTTCACGATCCTTCCTACACCTTCCTACTCTTCTTCTCTGATACCTTCTTCTTTTCCTCTTTCCTCTTTTCTGCTGCCTGCTTTTTCTTTTCTTCTGCTTGCTTTTTCTTTTCTTCTGCTTGCTTCTTCTTTTCTGCTTTCTTCTCCTGTTCTGTTTTCTTCTTCTGTTCGATTTCCTTTTTCTTTTCTGCTTTCCTCTCCTGTTCAACTTTCTTTTTCTCTTCGGCTTCCTTCTTCTTTTGTGCCTTTGCTTCTGCTGTCGGTATGTAAGGTGGTTCTCTAATTCCCATTCCTCTATTGAACCGACTGTCCACAATTTCGGGAAGCATGCAGTCATTGTAAAATGACTTCAACTGCTGTTCCATTCCTTTCTCCCAGAATTTGTCGTCCTTTTCGACTTTCGTAATCTTCATTCCTTTTGGCGTCCACAAGCAGAATAAAGCGTGCTGTCTTCTCGTAATGTGCAGCTGTCCTTGCACTTGATAATAATAATGGTGAGTTGTGTTCATTTCGTCGCCTTTGAAGATCCTTCTTATGTTAGGAAGTTCTTGAATTGCTTCATCGGGTAACAAATCCCTTGCTGATGACGGGCATTTCACTTACACAAGTGTGTCCTCTCCTACGAGCCCATCGGGTGTCGCGCCTAAGTATGGTTCTTCGGAATCAATGAATAAACCGCACTGTTGCACGTCAATTTGCAATTCCTTTTGTAGTTTCGTCAACGCGACTAATTCGTTCTCTTTCCCGTATTCTAATGCTTCCGCAGTAAGCAATTGAGGATAGAGGATACTTCGCACCATATTTCCTCGTGGTGTATCATCTTTTAATCGGCACACTTTACCGAAGTTGGAGGCAGTTAGTAATTTCTTCCGATACCATTTCCATCTTTGATCGTTTGCTTGATCACGGGTATCATTCTCAATCTGTAATCGCGATTCCTGCCACTCCAATAGCATCGCCATATGTCTTTCCGATTCAGATTTGAAATCCGCTTCCCCCAGGTCTGGCTTCTCTGCGTTTGGACCGTAATCCTTGTCACACGACTGAGTCTTCTGTTGATACGAAGAGGCTTTCGCTGCTTTCTTATATTCCTTCGCCTTTTCTACGGCGTGTCTACGATGCTCTTCCATTCTCACCAAAATAGCCGACGGTCTCTTATTCATTGCTACAGCTGTTCTGCTCAATACTGATTTGTTATTCAGCTTTACAATAGATCCGCCAACTCTACCCTGATAAGAGCCCTTTCGTGTTAAATTAATCCGACTTCCTCCACAGTGTGTGGCAATGATGTTATTCGCACATTCAGCGATATTGGTATTTAGACCATATAACATGCTCTCGGCGTGTGCGAAGATCCGCCGAAATGGACCCTGTAAAAGCTGGAACAGTCCCTTTTTTTTCGAGTTCCGGCACGTAATTGATTGCTTTCGGATCCGCATATTTCTTGCAGAAATACCCAATTTTCTTACAACCTTTGTGTTCTCCAAAGACATGGCTGGGTACGTTTTTCAAGTCTTGCTTGAACTTCTGAATTCGTTGGTCCATTGGCAGTTGTTGTAGATATCGGTATTGCGCAGCTTTTTGCACACCGATGCGCATTCGGATTATATTATTTTTTATGAGGTTCCTCGCGTCTTTGAAGGGGCCTTTAGACGTTATTTCGCGCAGCTCCCGGCAGAAACATCGCGTGATGTGATTGCGGCATTCAATCTTCTTTACCTCAATCTTATAGTTCTTATATGGGTCTGCGTCCTTTATCTTCTTATAGACGGCGCTATCACCATCGCCAACTAACACGTTGTATATTAGGCCGTGCATTTCTATGCTGTGCACGAAGCCTTCTAGAATTGCTGTTGGTTCCATGCTCGTGGAACTCTCATCGCGGCCCCAGTTCTTATAACAGCGATGCTCACGTGGTCTTTCGTTCTTCTTCGCTGCTGTGATGCATATCATGCAGAACTTATTCTTCACGCTGTAGGACAGGGCTTTCTTCGTAGCGTACCCAATGATAATTCCTACGCCGGAAGAAGAATTGTACAGCCCACCTCGATATGACCTTTTCAACCAACTACCGTCTGCTATGACTGAGATGACGGGTAGTTGTGATTCTGGATCGACGTCTCCTCTTGCGATTGCCAATACTTTCTCTTCTTCCCCAGCCTGCTTCATTTCCTCCATCGCAGCCCTTTCGAATGCATCGATTACGGTTTGTTGGCACTTTTCGTACAGTTTCTTCGACATGCACTGCACGTTCATAGCAGCCAACGTTTCTTCCAATTGGTTGTATCCGCCCCCTGTCACCATTGTTCCTGAGACAGCGGCGTCATTGATGTCCATTACGGTGTCATCTTCCGGCAGGCATCGTATTTGCTCCATATATCCGCACATTCCACACCGGACTGTAAAAATCTTCAGCAGTCCAACTTTTCGGGCTCCGCCGACTATATTGAAATGTTCGATGCCACAGTCAGTTATTGGGGAATGATTGGCAAGACCTTTGATCTTGTCGAATATGTATCGGAAATCGGTGAGAGTCAGTCCTTCCAACTCATGCTGTTCCGGCTGTGGTACCGGCACTCTCTCTTCAACCCAAAAATCATCTTCATCCGAGTCATGTTCCAGTACTTCCTCTCGAATGGGTGCTTCTCCAACTTGCGGGACAATTGGTTGTCCACGGTCTTCCTGTAGATCTTCGGTATTCGGATTGTCCGTTATACCCATGTCTTCAGTATCTGATTGTACTCCTATTTCATCCAAGCAATCATTCATCCAATCACTCATCCAGTCATCATTGTCGGAGTCAAGATGCTGTCTTTCTTCTGAAGCATAAGCTTCCAAAGCTTTCGGATGAGTCGGCTGGACATTTGCCAAGACGCCTTCTGCGTCCTCCTCTGCATCAGTGCCACTGTCGCTATCAAGCATTTGTAATGGGATGCGTGATGAATATATTGGTCCTCTGCTAACAATTCCCGAGGAAGTACTTGGCTGTGTGCAAATGCTTCATTTGCACACTTCATTTCTTCGTGCAGATCTTGTGAGATTGTGTTTTTGGTAATGTCGGCAACCGTCAAATTTTCCATGTTACTCTGGTCGTACGCAGAGATGCTCCCGTCGATTTCTTCCACAATTTCAACGATGATCATTTCGTCTTCGTTATCGTAAGGAGCATGTTCGACCTGTAATTGCTGCGAAAGAAGGCTATCGTCGGCAGCAGCAGACGTGAATGGGGCATTATGATCAGCAGATGGAGTACTCACAATCTCCATCGCGCTACATGCCACATTACCATGCTGCTCGACTGCTACAATATTATTAAAATTCTCATCTCTTACCTGCAGATGACCTGCCTTCTTCAGCTGCGACTTTTGTGACCTGCGGACAGAGATAGGAGACAATTTGATAATTCATACACAAAGAAATCAAATCAAATAACAAAATAATCATACACAAAGCAACACGGAAGAATATAATCGCGCCCGATACGGTTTTAGAGAACTCTGCTCAAACTTTAAGATGCTTTTACTATTTACCGGGATTATTATTGCCAGATGCATATTTATCTGTATGGATTCGCGCCCATAGATTTTATCGAGGGTCATATTTGATTGAACAAAAATAAGATATGAAGGTTGGTACAATGATAAATTTATGGTGGGGACCGCTGGTGCGGGAACGAGCATTTGGTGTCCAGACGTTTGTCTTTTACATGCAATGGTGGAAAACCTTCCGCCTATACTATAGATAGGCCCTATAGAAGTGACGAAATGTACGGGCAATGACAAGTTTGACGTTTCATTGTCAATGCTCCCTAAGCCAAGGGTTGGAAATATCTCTTGGGTCTTGCCATAAAGTGAGCAAAGGAGGGTTGTTGCCTTCGGGTATGACGACTTCTTTTACCCCAGAACCGTGTTATTACCTATTGGGAAGGTCTGATTCGTCTCGCGACGAAAGGGAAAACCGCGAAATTTATATGTTTGGATTCGAACCTAAAACTTTCATTTACGCCTGCGGGTACCGGAAATTCTACAATAATTATTGGGGCTGTTATAATAGGCCATTGATTATAACGGTAGACAAATGCAGACAAGAAACATACAAACAATCGATTCTACCCGGGCGAATCGAGCCGGCGAGCGGGCGAGTAAAACTCCTGTTTGAGGACCCAAGGAAAAGTCTACGAGCGAGTGGTCCGTTCGGGGGGGGGGGGCTGCTAGCTCAGCGAAGGCACGACCATGAGCGAGAGAGAGGTGTGTGCGTGACCGAAAGCATGAGTATGAGCGAGAGAGAGGTATGTGCGTGACCGAAAGCGAAGCACGACCGACATAGCGTGTGCGAGTGACAGAAGCGTAGGAGAGAGAGGAGAGTATTCGCGGCAGAAGATGAGAGTAAATTGGGGTTCCCGAGGTGTCCTATTTATAATTTACTTTCGGCTAAAATCATGCCACAAACTGCATTACCTTTCATTTGTAACGGCTTTATAGTTTCGGAATTGAGTCTTCAAGACAATACTATTACAAGAAAATATAAATCGTTCAACCGGTCAAACAGTAGGAATAGTGTTAACAATAAACTCACATAATCATATTTCTACCATTTTGAAAAATCTGATAAGATACGTTGTAATTCTTTTTTGTAATGTCAATGGAATTTGGAAGGGGGTGGGTATGCTGCTACTCGAGCCAGGCAGACCGCACGGTCGGGTGGCGTATACCGGGTGGCCGATGCGCACTGCTGCGTCACCGTCCGATACCTGCTATATAGGCAGTGTGCGTCACCGAGCTACTCGGTATACGCCACCCGATCGGTTTCCCCTGGTGCAGCGTAGGATCCGACGCACTCATACGCAGCTCTCGCGTCTTTGTAACCCCAATTCTCACATCAATGAATTGACCATCGCATTGAACGAAATCAACTTGAAAGAACGTTGAAACGTTGTTAGAATATATGAGAATATACCCATTTGACTTTCATACTTTGAGTCCTTTCATTTGCAGCCCACGAATTCATTTACGTTCGATATGTGAATGTTCCCCACAATTGCGGAAGGGCAGAGAAGATTTGTTACACAAAATACTTTTTCAGAAGAAAAAACTAATACACCAAATTTGGTTTCACCGAATTGTAATGCTGCACAGGAAAATGACCGACCCCGTAAGAATGCAATCGCCTGGGGTTGCGTACATATTCTCCGGGTCGGCGACATTGTATTTCTATCTGCTTCAAAATCGTCGGCCGGTGGCACGAGGGAGAGCATGGCAATCACGAAAGCGAAGGAGGGAGAGAGACAGACACAGAGTGTGCCCGAGCGAGAAAAGAACAATGACGAAAGGCACATCACTGGAGAGTGCATCGTCGATAAATACAAATACGAATTGGATCCTAATGGAATAGAAATCATGCATCAGAAATCAATTGCGCGCACTGAATTTTGAAGATATGGAAATAAAAAAATATTTTAAAAAAAATGTGACCGACTTCGAAAACTGACAGAATTCCAGAGAGCTGAAAACTAAAAGAGCTGAAAAGTAAAAAACAAGCAACACAAAAAATGCCCTGAAAAGTAAAAAATAACTTCTGGTTGTCATGGATACAGAAATTTGCATTAAGCCTAAATATTCTGCAACTTTTCGGAGGCGGCGCAAATATAAGTAAAATATTACTGGCAATCGTGTGTCTTACCCGCACTTATCCGCATTTTCTTTCTTAGAAAATCTATCTTTCGTGCTTACTCACTCTTGCTTTCGTACTCTTCCTCCCGCCTCTCAATCGCTCTCTCTCTCTCTCTTTCGATCTATCTCTATCCTTATATATCTACCTGTCCAACCACAGGATGACTTTAATGATTGACGAAGACAAAATACTACACAGGAGAGTAACGATAGTTCTATTGCCTGCAGTCTGTTATATGTATATGCGTATTTGCTAGATTAACCTACACTTATGAGATGTCGGAATTGTTCGGAATTGTCGAATACCAGACCAGTTAATGTTAACAATATTAGCATATTCGATAGGGTATACTTCGCCCCTTCAATTTGTAGATATATATGTACATAGAGACCACGAGTATTTTCAGATATGAGTGTGAGGATTTCGTGACGTTTGTAATATTTTACTTATATTTGCGCCGCCTCCGAAAAGTTGCAGAATATTTAGGCTTAATGCAAATTTCTGTATCCATGACAACCAGAAGTTATTTTTTACTTTTCAGGGCATTTTTTATGTTGCTTGTTTTTTACTTTTCAGCTCTTTTAGTTTTCAGCTCTCTGGAATTCTGTCAGTTTTCGAAGTCGGTCACATTTTTTTTAAAATATTTTTTTTTTATTTAATGCTTTTTAGTATAGGAAATCAATAAATTGATGGTTCGTGGTCGATTTCATTTTGAATTTCATCGTTGCACTGGTGTAACAGTTATAGACGAAGAAATGTAGCCGAATTTGTTGAAGAAAGAAAAGCTTGTACATTCCGAAATTTATGCAAGAGGGTGTACCGCGAGAACTTCCCTTATAAGTTACTCAAAGTTTCATCCTTATCGCACAAGCGATCCCAAAGCTATCGCCGGACAATCGAAAGTTCGGTTTTTATGCAATAACAATTGTTAGCGTTAAACAATTTAGGGAGAATTTACATTGGGACCAAGCCGTGAGCATCCTCTATAAGATAGGCAAGGTTTCATCAAGATCGGTCCATCCATCTCGGAAATATCGCCGGACAAACGCAATTTGTAGTAGAAATGTGAAATCAGCGCGAAATTTGGTTTTTAAGCAATAACAATGGTTAATGTTAAACAATTTCGACAAAATTTACATTGGGACCAACCCGTGAGCATCCTCTATAAGATAGGCAAGGTTTCATCAAGATCGGTCCACTCATCTCGGAAATATCGCCGGACAAACGAAACTTGTAGTAGAAATGTGAAATCAGCGCGAAATTTGGTTTTTAAGCAATAACAATGGTTAATGTTAAACAATTTCGACAAAATTTACATTGGGTCCAAGCCGTGAGCATCCTCTATAAGATAGGCAAGGTTTCATCAAGATCGGTCCATCCATCTCGGAAATATCGCCGGACAAACGCAATTTGTAGTAGAAACGTGAAATCAGCGCGAAATTTGGTTTTTAAGCAATAACAATGGTTAATGTTAAACAATTTCGACAAAATTTACATTGGGACCAAGCTGTGAGCATCCTCTATAAGATAGGTATGGTTTCATCAAGATCGGTCCATCCATCTCGGAAATATCGCCGGACAAACGAAATTTGTAGTAGAAACGCGAAATCAGCGAAAAATTCGGTTTTTATGCAATAACAATGGTTAGCGTTAAACAATTTCGAAAAAATTTATAATGGGACCAAACTGTGAGCATCCTCTATAAGATAGGTATGGTTTCATCCCGATCGGTCCACCCATCTCAGAGTTCTCGCCGGACAAACATTAAAAAAAAAAAAATAAAAAAAAAATAAAAAATATAGCGGTCGAATTGAGTACCTCCTCCTTTTCGAAGTCGGTAAAAATACAGCAGGACTTTCCAATGATGCACAAAAGACGATATTGTTTTCTGATAGAACTTACCTTCGTCGCCAAACTGCACGCCTAGATTTGCGTCTCGCGTTTAGTCGCAGGACTTTGTTTTTACCGACTTCGAAAAGGAGGAGGTACTCAATTCGACCGCTATTTTTTTTTTTTTTTTTTTTTTTTTTAATGTTTGTCCGGCGAGAACTCTGAGATGGGTGGACCGATCGGGATGAAACCATACCTATCTTATAGAGGATGCTCACAGTTTGGTCCCATTATAAATTTTTTCGAAATTGTTTAACGCTAACCATTGTTATTGCATAAAAGCCGAATTTTTCGCTGATTTCGCGTTTCTACTACAAATTTCGTTTGTCCGGCGATATTTCCGAGATGGATGGACCGATCTTGATGAAACCATACCTATCTTATAGAGGATGCTCACAACTTGGTCCCAATATAAATTTTGTCGAAATTGTTTAACATTAACCATTGTTATTGCTTAAAATTCGAATTTCGCGCTAATTTCACATTTCTATTACAAATTTCGTTTGTCCGGCTATATTTCCGAGATGGATGGACCGATCTTGATGAAACCTTGCCTATCTTATAGAGGATGCTCACGGCTTGGTTCCAATGTAAATTCTCCCTAAATTGTTTAACGCTAACAATTGTTATTGCATAAAAACCGAACTTTCGATTGTCCGGCGGTAGCTTTGGGATCGCTTGTGCGATAAGGATGAATCTTTGAGTAACTCATACGGGAAGTTCTCGCGGTACACCCTCTTGCATAAATTTCGGAATGTACAAGCTTTTCTTTCTTCAACAAATTCGGCGTTTTTTCTTCGTCTATAACTGTTACACCAGTGCAACGATGAAGTTCAAAATGAAATCGACCGCGAACCATCAATTTATTGATTTCCTATACTAAAAAGCATTAAATAAAAAAAAATATTTAAAAAAAAATGTGACCGACTTCGAAAACTGACAAAGTTCCAGAGAGCTGAAAACTAAAAGAGCTGAAAAGTACAAAATAAGCAACACAAAAAATGCTCTGAAAAGTAAAAAATAACTTCTTGTTGTCATGGATACAGAAATTTGCATCAAGCCTAAATATTTTGCAACTTTTCGGAGGCGGCGCAAATATAAGTAAAATATTACAAAAGTCACGAAATCCTCACACTCAAATCTGGAAATACTCGTGGTCTCTATGTACATATATATGTACAAATTGAAGGGGCGAAGTATACCCTATCGAATATGCAAATATTGTTAACATTAACTAGTCTGGTATTCAACAATTCCGAATAATTCCGACATCTCATAGGTGTAGGTTAATCTAGCAAATACGCATATACGTATAACAGACTGCAGCCAATAGAACTATCGTTACTCTCCTGTGTACCATTTTGTTTTCGTCAATCATTAAAGTGGTCCTGTGGTTGGACTGGTAGATATATAGGGATAGAGATAGATCGAGAGAGAGAGAGAGAGAGAGAGAGAGAGGGGGGAGAGGGAGAGGGAGAGGGAGAGGGAGAGGGAGAGGGAGATTAAACACTGAAGGAGAAAAGGGAAAGGAAATGTAAAAACAATAATCGCAACAACGAGGAACGGAACACGGATCATCGCGGTTACAGATCGAACGCTTTGTCGCGCCGCCACTTCCATACTTGTTAGAGAAAGGATCACAGGCACCTGATAAATTTGATTCATTGGATTTGGACGGATTTAATTGGATTAAACCGGGAGTCGCGAAACATCTAATCGGGGACCCTACTTATCGCAAGCGTATACAACGAAAATGGGAAAGCGAAAGAAGCGCATATTAAGAAAGTCGAAAAGCAAGAAGAAATGCAAAAAGTGAGCGTCCGTGGGGCGATGCCGCGCCGTCACGGCACTGCCGCGCTTGGGCATTGAGAACGACGCATGCAAGGAGCTGCCGGCTAGGCCGTCGGTACGACGCATCGACAACGATAGTCTTTTTTTCGAGGGAATCGAGTGACTGAGCACCCGTTCGTCCTCCATCGCGATTCTTGTAACCCGACCGGCAAGATGTTTTTATCACATCCCCCTTTGGAGAAGCAGGAGATAGTCGGCCAAGATTTGCCAAGAGCCCGAGGGGCGTTGCCTAAGTTATTGTTAAATAACTCGGAATTGAGGCCCGATCGAGAATTTCTGAAATAGCCATTTTCATCCCCGCCCGCTCCTCTACAAGATGGCTATAGTCATTTACGACATTTACGGAACACCCTGTATAAACTAACGCGCTTACACTATTATTAGACTATTTAACGATAAAAGAAACACCGCTTCTATAAACTACCGCGCTTATTGTATGTACGATAAGAAACAAATAAATCACTGATTTTACAAACAAGAGTTGCACGACCAACCGCACGTCTTGAATGCAACTCATAGAACAATGAACTGTCGAATCGAAACTATCCTAGCATCGGCTAAAGATCGTTCAGGCGGGTGATGGTGGGGAAACGTAAACAGATTCGAGAGCGCGCAATTCCTCGCCTAACGTCATTGCCCGATTCAAAAAGTTGAAAAGGGCGCGCGAGGAATGCTCATGCAAAGCTGTATGCATTTGAAATCATTGGGCTGCAAAAACGTGTGAATGATAGACACTTGTATTATTCGGTTTATGAGTGTTAAAATACCAGCACTTTTTGAGTGATTGTCTTAGAAAATCTGTCTCAAATGCCTCGATGCAGTGAGATTGCATTGATGCATCGCGCGCCTAGCGCGCCGACTTCACGCGTTCCGAAAAAACCCTCGTGATGCCTGTTGGGTCAACACGTGTCGCTAATTCCTAAAGTGAAGTTTGACGTCGACTAGTTTCTTTGTGTGCGTGGGCCAGAGCCTCAGAAGACTACTGACTTTTGGAAGGAAAACATCGTAAGTACCCTTACACCCTTACCGCTTCTTTACTTTTCCTATGAAGGAACTTTTACTTTCGGTTACGATTCTCCGGCTGCATCTAAGTACTTTTCTAATGCACGTTCACGGCTCCCTCGATCTCGGTTTTGCATTATTTCAACTATTTCTTTCGTACGTACAAGGCTTTGCCCCATTGTCTATCAACGCGAAGAAAGAAATGTCGTTTCGCACAATGCGTCTCTCAGTGATACGGTAGAGAGTCTTACACAGTTGTTGAAGCAATCGAACTAACATTCGAAGAGCAAAAACCAAAAACCTCTGTTCCTCGACGGGTCTTTTCCGGGCTATCCTTCCCAAATTTCTCGGTCTCGATCTTTTTTACTGGCTGTAACGATTCACGCACATGGTAGCGCCTGCTTCTCGTTCGCGTCTCTTGTCTCGAGAATGGGGAAAGTATGAAGAGATTTGCGAAGGAAAGCCCGAAAATATATCCGTCGAAAGACGGATAGGAGGTTTTCGGTTTCTGTTCTATGACTGTTAGTACAATTGCTTCGACAAATGTGTAAGACTCTCACCCGTATCATTGAGAGTCGCACGGTGCGAAATGACATTTGTTTCTACGTGTTGATAGATAATTCAACACAGCATCGTACAAATGGCGCAAAACCAAGATCTTACATTCATGAAGGATCTATGAAGATTTATTAGAAATCTACTTCGATGCAGCGACAGATTCGTAGCCGAGAGCCAGAGCACCATCGGAAAAAATTGCTCATAATATATTTTAGAAAGGGAAACAATACTAAGTGTATGTCTTTCTTTCATTACAGATGGAAAATCGCCACCATTCTCGTTCACGATCTCGCGAGGCAGTCGCAGGGAGGAGGGGGCCCCTTGGCGAGGAGTGGCCCGCGCTCGGCGAGCGGGATCGCCGTGGCGGCCGACGCCGCTCGCGGTCACGAGAAGAGAGGGTGCAAAGGCACGAAAGAGTAGACCAGCGCCGGCGATCTCCGGCGGTGGTTGATCGGGAGAGGGTGGAGGAGCGTCCGCGAGCCGCGGCGGGTGTTAGACGTGAGAGGGTGAGGGAGCGCCCGCGCTCACCAATAAGAGCACGTGAAGGACGTGTGGTGCCGTATGTGCGACCGGCGCCCCAGGAACCACCGGCACCCCGACAACCACCAGAACCGCAAGTGCCGAGAGGCACATACATGTCTGACGAGAGAGTACGTAAACATTTCTATCAATATATCCTTTTGTATTCATATTTCGAATAACCAAATACATAATGTTGTTTTACTTTTCATATTGCAGATCAGACGACTTGAAAGGCGGTTCAGATCTTTGAACCGGCAGGTGCGGCAGGGGGCCAACCCTGCCCAGCAGGAAGACGTGGAAGAGGAAGAGGAAGAGGAAGAGGAGGGAATGAGGGAGGGGGCGGAAACATTTTACCGGTGGGGTCTAGCCCCACCTTGGGGGGAGTGGGGGGCAATATTTATAATATAACGCTTCAATATTAGTATTAGTATTCCTATAATATAAGTTTGTGTGTGTGTGCGTGTGTTGTGTGTTTGTGTAATGTAAGATTTTTTATAACAATATAGTTAATATAAAATAGATAAAGGATAAGAAAAAAGTTAATATAAAATAGATAAGATAGTGATATGAATGGGCGAAAAGTTGTCATCACTACGCTGAGTTTACAACTTTTAGCACATTATTATGACTAAAAAGCGTCGAAATCGTGCAAAATCAGGTATCATCCGGTCTGTACTGATCCTTTATCTTTCGATTGGGACCTTTCCCGACCCAAAATCATGTCATATAAGCCCACAGGAGCGGGAATGCGGAAGCATGATTTGGGCCATTTGTGCCGATAAAACAGTGCGTCTACTATACCGCGAATGACCGGAGTCTAGCCCCTTAACTCTCTATAACGTTTAAAGTCTTTGTTTCTGCACTCTAAAGCCTCCTCAGAGAGCATGCCAATTGGTAGCACTGCGTTCTTGATGATATTGCTGCCATGTATTAATATCTTGTCCACACTTGATGGCATATAGTACCACGGATATAATGCAACATATTTTCTTGCTGTCTCTTTCGCATATTCTCTAAATGCATCCGTGTCAATCTCGTAGCCACATGATATTGTCCGAAGAATATTGGCGCAACGATATGTGAGATCTCTGTCAATTCCAGAAATATTAGATGCTAATAATGGGTTGCTGAAAAATCTTTTGGCAGTGTTGCCATCATTCGTGGTTCCGAATCCAGGTTTTGGTATGTCCACCAACAATCCCATTTCTTCCCGAAATTTTTGCTGTACGATACTCTTCCTGCTATTAACAGCAATTTTGTCTTGAGTGTTTCTGATTTGCCATTTTTTAACGTCCAATCGATACGATATGTGTAGCATAGTTTCGAAAAATCGTATCCATGCATGTAAAATGGACAATCCGAAATCATAATTCTTTTCATTTGTAAGCCTTTTCATGGATTCGTCTACGTTATTCATTACTTTTGGGGTTGCTCCGCATATATTGCATTTTTGTGTCGATGAATTCGTAATCGCTGCAACAATTTTTCCATCGATCATAGTCAACTGAAAGCTGTGGAATATTGTTATTTCTTCCACTCCAAGAACAATTTTTGTTGGTGCAATTGTTTTAATTTGGTTCTGTATACTTTCAATCTCTGTCTTGGAAAGTTCTGAAGTTTCCTTCTCAAGCATTAGTTTAATCGGTCTGCAGAATCTTGTAGAAGAAGGCCGAAGATTATTCCATAAAATTAGGTTATCATCTGTTTGTAATCTTAGAGGTACTAGACAAACGGCGAATAAATAACTGTCACTTCGATGTTTGCTGCTTTCTCCTTCGAACTTTTGTTTATACATAGAATGTCCCGCACTTCCATCACAACCCCATTTATATATCAGGTACAGCCCTTTAGATAAATCAGTTGTTCGGCCCCGCAATGTTTCTTCTTGCATCTTTAGAAGTCTTGTAGCTGTATGATCGACGAGAGCTTGCAATTCTACTTCACCAATCGTTTGCGTAAATGTCATGCTTTCCTTGTTTGGGTAGCAAGCTTCCTTCGCATTTTTTAGCGTATGATAAGATGGATAGATATCTGCGTTTCGCGCTTTCGCTCCTGATTTCATTATCAGGTATGTATGTTTTGTGAAACGTCCATCAACATAAAGTGCCAGCGCTTCTTCCGCAGTGTATTTGACTGGTACAGATGGTTTAGAGTGACCAATAAGGCTTTTCATTTTTGTTGCAATTTTTGGGGAGCCTGCGGAGATGGTTTGAATCATTGTAGCAGCATCTCTTTGTTCAGATTTTCGCATATTAATAGTTGTTGCAAATGACAATTCAGCTACACTATAATTTTCTGTCAAAGGCAAAACTTTTTGCCTTTTGGATTGTACACCAACATCAATAAAGTCTTTTGACGGACGTCCTCTTTTTCGCTCTATTGGCTGTTCAGTATGCAGAAATACTATAACCCCATCAAGCCATTCTCGGTGGCGCGTCAGAAATATACTTAAGGATCGGCAACTTTTCTTCCACCTATACGCAAAGCAGCTATTCAAATTTTTTGAAATGCTTTGTATATTCTCATATACTGGATTGCCTTCTGCTTCGTTTAATTGAAATTTGTTTACAATATATTCGAAGACTGCGGAATTTTTATTCTTGATCTTAGGTCCTTTCCTCCAAATATCGAAAAGTTTTTGCCTTCTAAGTGACATTGCAACTGTATAGATTGATGGATCGGATGAGTGGTACACTTGGTAGTAAACGCACAAACTCGTTTTATTCAAATTTGATTGTTTTCTTAAAATTATACTCCTTGACTGAAGCTTCGGCGTCTTAAACCACACACACCCACATATTTCGATTCTCTACATGCGTGCCACTTTCACTTTGTCTCCAGGCCTTCATAGAATCTGACATGCCATTGGTCCGATATCTCAAATATACGACCAATGCCCCATCCCGTCTTTACTGGCAAATGTTAGATATTCGCCGTTAAGTTCACCCTGCTCTCTCACTTCAGTTACTCAGCCATCCTTAACCTTTCGTCTTCATAGTCATGCACATACACCCAGGAGCCGCACTACGTGAAATTTGGTGAAATCGTCCCGCGCACAGACTCAGACTCTTCAATTTACGCCCATACACAACTAAAAAAATGTCGTACGTTTTTGTTTGCAAACCTTTGCACTTAATTTTGGTTAATAACGTTTCAACAGATGTTGCAGAAACGGAAAATATTGGAATGAAAGTAAATCGTCACAAATCCGTTGCATACGTGATCGAAACTACGAAATGGATTTTGTTGTAATGGATACATACCTTTAAATAACTTTACCACTATTTTCATCAAAATACAATTTATTTGTATTAATACTTCAGTAAAATAAATGTCTTACAAGAATATTTTAAGTGAAATATAATAAAAGAAAATTATCGATTACAGGATTAAGGTGGCAGGAGCGTGTGTAAGCCGTAACTAACCTACATGCAACTGCGTCCCAGCCTTAACTTAACCACAACAGAGTCAAATTATACTAAAATATTGGGTATAAAAAAATATTGGTTTAATGAATTATTATTCGCTAGATTAGGCATCTGGCCCACTGTGCGTCGGGGCGATTCTCCCGAGCCTCGAGGCTTGGTTGAGTCGCGGCAGAGGGCAACTCTCTTACCGCGCGACGCAGGTGCTCACCGGGCACGGCTGCTTCGGTGAGTACCTGCGTCGCATCGGGAAGGAGGCGACGGTACAGTGCCACCACTGCGACGGGGACCGGGACACGGCGCAACATACCCTCCAGCATTGCAGGGCCTGGAGGGAACAGCGCCGTGTCCTGGTCCGGTATATTGGGAGGGACCTCTCGCTGCCGACGGTCATCCGACACATCTTCGCTAGCGAGAGGTCATGGAGGGCCTTCCTCGCATTTTGCGAGGAGGGCCCAGGAGGGATTGGTAGTGCGGGGGCACGGTTCCCGCCTCCTTCGCCGTTGGCGAAGGAGTGCGGCGAGCCGTGTCTCCCCGCGAGTAGTGGGGGAAGCCTCCCTCTCTCGTAAAAGCGAGAGAGCGGATGGTCACTCCCCCACCACGAGACGAGCCCCCCTCAGGGGGCGGGCGCGGGGCGGCACCGGTCGTGTTCTATTAGAGTTCCCGGTGTCGCCCCGATACGCGCCGAGGATGGCCACCGTGGGGTTTTAGCCGGTAAGAGTCCGGCAATACCCCGTCGCCCCCACCAGGGCCACGATGCAAGGTGTCGTCATTGTCCAACAACCAACAAACGTTCGTCTCAGTCATGTCCTCCTCTCGATATCGGATTTACCTATGCAAATGCTCCGCGCGTCTACTACCGGATCTACGATTACGATTACGATACACTTTGATTCTCGTGCTGTAATATTACTTTTTTTAATCACTAAAAACAGTAAAAGCATATACTTTGAAAACTGTACTATCAATCCGAGTGATTGCAGTTTTATACAAAAAATAATACTCGATTCTAATTGTAATTCAAAAGTCGATTATTAACAAGTAACTTGAGAGATTAGGTGGAAATAAAATAACCATCGAAAAACATTAAAATGTTAGAAAATGCGCCAAGTAGCAGTTGGATTTCCCCACAATAATATAACAAGTATAATTGTTTGTGATGCTGACAATTTAGCTTAAAGTAGGCAAGCACACGAGACTTCCCGGTGGAAGATTAGGTAGGATAAGTTGCTTTTAGATTAGTAGTACACGTGTTTAGTTTTAAGTTTATTACCACTATTGTTAAGATCGTTGTTCACTCGTCACTTAAAATATATAAACAGAGTTCAAGAAATCAGAGTGAGACTGATTGTTTCTCCCAGCGTGGGCGAGAGATGCCGATCGCAGCGAGGCGAAAATGTTCGATTTTAGAGTTTTAGTGGGCACGCATCAGATCCGACCGAATTCGCTTCCGAGAACAGAGAGAGCTTTTCGGAAGTTGCGGGGGGTATTTATAGCCTATTCCGGCTCTCGAACCTTCCAGTACTGACCTCACTTCCGTGAGGAAATATCCCGAAAGTACTGGAAGAATCGGAGCGGTTATGATTCTCCGGGTGATTGACCGCAGGTATGACGCAATCAGTCAGCTGACTGCTCGAGTGACCGCTGGAACCCCTACGTCGCTCACCTGCACTAATCAGTCAGCTGATCTATACGGCGCATTATTCGGATGATCCGTAACATTACCGCCCGCCTCGCCAGTAGTGGCGATAAGATTCGTTAAAGAAAAGTGACTGTATAGGCTTAATGAAAATTCTCAAAGAAGACAGAAGATTAGAATTATCCGGTAAGTAACTAAACTATGTTATCTCCAATGGTGAAAATTGTGGGACAAGTTTACATAGAACTTTCCATTAACACATGGACGAATATAATTTCGAGACAGAAGCAACAGTATTTCCAGTCAGAACAGCGCAAGAATGAACACAATAAGAAGTCTATTACGAGGCTCGAGGTATGCGAGCCGCATGTGACTACCTGGGGATTAACCTTTTTTGGTGACTCACGATACAGAGTTCTTAGGTTCCTCGCTATTCACCGGGAGCAACACCAATTTAACGACCGGCCGAACAAGAGTAGTCGTCGCAGTTTTTACGGTAACGGTTCGGGTAATGCCATCGGCCCCTGGATGAAGCATAGTAATCCGCGCCAATGGCCAACGTGAGGGGGGTGTCGTCTCGTTCACAACGAGACAAAGCGAGCCGGGTTGAACGCTCGTTGTCTTATGCTGCCATTTCCCTCGAGACGTCAGGCTGTGCAAGTATTCCCGTGACCATCGTTGCCAGAAGTGATCCCGAATTTGAGTGGTGAGCTGCCAACGGGTCAGAAGAGAAGTCCTGGTGTCCAGCAGAGTTGGTTCTGGTACGAAGTTCAGCGCTGATCCAATCAGGAAGTGACCAGGAGTCAGCGCCTGGAGGTCATCAGGATCGTCGCTCAAAGCGCAGAGTGGCCTCGAATTGAGGCAAGCCTCGATCTCTGCCAGCAGGGTGGTCATCTCCTCGAAGGTGAGTCTGTGCTCCCCTATCACCCTTCGAAGATGGTGTTTAGTGGACTTCACAGCCGCCTCCCAGATTCCTCCGAAATGGGGGGAGGCAGGAGGGTTGAAGTGCCACTGGACCCTGAGAGTAGCCAATTCGTCAGCCAGCAGTGTTCCCTCTTTGGTAGCAGCGGAGAACAGTCGGCGCAGCTCTGCATCGGCGCCCACAAAGTTTGTTCCTCGGTCGCTGTATAAGCTGGAACACAGTCCTCGACGAGAGACGAAGCGTCGAAAAACTGCCAAAAAAGCCTCAGTAGAGTAACTGGACGCAACATCAAGGTGTACAGCTTTGGTACAGAGACACACAAAAATGACTAAAAAGGATTTCACGCATTTTTGTCCCCGTCCTGAAGAGGCTTTTATCAGGAACGGGCCAGCCAAATCCACTCCAGTATTTTGAAAGGGTCGAGCAGGCGTGACTCTTTTTGGTGGGAGATCGCCCATCTGCGGCGTCCGCGTAGCCGCCCGCCATCGAGCACAGGTAGTACATTTCAGGATTGCCTGCTTGACTTCACGGCGCCCTTGAGGAATCCAGAAGCGTTGTCGAATAGAAGCCAAAGTCAATTGCGTTCCCCCGTGCAAAGTCCTCCGATGATAAGCTGCAATTAGCATAGTAGTGAATCTACAAGAAGCAGGCAGTATAATCGGGTGGATTTTGTCAGCAGAAAGGATCGAATGACGGAGTCTGCCACCAACTCTCATCAGTCCGAGTTCATCGATGAAGGGCGTCAATGGAAGCAGCGAACTCTTCCGGGGCAGTTGCCTCCCAGCCCTTAGAGCCGCCAATTCGAAGAGGTAAGCTTCCTTCTGAGTAAGCTGGATCCAAATTTCCTCCGCTGACTCTATTTCTTCCGTAGACAGGGAAAGAGGAGGGAGAGTCGTGGAAGCAGAGTGTCTAGTCTTCTTGAGCCACCTCCTGCACCAAGCCGTCACTCTCAAGAGCCTCCCGTAAGTAGAAATCCTTTCAAGAAAGACGTTGGGCTCCTTGATCTTCGTGCAAAACACCGATTTGGCTCTTCTTTCAGGTAACTCATCGTCTGGGATGTCCGGAAGTGGTTGATTCCACCACTCATCATTATAGAGGAAATAAGGCCCACGCCACCAAAGAGGGTGGTTAAGAAGTTCAGCTGGAGCTACCCCCCGAGAAGCGCAGTCGGCGGGATTCTCCTCTCCAGCTACATGATTCCAGTGGGTGTCAGGAACGAGGCGATGGATCTCGGCCACGCGATTAGCAACAAAGGTATTCCACTTATTTGGTTGGCCTCGGATCCATCCAAGTGTAACCGTAGAGTCCGTCCAACAGTACACCGGCGTCTTTTCCAGGCTCAACACCTTCCGAGAGTGAGCGACAAGTCGAGCCAGCAGAACAGCCCCACAAAGTTCGAGTCGAGGTATTGAGATTTGCTTCAGCGGTGCTACCTTGCTCTTAGCAGTAAGAAGTGAGACAGTAGGCTCTTGACCTTTGATGGTTTGCCGGATATACAGCACAGTAGCAAAGGCGTGTTCTGACGCATCACTGAAGCCGACCAGCTCCAACGAGCCATCTCGGTGATGGCGAATAGGTCGTGGGATTGAGAGTTTGTTTAACTCACCCCATTGTTGTCGGTATTCCAACCAGCGAATCTCCATTTCCCGAGGAAGGGGATTGTCCCACTCAGTAATCAATAACCAGGTACTTTGAATCAAAATCTTAGCTCTTACAGTCACCGGCGTGAGCCATCCAAGGGGGTCAAATAGTTGGGCTGCCTGAGAAAGTACTGTTCTCCTAGTTACAGGGCACTCCGGCGCGGGCTTGGCTGAAAAGTAGAAAGCATCTTCATAAGCATTCCAAGCAAGGCCCAAGGTTTGATGCGTCACTTGCTTGTCAGTGAGCGTCACAGCCGATTCAGTGGGAGAATCCAGTCTCTGTAAGTCGGATCTCATCTCCTCACAGTTAGAAGCCCATTTCTGCAGGGGGAAGCCGCCCGCCGTGCAAATGGCTATTATTTGTCGCCTTATTTCTTTCAGCTCCTCGATGCCATCAGCGCCCGTAAGAATGTCATCCATGTAAACATCTCTGGATAACACTTCAGCCCCCAGTGGATAATTGGCTCTTTCATCGTCGGCGAGCTGCCGGATAGTTCGTTGCGCCAGAAAGGGGGCACAAGCCAGACCGTACGTGACTGTGTTCAGTTGGAATTCCTGAACAAGATCCTGGTTATGAGCTCGCCACAAAATCCTCTGAAGATCTGTATCACGTGAGTCCACCAAGATTTGCCTAAACATCTTTTCAATATCTGCCACCATCACTGAAATATGCCATCTCCACCGTAGGAGGATGTCCGCCAAAGAAGGCAAAAGATTAGGACCAGGATACAAAAAATCATTCAGCGACCTACCTGCTGACGTCCTGGCAGATCCATTAAACACAACTCTTAGCCGAGTAGTTGTACTGGATTCCCTTAACACCCCATGGTGAGGGAGGTAAGCCACTTCAATTTTGTCAGAAGGAGCTCCAACTGGTGTCATATGCCCCAATTCCAAGTAAAGCCTCATGAAATCCTTGTATAGGTCACCCATTTCAGGGTGGCGAATAAATCGACGTTCATTGCTTATTAAAGTACGCTCGGCTTTTAGTCGCAGCTCGGAACTGGACAACAGGAGAATCTTCCTTGGAAGGCGGACCATATACCGCCCGGAAGGTAGGCGAGCGTGAGAGGCAACGAAATGCTGTTCAACTTCCTGCTCTTCCGCAGAAAGCACAGGGGCTACGTCCGGCATTTCTTCTTGGATCCAGAAAGCTCGAACCAAAGTTTCGAGGGATTCCGCCACCGAGCATTGGTGAGAGGTTATGGCTTGGAATGGAGTTCCCGACTCGGTTCTTCCTGCGAGTATCCAGCCAAAGAGAGTATTTTGAGCGACAGGCTCATTCTCACTCCCCTTTCGCAGCCCAGGAAGAGGGATCTGTGCCAGGACGTCAGCTCCAAGGATCAGGTCAATTTGGTCATTATGAAGGTAACGTGGGTCAGCTAGGACCAACCCTTCAACGTGCTTCCACACAGTTACTGGCCGGTTCTTCGTAGTAGTGTAGGCAGACAAGCAAGGCATAATCAAGGCTGAAACTGTCAATTCATGGTGGGTTAAACGGGCTCGCAGTGACAGAGTTACCTTGCCCTTGGTGACTCCAGTCTGGACGCCTCCTACTCCGAGGATAGCGACCGACGAGCTAGCTCGCTTCAGACGCAGTCTCTGAACGAGGCGCTCAGTGACCATGGTCACTTCTGATCCGTGGTCAATCAAGGCTCTCACTTCCCTATTGGTGTTGCAGGAATCAGCCACGTACAGCCTGGCAGTGGCGAGTAAAACGGAGGCAGCAGGTTCGCCGGGAGACCGAGACACGTGTGCTGTTGATTTGCCAGTAGAAGCTTCAGCGGAATTTCGGTGCGTATCATGGATACTGGTGTGATGTTTGCCCTGGCAAATTGAGCACGTTCGTTTGGAACCACAATCTCAGGCATTATGCTTCCCCAAACAATTTAAGCAGAGGTGCAGTTTAAAAATGAGCTCCTTTCTTTCCTCAGGGCTCTTCGTGCGATAGGCCTCACAGAACATGAGGTGATGATCCCCAGAGCAGAGTGCACATCGCCGGGAAGGCACTTGACGAGAACTGCTCTGATGGGATCGAGAAGTGACTCGTTGACCAGCGGAGCCTCTGGCCGGAGCGGCATCGAACTTGGAGCAATTCAGCACCTCCAAGGATTGTATTTTTTCTTCCAAGAATTGCTTGAGCGCGGCAAAGGTAGGAGGCTCTGTCGTACCACGGAGAGAAGATTCCCACTCCCGTCGGGTTCTATTATCGAACAACTCAGTGATCAAAAATACAAACAAATCGTCACAACGAAATATTGGCCGACCAATTCCTTCCAATACATTGACGGTAGAAGTCATGCCCAGAAATATTTGAGTCAGTTCCTGGACTGACTCCCCCTTCATCTTTGGCAATGCCTTCAGTTTTCCAAGAGCGGCCCTAACAAGTAGTCTCTTGTTATCGTAATGGGCCTTGAGAGTATCCCATGCTCTGTGGTAATTAATACCTATGGTCGGACAATCTCGAATGAACAGGGCGGCTTCCCCTTCGAGGCTTACCTTAAGGTATTGGAACTTCTCCACAGGCGTTAGGCCAGGCTCCCTTTCGATGAGAGAAACGAAGAGGTCCTTGAAGGCGGGCCAGTTCTCATATTTGCCGTCGAACTTCGGTAAGTCGATCCTAGGCATGGATGGTCGAACCGCAGGCGCCTCACGATGATCTCCCTTCTTCTCGCAGGTAGCTGGACCGGGATTCTTCCTGCGCCATTCGACCAGCATTTCCCTCAGCTTTGTCATCTGGTCAAGGTAGGTCTCCTCCATAGCATTGGGTAAGTCTCGAGTAGTGTAAGTCGACTCAGCGAGTTGGGCGCCATGTTCGCGCCGCAACTTCTCGTCGACCCGTTCGAACCCATCCCGGTACTCTTTGAGAGTTTCTATTCGCACTTCAATAGCAGAGTCAGTTAAATTAGCACTTCCTTGCTTCTTCAGGTTATCCACTATCCGAGAAGCCTTGCCGTGAAGGTTAGCCTGATCAAGAATAAGGGCTTCCATTGCAGGCAGGTTGAAGCTCAACCGTCGACGAACACCACGCCCGGAATACAGGTTGCCGGTTAAATCAGAAGATATCCGGCTCGAAGGACCAAATGTTTGTGATGCTGACAATTTAGCTTAAAGTAGGCAAGCACACGAGACTTCCCGGTGGAAGATTAGGTAGGATAAGTTGCTTTTAGATTAGTAGTACACGTGTTTAGTTTTAAGTTTATTACCACTATTGTTAAGATCGTTGTTCACTCGTCACTTAAAATATATAAACAGAGTTCAAGAAATCAGAGTGAGACTGATTGTTTCTCCCAGCGTGGGCGAGAGATGCCGATCGCAGCGAGGCGAAAATGTTCGATTTTAGAGTTTTAGTGGGCACGCACCAGATCCGACCGAATTCGCTTCCGAGAACAGAGAGAGCTTTTCGGAAGTTGCGGGGGGTATTTATAGCCTATTCCGGCTCTCGAACCTTCCAGTACTGACCTCACTTCCGTGAGGAAATATCCCGAAAGTACTGGAAGAATCGGAGCGGTTATGATTCTCCGGGTGATTGACCGCAGGTATGACGCAATCAGTCAGCTGACTGCTCGAGTGACCGCTGGAACCCCTACGTCGCTCACCTGCACTAATCAGTCAGCTGATCTATACGGCGCATTATTCGGATGATCCGTAACAATAATATATAATAAAATATAACAAAAAAGATAATAGATATCATACAAGAAAGCCAAGCTTTCAGTCAAAGATACCTCGATTTAACTCGCATTAGCAATTACCAATAAATTAACAATAAATTACCGATTAACAATACAAAAAATCTTGGCGTATGCGCGCTTCATTCGAGGCACTTGCTCCGGTAATATTACTAAAAAACTTTTAAAGAAACATATACGCGATGAACTGAGAACCTCCTTCTTATCAATATCGGGAAAAATGATCTCCTTGTCAGTTATGAGGCACTGGACAATGCTCATGAAATTGGAGAATATTCATATATCGGAGGCAAAAATGGGATAACAAAGCCGCTGTATATAGTATATATGATTGAAAATGAAAGATTTATTAGGATTTACTCATATTGTAGTAAAGTCAGTGTTAGGTTTAACACCAGTACTACCGAACGAGTTGAAATGACTTTTTTTACGTGGTTCGTTATAACAGCATAACAATCGTTGGTAGTTCTAGTGTTAAATCAGTTTTCCATTGCCTTTTTACCTCGGAATGAAGCGCGCACACGCCAAGATTTTTTGTATTGTTAATCGGTAATTTATTGTTAATTTATTGGTAATTGCTAATGCGAGTGAAATCGAGGTATCTTTGAATGAAAGCTTGGCTTTCTTGTATGATATCTATTATCTTTTTTGTTATATTTTATACTTGTTATATTATTGTGGGGAAATCCAACTGCTACTTGGCGCATTTTCTTACATTTTAATGTTTTTCGATGGATAAACCAGTTTTTGACCGTCAACAGTGAATGTCGATGAATTTTCATCTACACCAAGCTGTTTGGCTAGACTTATGTTACATGTTCCCATATCGCATATTAAAGCTCTCACTTGTAATCCGATATGGGTCAAACGTCTAATACTCTCGAATAATAAATTCTTTAAAACGGGCACCGAAGTTGTGTCGCGGGAGAATATACGCGAACGGTTGCTTCCAATTCTCATTTAGCTCCCGTACTAATAACACGAGGCTATTGCGCGCGGTAAAATTAATATCCCGCGGGAACTGGTTTTCGCCGTGCCCGGTCGGGAACCCGATAAGGAAGTTCTTGCTCATGTTGTAGAACAGATGATCTTTCAATGCCATCTCATCGAAACAGATAGCACAGAATCTGTCTTCCGATTTCATTGTGCTCACCTTGATCGCCAACATTTGAAGCAGTTTCTGGCTAATACCGGGTGTTATAATAATATTTTCCGTAAAGTGACTTAACGTGCGCTTAGACGGAAAAGAGTATTCAGACTCGCGGAAACGATAGCACGCTGGACTCAAATAATACAACTTTAACGCTAATTTTTTGAATTCCAGCGAATATCGTCTCCCTTTGTCTTTATTCTTGGCCAACTTTACCTGGAGCAGTATAAACGCCTTCTTCGCATCGGGTATATCGGCGAGGAAGTCGTCGGGGGTCGCCTTTGGGTGATCCCTCTCTGCCAACTTTTGCTCCAGCCGTTGTATCCTTCGGTCTCTCGCCCTTATGCCCTTTTTGAGCTTTTTGGACGATCAGATGAGATCTTAACACCGAATTTGGGGTCTGAAGGGATTTGTTGACCCCCTTCCGCAGACTTTGTTGCTGCTCGCGCGTTTCTTTTTCAACTGCTGAAACATACATGATTTGATTACTGCATTTGCCAGATTGTACAGGGTAATGCAATTGCACTAAACGGGGAATCAGCTTTTTACCATCGAATTATTGGCAGTATCGACCTTGCGTAATTGTTTTATTAACCATGTCATATCACCCGTGTCTTGTGTCGCTTGGCACTACACAAAGTGAATCATGGCAGGTACTGGCAGCCTATCGATTAATTGAGAAATGCAAAATCTCGAGGAGCAATAAACTCGTGTCACTATTAATTTACGGTTATCGACGCCCTCCACAATCCACCTGATTTAAAGACGGTATCTTTTTTTTAGCAAACAAACGTTTAAACCGCATTTATAAACATTATATTATGTGTGACGGGGCAGCGTAGCCCGTCCCAAAACTCCCGCTCTCACGCGAAGCCGCCTCGCACTCGCCGCTTAACCTCAACAACCGTTGCTCCAAGGGGGACCGCCCAAACCATCGAATAATTACTAATGCGCCTTTATCTTGTCTCGAGCCCGATACAGCGACGATACCAGCGAGTCGATCGAGGAGCGGAAGTTAAGCTCGAGGAGAATGGACCCGAAGAGTCCTACCTGCGAGCCACACAGAGGGTGCAGATATGCCGATTGACGTGCCGATCAGGCCGCTCTGACCCTGGACAGACGACAGATAGACGGACGTACCAGGGGCTCCTAGCTCTCGCTGGCTGAAGGCAGCGGCGGAGAGCGCAGCGTAGCGGAACGATCGATCCCAGCGCGCGGGATCGATACGCGAGCCCTCGATACCGATCGAGACCGATCGGCGCGGCGGCACCGAGAGATTGATAGCGTAAGGCGGCAACGTAACGCGAAACGAATTTTGCGTAGGACCGGAAGCTCCTCACTTTGTGAGCGACCTTGGTAGCGAGCAGTGTGAGAGTGCGAGTGCCGAGTTTTTGACGAGCAAAGACGATTCGAGGAGTAGAACGAGCGATCACGTTACGAGCGAATTCATTCCAGTAAGCCCAGCGAATTGCCTGCCTGCCATTAAAGTACTAGTAGATCTCGGTGCCGGCCGTTCACGCTCCGACAAGAGGCTATCCTGGCGCGAGTGACCACCGGTCACTAGGCGGCTACCCTCTTGGCGTGACTCTTCAAGTCGCCACAAAGTCCCCGGTTCGTGAAGAACACCGCGAGTCCTTAGATTGGGAGGCGTATGAAAGCCAGGAGCGGCCTGGCCGCCACCATCAAGCATTGTACCTTGCATGTTCACGGTTTTGGGTTTCTCCGGCTTCGAGACTCGTAGATCGGCCGCCTATCTTGTACAATTGCAGTGCGACTGCAGGTTTTCGAGAGGTCTGTTTGATTCTCTGGCGTGTCCGAGCCTTCCAGCAGGCGAGCGTCCGGCAAGCGCGACCGGCCGGGATATCAGATTGTACAGCGGCTACGGGAAAGCCGAGGATCCGAACGCCGACGTTCGGACGCGAGCGCTTGGACGTAGGATTTTCCACCCGGTTTCCCGGCCACGAATAAACATCGTTGCCACCAATCCGCGTGGGATTATTCAGCCTCCTTTCCCAATTCGAACAACTCCACCGCGAACGAGCTAGCCCGGTCGACACCGGCGAGTGCCGCCGAGTCCAACCCGGGGTCAAACGGGAGGCACCATCGAGGACGAGGGAGGATAAGAGAGAAATTCGGCCCTTATCGGGGCCTGGCGCCCAGCATTTCCCCCTTTCCCCTTCCAGGAACCCCGGACGGACCACGGCGAGGTTGGAGCGCGTCCACCCGGACCGACGCGGACAGGGGTCCGGCTAAACACGTTCACATATGTGTCATGAGTCGATACTATGGAAGTGAAAAGTCACCAGTAACTACAAAGCAAATAGGAAAATAAATAGTGTAGGCGCACTATTCTTCGCAACCGGATGGACGTGGAAATGTGCAGCACGAGACGAGTTTACGACTAATAACAGAATGCTATTTGATGGCCTGTTTGAATTGCGGGAAATAGAGAAAAGTACTGGTTATTCGGAAACGAACTGAAAACACAAAATTATACATTCATTACCACAACGACTACTTTGCATTCATCCCAATAATCATAGCCCGTTCTTCATAGATTCAGTTCACAGACGTTTGGTATGAGGTAAATTAATATGGTTACCATACAATTCACAATTAAGAATAAAACAGTTTCGCCAGAGTGTATAAGTAACGCTTCCTCAAGATTCAGTATTTGTCAATTTGATTCACTCCGCGTAGTGCTGAGCGACAGACAACACAGGTGACATTATGCGGCTAACAAAACAATTACGCAAGGTCGATATTGCCAATAATTGGATGGTAAAAAGCTGTTTCCCCGTTTAGTGCATCACCCTGTAGGATGTACTACTGGGTTGCATCGAGTTGCTACATGCAACTAACGAGAAACATACCTTCGCAATCGAACGACTCGTTGCTTCCTGCGATGAGTTCCGATGGGTCTGAAAATACAAAATTGTATTTACAACCATACTCTCGTGTTACGTCACTGTTGTTCCATTTCGAGATTCCTACCTGGTGTTTGCGTCTGTACCACAATACGTTGCATCCCGGATGGACCTGCAACTGGAAGTATGGAAAACGTTGTGTACCACTCGCTACCCAACAACGGGGTGTATGTATGCTACGCAAACGAAGAAAAGAAAAGCGTCAAAGGAAATCATGCCCAAGCATGCCCGCCGCAAATAATTGTCATATTTCTGCTAGGCGTAATATTCTTCGTTTGTTTCTATTCTTGCATGATTTTCTTCTTTCTGTTTCCGCAGCATACATATACCTCGTTGTTGGGTACAGAGTGGCACACAACATCGAATTATCAGTCAAACTTCATACCTGCCGGTGGCACTGGCCGCTTGGCGCGCACCACTTCCTCCACGGGACAGTGTTCCGCGGGTCGCTTTGTACCTCTCGGTACGCGATCTGACGGAACTAAAACTAAAAGTACATTCATAATAAATTTCAGAATTGCATATGCCTATAATCCTTGGTACGATGTATGATCCATACCTGGTGGTGGCGGTGGTGATGCCAGTGACTCTGGCCGCTTGTTGCTGCTAGAGTCACCTTGTTCCCCAACCGTGCAATCGGACGGACCTGCACCTGCATCTGCAATCGGACCAATATTACATCGTCGCTCGCTCGCAGAAGATTGACTTAACGATCCATACGCATCACGAATATTGCGTGTGCCACTTACCGAAGCATTGCGGTCCCTCTAATGCCAATTGCACGCGTACAGGCTGATGCAGGGTGGGCACAGCATCGGCGGTCAACCTGTTCTTCTTCGTACTTGTGAAGTATTTTGCTTCAAAGTGCCTACTGCATACACGTCGGTAACTGGTATGCAGCAGAGTACCACTAGCGCGAACAATGTCGAACAGTTTTTCTAAGCCGCATGCCTTCGCCCACTGCTTGCATCTACAAGCAGTGGTGCAAATTAGTTTTACACTCGAATAAACGTGCGAGGAACTCTATCATTTCGTACTCTCGCTAATATTCAGGAATATGTAATATAAGTACGTCATACATACCTTTCCTCCTCTTTGGGGAATTTAAAAAGGCTAACGCCTTTATTACAATAAGTCTTGCTGCACTCGGGTATAGCACAAATGCTCTTGGCGTGACCGGCCATCGTTATTGATATATTTTCACGACAGAGATGTCACTTTCACGAGACACTGTGTTTCACGCACCGAGTTGCAGAGGACTGATGTAGCTCGAAGATGCAGGGTGCCAGGACCCTTAAAAATTAGGAAAGCAAAATAGTGAGCGCGCGACGACGAAGGCGCAATATGTATAGTATTGGTTCGCAGAGAACGAGTCTCCTATCATCTGGTCTCAAGTGCCACCAACACAAATGCATACGGCTTTCTGTTCGTGAAAAGAATGAAGCATTGTTTTCGTGTCCGTCAAAATACTGCATGAACCTTTGGACATATTTCTTATATCTATTTCATTCCTTCGATTAAACCAGACCAGTTGTAAGGATTACTTAAACAAGATCAAAATTATCGGAAGACTACTTTGGGGCATTCGCGTGTTACTTAATCAAGCACTTATCCGATTAGTTGTGAGATGAATAGTGCTTTAGCTCGAATAACTTTTGAGCCAACAAATCCGAATATGTTAAAACGAGAATGGTGCAAGGACAGACTGCACGACTACAAATCCCTACCCCACACTATGATCGTAATCTGTTCCTCCGTACGAGGAAGCCGAGTTTTCAATATGAGTCAGAAATATATAAGACGGCCAAGATGAAAAGCTGTTCATAATATTGTTAAGGATTATCATTCTTACAACTATTGGATTTAGGAAATAGGACAAATTTGCAATTTTATTGCTCCTCCCTTTATTTGTGTGTTAAGTACTACCTATGTAACAAATTGTAAAAGATCTACGCGATCTTCCGCTGCTGCGAAACAGTGTAATTATTTAAGCATTAAATGTGTAATCAATAATCATTCCAAACATGTTACTTTATACGAGACAAATTCCGGCAGAGTCAATTTTCTATAAGGCGAATTCATATAGCGCGTAACATGGTAACCGCGTTGTACGAGAATCTGCTGTATACGCAGCGCATGACAACGGACTTCATCTAACAAGAGAGAACTTCCAGATATGATAGAGAATAGCTACTAAAAGTCTCCTGAACAGTTTTGTTCAATGGCCAAACGACACAATGGTAAAATAAACAAAGGCCCAAGAATGCTTTTTCTTTACGCAAAAAATGATAAAGAAGCTACCACGGTAATGCATCGGAATGCAATGTTACGTCCTGGTAACGATCAGGACCGTTTTTAACTTAATTCTAAGAAAGTAAGTAAGAATCAAAAGTAAGAATTTGTAGCTCCTGAGGAGCAATAAGAAGGAGCAATGAGCCTGGAAGTATTAACCGAAAATATTGACGAATTCTACAAGATTGAGTGGAAGAAGGAAAAGATAACGTAGATCAGGAGACTCGGTAGAGTCTCGCGCCAAGTAGTAGTTATATATATAGTACAGCGCGCGACTACCGAGGATACTTATCCCGAAGTGTAGCGGTTTTCGTCCGCTATAAAACTTTCACCTCGATTTATGGAAAAGTTACAGCTTCAAGGATTTATTTCTGAATTTTGTATTTTTTCGTTGATTTTTCTGAATCGAATGAGCCAAGAATCAAGCAAATCGGTTCAGTCGTTCAAGAGATATGGATTTCTCCTGCTTATTCTTTTCGTGAAAACGGCAAGGCAAATTAAGATTCATCGGGGGAACTAATTCCTAAAAATGTGGCTTTCACTTTTCTCATACGAGATGGCAGCAAACGGAAATAACAGGAGACTCGGTAGAGTCTCGCGCCAAGTAGTAGTAGTAGCGCGGGACAGCGAAGGCTCCTTATCCCGAACCAACGTGATTTTCGGCCCGTCTCAAACTTTCACTTTGATTCTTGCAACATTCACAGCTCAAAGGCGAAACTTATGAATTAAACCTAGGTCCGTTGATTTTTCTGAATCCAACGAGCCAACAAACAAGACAATCGGTTCAGTGGTTGAGAAGATATGAATTTCTCATGCGTATTTTCTGGCGAGTAAAGATAGGATTTTAAGAAGTCAGGTTTGCGTTTTTCTTTAAGAATTCCTCAAATGTCCACCTAACATTCCTTCCGCTAGCGGAGCCGAGCGCTGCACATCAGACGACGATCGAACGGTCGATGGTTGGTTACATGCACATTTTATATAAGGTCGAAGTGTTTCGATGATAAATCTTTTCCCCGCAAAGAGGGGAATTCTTAATCCCAACCATATAATTGTAATTGTTGTTCAGGCGACCACGGGGGTAATTATTAATGAATCTAACCAGAAGCTTCAGAAAAGCTATCCTTGGGGTTATATCTATATATTGTATACCATTCTCTAAAAGTTTATAATTTGTTTATAACAAATGTTGTTAAAATTGACATCCGACGCCGCGGATGGCTTCCCACGGCCTTCAGGACATGCCTTTGTGATTTTCAAGAATTTGTTTATCAATTTGTTTAAACAATTTAAGTTGCAACATTCAGATTTGTACTCTACATATACATGTTACTAGGAAACGAGTATGATGAAGGAAACAAGCGAGAGATTTTAACATTGCAAAATTAATTGTTAACGTCAAACTGTAGAGAGAATCGTAGCAGTTCCAAGTCCCGGTCGGGACAATCCGGCCGTCCTCTGAGTCACCTACAGAAATTTGATGCGCGAGATGGAACTGCTCGCGATGGATATCGCATGATCCAGCCTACAAATTTATGTACTTATGTATGTCAGTTCTCAAAACATGCATATGTTCAACTGTTTCGATTCCTGTTTTGCGGCGCTCGCTTATCGCTTTTACATTCTTGAACTAGGAGCTCCTAGCTCCCTAGGTTCCGAGAGAGTCCCAAGTACGCATACTATACGTATAGTATGTACAGTTCGCCTCTGGAAAGAAGGCGCCTGGCTCTGATTTGGCGAAAAATTTGTCTCCTTCAAAATCCGGTACCTAGGAACGGAAACAAAAGGTTTTATTATTAGCGGTCTGAAGTCTAGTTTCTATTGGCTAGTAGAAAACTGTGGGTGTGGGCTGCCGATACTTATCTTTTTCTTACCTGCGGCGCGGTCAAGATTTTGCGGACCCTGTCGACGGCGACCTTTTCGTCCAACTCATAAAGCGATCCCTTATTGCCGCTGGTTCCACGCGCACCTGGAAATCTGCATAATAATTATTTATTCTTATAATGAAGCAAGTTAAACAGCACTGTACAAAAATACTTATCTTTTTCAAAAATACACGTCGGCCCATTGAACTGAACACATCTTCAAGTATAGTTTCACTCGAAACAGGCTTGCGAAAACTCATGATACTCATGATGAAGTTACTTGTTAGCAGATGACAAGTAGACTAAAGCTTTTAAAATTTTCCTGTAATTTAAACCACTGCCAAATAGCAGCAATATTCAGTTTTACAAGCGCACCGCAATTTCGAGCAGGCTATGGACTAGTTTCCCCCAGTAACTATTTCAAGCTATCTTGTACAATAGAAAATAATAGTGAGTGATCCCTTTCATTTGCTACCTGCCCGCGGTCTTCCAACACTCGGCAAAGCTGGCACCTCTGTCTTTCATTAATAATGTACAGGGTGAGTCACTTGCCTTTTAATCATCCCCTTCACACTCGAGTTCCAATTATTTCCATTATTGGTACAATTTGATATTATAAATAAATGTCAGTGCGTAGAAAAGACTCGGTAAATACTCGTTTACATTAAAATTACTCAACACCGTATAATTATACCATTTTCAACGGCCTATATCCATCATTGGCGATTCAAAGGCAAGTGACTCACCCTGTACAGTAACAGCAAAATTTCTCGTTCATATATCAGTTATATTAATAAGATAAGAGACAAAATTTAATAATTTTCCAGGCGGACAAAGCTCTCGGGTTTTCAAATCTCGTGCTGCATTCGTGTCTCAATTAGCTTAAATAATCTATCTTTAAGAAAGTCATCATCGCCGGGGTTGGTTTTTCTATAGCAGGTCGCACCCTTGCGTAGCCAGTGAAACATTACTTAGGCGATATATAAGTTATCTCAAACTGTTTCACACTAGTAAAATTGACCGATTACAACGACTCAAAATTTATTGTTCTGCTCTCAAATATGAATGTATATTTTAAAATTTGAACCAATTCCGGTTTTGGAAACAGTAATTTGTATTATTTTCTCGTCTCGCCAAGAAAGACAAGGCGAGTAAATATCACACAATGATATTTGACCTGAGCCGAACACGATCTCTGTCAGGTATGCGAAAGGCCAGGTCAAGGCCATCGGGGGCTTCGCCCGAGGAAAGATAGAAAAGGCGGAGTTTTCCAGGCTTATAAGGCGTAGCCCATCAGTCCCACTCTTTCCGAATTCTAGAGCCAGGCGCCTTCTTTCCAGAGGCGAACTGTACGTATGCGGACTATAGCATACGACGTACGAAGGAAAGGGTTGTAGCTATACGTGTGACAATAGTAAAATGATTTTCCATAGCTTTTTTACATAAAAATGTCTTACTTAGTCGACGATCGAGCGATTGATGTTGTGGGTTGGTTATGTGCCACATTGGTTAGTTATATGCAGAGTATACTTTTCTACTTTGGTTGTGTGGCAACATTCTGTGTTTTTACTATCCTAGTGATTCATAATGAATATTTGCTTAGGAACTTATAGGTATTTCACTTATTAATTACGTGGTCCTGGTTCGTACCAGTTCAGACCGCAATAAGCTTGTAATACTACACAGGATACGTTATAAAGTATGAAGTGAGAAAACTATCAATCGTGTAGTTCAGAAACTTTCACTAAAGTCATTTGTAATTTTGGGGTGTGCTAGCTTAGGCGGTTGATAATTCTGAAACTTATAATGTATGTTATATTAAGTTTTTATACTGTTACTTTTGATTCCTAGTAAATGAGCATTATGTTTGACTGACTATAAAAGAGCACTAAGAAATGATAATAATATTCTTGTGAGAATTTGCGAATAGATGAAATAGCAGTGGGAAAATGGGAAACTTATCCATAGCACATACCACGAAGTTTCAAAACTGTCAACTGCGTAGCACAAAAGAAGAATAAGTAGGTAAACGAATGCCGATTACTAGTGGCTACAGTAAGTTGAACATGTTTCATCTTAATACTTCAATAATGTTCTCGTACATCCTCATGTACAATCTAAATATGGAGTATCGAAATCGGCAAGTGCATAGTTCACGGAACGCTTAACGCAAAGAATTCAAACTTAGTAAGGATTGTTTCCCAATCATTGTCATTTAGGGACATATTAGCTATAGGTAATCAATAGTGGCATAGCAAATTTTAACTGTTTAGTTTAAGAAGTTTCGGAGTTCATAATTTTGTAACATATGCTACGTTAAGTTTTTTGACTATTTCTTTGTTATTTCTAAATATTACTGGTACATCAGCATTATGCTTTGCTTGATTTTGATAATGCAGTAAGAAATGTGTTTCAGTGATAATTTAGAAATATAGATCAAACAGCAGTCAAGAAATTTACACGTACTGTACAGCAAAATATTTAAAAATTCGAAATTGTGAAGTATGGGGCTCGACAACCACATTAGTTAAAGAGTTCCAATTCAGTAAACAGGCGCTGATTATTACAAATAGCTATCATGCTCCTAACGTGGAAAGTCCGCAACCTGGAACTATCCGATTTGGACGTAATATAGCTGAAAATGTGCGGGGCAGCGGTAGTAATTAGATCCTAGAATACTAGCCGTTTATAGCCAGCTATTTGCCTTAAAAATTGCTTCAAATATTAAAAATGCTTAAACTTTAACATCCTGCAATCGGGATGGTGAATCGTTTGTTTGCTGTCCTCGAGGAAAGAAACATAAAGCCTGTAGATAATTTTATTGCAAAATCAATATTTTGGGTAACAATTTTGTTTATTTATTTACTTCTCCATTTCCATGGCCTAGCGTCATTCTCTATCTATACATATTGCTTTTGTTTCTTCTTTTGCAATAGACTTTTGTCGGCAATGGCCGTAGCTTGGCCTATTTCTTTGTTTGCTATTTTATGAATTGCAAAAATAAATAGTTAACCTTTCGTTAACAATAGCAGGGTAGTCGCACGAGCGAAAGGTCACGCGTCTTTTCGGCATTTTCATAATTTGAAGGCATTTTTAAGACAAATGGCTGGCTATTAATGCCCATGACTATAGGACCTAATTATTGACACTGTAATAAGCGCTGTAATAAGCGCACATTGGAGAGATCCAGAACATGGATTCTTATGTGCATGTTTAAGTTATAAATATATTGTAACATTAAAATTACATTATAATATAAACATGCGTATAGGAGATGATACACATTTTAACATAAATGATACTTGACATTTTAACAAAATGATACTTTTAAATATTTTTATCAAACCATTGGTAAATAATTAAAATTTTTGTTGTCTTTATTGTTAAGCATTAACTAACAAAAAGACATGAAATCCGTCCAAAAACATTAAAATGTAAAAAAATGCGCCAAGTAGCAGTTTGAATCCCCTACAAAATTGAGATACAACAAAAAAGATATAGATATCATTCAAGAAAGCCAAGCTTTCATTCAAAGATACCTCGATTTAACTCGCATTAGCAATTAACAATAAATTAACAATAAATTACCGATTAACAATACAAAAAATCTTGGCGTGTGCGCGCTTCATTCGAGGCACTTGCTCCGGTAATATTACTAAAAAACTTTTAAAGAAACATATACGCGATGAACTGAGAACCTCCTTCTTATCAATATCGGGAAAAATAATTTCCTTGTCAGTTATGAGGCACTGGACAATGCTCATGAAATCGGAGAATATTCATATATCGGAGGCAAAAATGGGATAACAAGGCCGCTGTATATAGTATATATGATTGAAAATGAAAGATTTATTAGGATTTACTCATATTGTAGTAAAGTCAGTGTTAGGTTTAACACCAGTACTACGGAACGAGTTGAAATGACTTTTTTTTACGTGGTTCGTTATAACAGCATAACAATCGTTGGTAGTTCTAGTGGTAAATCAATTTTCCATTGCCTTTTTACCTCGGAATGAAGCGCGCACACGCCAAGATTTTTTGTATTGTTAATCGGTAATTTTTTGTTAATTTTTTGTTAATTGCTAATGCGAGTTAAATCGAGGTATCTTTGAATGACAGCTTGGCTTTCTTGTATGATATCTATTTTTTTTTTATATTTCATTATATATTTATACTTGTTATATTTTTGTGGGGAAATCCAACTGCTACTTGGCGCATTTTCTTACATTTTAATGTTTTTGGACGGATTATAAATTCTTTGAAATGTATTATTTATAAAATTATTATTTATTGAAAAAAACTAATGCTATATATACAACTTAAAATCTATATAACATTAAAAAGATTAATACTACTTAATACTAATTAATACTAATAGATGTTTCTACTGATTAATACTAAAATTCATTATTTTCCTACACCCATAGCCCCCGCACCCGCGACCACCGCGCCAGCGACCCCCGCGCCCAGGTTGTTGTTGCCGGTGCTGCTGCTGTTGTTGTTGTTGTTGTTGTTGTTGTTGCTGTTGTTGTTGCTGCTGCTGTCGCTTCAGCCGCCGCTTCTGTCGCTTGGTCCGCGAGCTTTGCTTTTTCGGGGGGTTGTACCCCATCTTTTTCACTAGTTTGAGGGTTGCGTCTATCTGTAATCATAATAAAACATGTGTTTAGGTGTATTCTGCATATAAAAAAATCAATTTAAGATTGTCGCTGCTTAGTGCACAACATTAATAATGTAACACACTTACATAGTCCTGGCTGAAGGGACGGGGAGGTCCTGCGGTCGGGGAGGCGGGTGGCGCGGCCGGCACTTGTTCGTCACTCTGTTCCGTGGTTGGGGAGGCGGGTGGCGCGGTCGGAGCCGGATTCTCCCCGGCCCCCCCTGAATCCGCCGAGGTGGGTGGAACGGTGGGTGGATTTTCTGCGATCGGCGCCACCAGAGGCGGCCACTCCTCGATGGCCTTTTTAGGCGGCGGGGACCGATTTCTTTTCGTCATTATCTGGAACAAAGTTAAAATTAATACACTCTTCAAAAACACTGAATCAATAAGAACTGAATAAATCAGGAAAAACGGTATATGCACTCACCAAAAATTCACAAAAACTTATCTCGTCCTTGCTGGCACAGTAACAACTGGGGAATGAAGGCTGCTTGCTAACTACCCCTATTTAAACCCAAACTCCCACCATGGGGACAGTTACCTTCGTCCTACCTCAGGAAGCTTACCTGCGGCTGCCTCGCTTCGGGGTACTTCTGTACAGCGAAAATGCTGCAGAAAGTTTCCTTGCCCCGATATTTAATAGAAATGAAATAGAAATTATAAATATTTGATTAATGAAACTTATGTATGAGGTGTATAATTGTCATATGATCGAAAGGTAGAGCAACATGGCGCGAATAACTGTGAAGAATTGTGCTTCTCTTCCAGCAGAGCTGCAGCTTCTACTATTTAATCGCGCTTTAAGGAGAGCCGTTCTAGCCTGCTTGCAGTAGAGTTTTCTAACATAACAACACAGCCTATTGCGACGAGTGGAGTAATCGTCTATGCGTTGTCGTAGGAGATATTCATTTAACCCGAATACCGTGAAAACCAACCTTCTCAATCGCGAAAAAAGACAGCAGATACGAAAAGTGCGGAAGGAATACTATTCGTAGTTGCAAAATCAAAGATACTGGTTCGAAATGTATACTTGAACATCGATGAGAAGCTATCGCATTTCAAATGTATGGTTCTGATGATGAGGAATAATAAAAGTAAACTTCCAAACGATTAAGATCGTGTAGAGCGCAAAGATCTCCTCCAAGGGGGTAGGTTTATCTGGCACCTGTAATTAATACTTGTGCGTACGGAAGAACATTGGTGGTGTCGTGAGATACGCACATTCTGTCGATATTTTCATTTCATGTACTACAGTACAAGCGCGATGCTTTACGGAACTGCTTGTCGCTCGGCCAGATGTTTTATGACTGGCGGCCGGCAAAGAGTGAGCTGTGAAAGGTCCTGTCACGCTTAGAAAAGGATGCATTCTGTTTCCTCGAAACACAGCCGCTCGTTGCTTGATCGCGGCACAGAACCATGGGTTTTCCCGTGGAAATTATGTTTCCCCCGCAAAGTTTTGCGTTCGGGGCGAGAATGAAAAATCGTGGAACGGTAATGCAGCAATGTATCGTGCTAATTGTTTGTTTCGTTTATTTAGTCTCAATTGATGCTACCACATTGGAGCACATTGAATTGATGGAGCGTTCTTTCCGCGGACGGAGGAATTCCGAAATGGGTGGATGAAAGCAATCAGATTGTAACTCGTAATGACTTTGCTTTCTTACCCGGTGTCTCAAGACCTGTACGTATTTCGTAGTTGCGTGCGCTTATTCTTGACAAACGTATATTGTTGGAACGTATGAGCAATTGGAAGAAGCGATGCGCTATGAGAGGTCGGCGTCTGTGAGCTACAACTATCAAATTGCAAAGATCCCTTAAAGGGCAAGTTAAGAAATAATATAAAATAGCCACCTAGACTGTGATTACCCATGCGTGATTACGAGTCACCCGGTCGTGGGCGTTAGAGACGAGCCCAGCGGCAAGCGAGAAACAATTCACTTGTTCTCGGAAATAGTCGGAATCATCCGAGGAATAAGCACAAACGATTGATGAAGACCGATGCTCATTCTCTCGAAAGGCGTCCATTAGGCACGAGGTGCACCGATCTTAAGATACCGGAATAGGAAAGGGATACTCCGGACGCTCAATACGCCAAGGAAGCAGAGATAGGACTGTAAAGTAAGTACTACTGGCGTTTGTAATCAGAGGTGATCGATTTACAACCGATCGCAGAAAGAAAAGATGGCGGATGCCCACAAGGCTATAGAATATCGTTGGTTGCCCAAAAAGACAAGATGGTCGATGCCCACGAACGGATAAGCGAGCACCGCCGCCGAAGGCAATTCTGAACATTAAGAACCTAATAAATCGATAATTCCTTGAACAGAACAAAATATACGTGTCCTTTAAAATTAACCTGTGTCCTAATTCCCTTCCTATGTTCCCTATCCCTGATCCGAAGTTCACTAGCCTGAACATATATAATCATCCCAAAATTCATGGGTGGGCAAGTCAACTACTCGTGAGCAAAGTCGCGAGCATGCAGAACTGATTCGTAAGCACCGACGATACCCGTGTATGTACATTCTATGGTATCCCACCTTTCCCGCAGTATCGTGCCTACAAAATATTAAAGGGTACTCGATAGATTGAAACCGAAAGGGGGTGGGTTCAGCTGAAGATCGAGAAGCAGGGCCCCGTGCGGTTAGAGTGGGACTCGCTACCTGCTCGCGACCCTCGCGCCTAACGCTCGCGGTTCGCGGGCGTCCAGTTGCCGACCCCTCTCCACGTTTGCTGTCGAAATCATGGTGACCACTGCGGCTCGTCGCGAACAGAAGGCGACTTGCCATTGATCTTTTTTTGGAAGCCAAGTGACCTTTTGGGCAGGTCGATCTACGACCACCCTCTGTACTTTAATAGTTGCGCTATCGTTCTTCGCAAAGCTAAATCTTCTCACGAGCGCATTCGCACGTACTTGTCTTCCTTGCTACACGCACATACACCCATGCTTACTCGAGAGTTTCTTGTCCTTCATAGTCGTGCAGCTTAGTCCTCTTCGGCACTTTAAACGGATAAAGCATCGAAAGAGTATGAGCAAAGGTATTGTTCATTGAGCCATTCGCGATAATCGGGCAGAAAACTATTGTGGCCTGTACGAGACGGAAACTATCACTTTATACGCTGTGACACAAATTCCCGGGCGCTCCCTTCCTGGACTCCCCTAGGGAGCCAAATTCTTCGCCACGCAATTCACCTCTAGGTAATTTCGCGTGAAGGGGTCGGGGTGAGGCGGTGGGCCCCCGTGGGTGGAGGGAATTCGAGTGTCACATAAGAAACGGGACAAATTTCTCGATAGCCTTGGGAGATCGGCGGTGATTTACTAAACGCAATTGTTTAATAGACGCGACAAGAACGGTAGACACTCAATCCGTAAACGCGAGCTATAGATGAAAACCGAGCGATAATCTCACGAGCGGTAAACGCGGACGATAGACGAAGACCGAACGATAGTCACACGAGCGGTAAACGCGAGCGACACTCACACGGACGATACGCGATGCGATATTCACTCGAACGATACGCGATGCGATATTCACTCGAACGATAATCTCAAAGATAACATAACTGAACCATAAGAATCACAGTCGATCGCCAAAGGATCCAAACGCGACGGCTGGCTAAACTCAGCTGAGAGGGGGAGGTTCACGACTCAGTGGAGAAAACGATATTCACTAAATTTGAACGATAATCTCACCAACGAAAAGTGCAGGCTGAAGTCGCCGCTGCTTGCTCGCCACCAAGCGTTCACGAAATGGCGGCCGCGGGCCGCCGCGGTATTCGAACGTAACCCTACTGCACGTAGATGGTGAACGCGTAAGATAGCGATAGTCACAGCGACAATGGATGCGATATTCACAACGATAATCCCATAATATTCGGTACGATAATCACAAAGCGTAACGATAATCACTAACAAAGGGGGTTAACCATAAAACCCGTGACACAAAGAACAATAATGATCGAGATTATAATGAGCCTGGGAGATTACATCTTACTAATCCCGCAGCAAGGAGAGGAGGCAGCGTGGTCCTCGGCACCCTCGGAGTCGTAGCGGAGAATGAAGGAGCTCTTGTAGACTGGTCACTTGAAGCACGCACTGGTGATAGCTGATGTCGGCGGAAGAATGAATTTTCCCATCGAAAAGTGCTTACTTTATACTCGAATTTGGTGCTCCGAGGGCGCGAGGATTGGCTCCTTGGTACGGCAGACTACCCCTGATTGGCTCAGGGACACTTTACAAACCTTATGTGAAACTTCTTGGTATTCGCTAATCCGCGCGGCGTAAGTTCGCTGGAATTCGGCGGTTCGGCCAAAACCGCCGTTTCCCAGAATCGAACCAAATAGAGTCCTCGCTCGCGCGAAAACTCTTGCAGGGCCGCAGGTAACCCACAGGTTACCCTGCCCTAAGATGAAGGGAGGAATCCTTCGGGCTCGCAATTCCTCTGCCAGCCCATAGCACTAATGCCCATTCTTGCAGCGCGTACTAAGGTGTACTGCGCGAATGGGTGATACACAAAACGTCGGGAATCCCGCACGTTGCCACAACGGTGGATCAACGGCGAGGGCAGAAGGAAAGTGGAGCCGGCTCTTCCGCACCCCCAAGCCCTGTCCGGAGCAGGCAAGTGGGTGTTCCTCTGACCCTATCGACCGAAAAATCGGCGGATTCCGACGGCTAACCGCAGCAGCGGCCAAGAAGTTCCTATAACGAGAATGTCTAACATAAAAGCAACGTCTCTGTGATGCGGCCCTGGCTACGCGGCGATGCGTAGCCCGCTGATCCTTATGTTGCTGTTCTTTTCCCCATCCTTGGAAAAGGTGGTAGCTGTAACTGCTAGAATATTATCGCGAAGAATAGTCAAAATAGGTGACACCAAGCAACGAATGCGCGCTCAAGCGAGCCCGCGAGCCTCCTATCCCCACCCCGAGCTCTGAGCGCGCCGAAGACGTGTAAGACGCTGTGTCTTTGGGACGGGCAGAAATTTGCCACGTCACAACGCATATCTAGAGAAACTTGAACAACAACAACATTCTCATAACGATTATCGTACATATCGTAATAAACCAATTTGTAGTATGCTGCATTCGTTTCATTAGAGATTCCCGTTACTCGTCGGGCAGCGAAAGCAGGTAATACGAAAGGGCGATTGTTGAAGTCAACTCACTACTGCCACGAAATTATTTCTTCCCCCAATGACTGGCGAGGGGCTAGGGGTAGGATGGAGGTTCCCCTTTGGGTGATTAAATTTCGTGGGCAGAGAAAACTTAAACGAAATAAATCGAAAAAAAAGAGGAAAACGGGGGAATCTAACCGCTCGAACGGTTTCACCAAAAGAAAACGAACTATGGTTCCCGACGGCGGACGATGGTTCACGCTACCTTACGCCGTCCAGGCCATATTCATATCTAGACGTGGTCTTCTAATTATTAATCGACGACGTTGACCCACGGAACTTAACCCGACTCGGAAGTTATTAGTGCAGACGGCTAGGAGTCTCCCGTATTGGGTCCTGATTGCATTCAGGCGAAAACGGCGATAGTGGATTGTGGCCACTTGGTCCAGTCGCAGGCGGCCAAACGCAAATCGAGCCCCGTTCAGCCGGACAATAATGCCGCGGCGGGTGATTTGAATCCGGACGTGCACTCGTCGCCAACGTACTACCAGGACCCTTCGGAGGCGCACCGTCAAGGGTTCCATTGGTTTGGGCCCCGGGCCCGAACCCTCTTGGTTTTCCGGAAGGGCCGACTCGTCAAGGTTTCAAAATTCCGTCAATCAACTGGCTAGCTAGACTCAGAAGGAGAGGGGGAGGTTCGCGACTCAGAACAGAGAACGGAAATTCTTACACTGGTCTTCACCAATATGAGTTACTGGGGTGGATACGCTCTCTTAAGTGTAACTATTAGCTCGGAATACCCAATTAGACTCCTGATGGAGTCACGATAGACACAATTATGGATTCCAGAAGGAATCCCGATAGCCACACTATAGACTCCCGGAGGAATCTCGCTAGACGCTGAGTAGACTCCAAAAGGAATCTCGATAGCCACAAAGTCAGACTCCAAAAGGAATCTCGATGGTCACAAAGTAGACTCCAAAAGGAATCTCGATAGCCACAAAGTTAGACTCCAAAGGAATCTCGATAGCCACAATAGTAGACTCCAACGGAATCTCGATAGCCACAATAGTAGACTCCAAAGAATCTCGATAGCCACAATATTAGACTCCAAAGAATCTCGATAGTCACAAAGTTAGATTTCAAAGGGAATCTCGATAGTCACAAAGTTAATTTCAGCGTATCCCCAGTAACTCTATTCACCAGATGAAGTCGCCGCTGCCTTGGCTGCCGCCAAGCGTTTCACGAAAAGGCGGACGTTAGCCGCCGCGAAAAATAGACACAATATACAGTAGATGGTGAAGGCGTGTTGCACAATAATTAAACCGTTAACATTGCCAAGGGTAGTATTAACCCACCCGCAGCCTCAGAAGTATACCCGCAAGTGCCTTCTGACACTAATAACGGAATGGAAAAGGGCACAAGATAAGCCGCTCACCGATCACAAACTGGAGATGAAGCGGTGTCGTCCTCGTAATTGCTCGGAGCTGGCGTGGACTCCTTTGGTAGCGTCTGGATGGTTTCGGAAATACTGTTCACTTGGCACACTGAGATGACTGAGTTACTTCTTGCCGAATTCTAGCTGAATTTATACACGCCGATCGAGTTCTCCGGGCGCGACGATTGGCTCCTGTCTACGTTTAATCACCTCGTGATTGGTTCCAGGGTTCCTCACTTACTTTCTTAGGAACTTCTAAGGACTGTATTATCCGCACAGTGTATTTCCGCGGAAGTTCGGCGGCTTGGCCAAAAACCGCCGTCTTCCTTAGCGGAAGCAAAAACAGAGTTCTGACTCGCGTTAGAACTCTGGCAGGGCCGCAGGTAGTCGATAATCGACACCCTGCCCTATAATGAAGGGAGGAATCCTTCAGGGCTGACAATTCCTCTATCAGCCCTTTTCACAAAAGTCCACTCTCATAGCGGGCACGAAGGTGTGCCTCGCGAGTGGAAGTCACGAAAATGTCGAAGCTGCCCACACGTTGCCACAACGGTGGTTCAACGGTGAGGGCAGAGAGAATTTGGAGCCGGCTCTTCCACACCCCCAAGCCCAGTCCGGAGCAGGCAAGTGGGTGTCCCTCTGTCCCTTCCGACCGAGAAATCGGAGGGCTTCGACCACTAACTGGCATCAGTCTGGAAGTTCCTAATCCTAAGTAAAATAAGCAATTTCTCCGCGCGATGCGGCCCTGAATCCGCTGCTCTACGCAGCGGTGCGTAGATGGTTGACGCCAATGGGTAGTGATCCGACTCCTATGCGGTGTATTGGTTACGCTGTAACTCAAAGGTGTTAACTGTTCCCCCTAGGTGTCGTTGGGAACCTTAATTGTTAACTCATTTCATCTAATACGCTACCAATTCCTACCCCGAGCCCCGAGCGTGTCCGAGGATGTGCAATACGTTAAATCTTGTGACGTGCAGCAAAACTGCAACGTCACAACTCCTCCCCTCCTGCGGTGGGACCGGAGGTCCTTGTGCCAAAAATTCTTTATGCTCACCATCATCGTGGATTGTTCTGAGGCTGCATTTTAGGATTCTTGTGAAAAAGGTGGTTGGAGGATAACAAACTAGGCTACACTTGTTTAGGTTATGAAACATGAAACTTTAATGACTAAGCTGGTGAAAAAAAAAATGTAGCAGAAAAAAAAAACTAGAGATAAGGTGTGGTGCTACACCGTCAAGGGTCCCTTGGAGGACTAGCTTCGTCGGGGCCTTCGGGGGGTGTAGGGTCGGCCCCGAGGGTGAGTACCACGCGCTAAATTGCTCATAGTCGCTGGGCTGGAGGGTGATGGTTCTGGGTACCCTCCCTAATCCAGCGACGTAGGGCCCTTCTTCCCTCCATGGGACCTGGCACCTACTACAGGTGGCCAGGGTGCTTCCTTTGGCCCCGCAGCGGTAGCAAAAAGGTGGCTGGGCCCCCTCTTTCGCGGGACAGTCGGCATATCGGTGGCCGGCCTCCCCACAGCTCCAACAACGCCGCCGCCGCTGGGATGAGGAGCGGGTGGGCGCGGGGATGGACGCCGCGTCCATCGTCTCTGCCCTGGTTACTGGGGTGCTCTCGGGGATTTTGGGGTCCCCCGCTGGTGCCGAGGGGACTGGTTCCGTCCCTGGCGCTGATCCTGCTGTGATTGCGGTATCGTCGGGGACGTTGGTTGCCGTCGGTCCCGCTTGATCCACTGAGGGCAGGGGGCTGGTGCCTCGACTGATGGCCTCCCCAAGGACCACCGTCGAGGCTGGGCTCTGCTCGCGGGGCCCCATCCTCAGCGCCTCTACGTAGGAATGGGGCTCCACGTGGTCCCACTCGCCACTCCGGAGGAGCTCCATTTCATCCTCGGAGATCACCTCGATGGAGGAGGTGGAGGAGGGCCGGGAGAGGGCTCCCTCATCCCAGAAGCTTTCGGGGAGTAGCCCGAAATCCTCCTCTCCGGCCGGCATCTCGACGGTTTGGGTGGATGCGTCGCGGGTCTCTGGTAACGGCCTCACATGTTGAGGGGCCGCGATCACCGGGGGTTGGTGCAACCGGGCCGCCACCTCCCCTAGGGATTCGAAGATTCCTGGGGCCTGCTGCCCCACCTGGTCGAGGACAGGCTGCCACTCGGCAATCCAATCCACGAGGAGTTGGCGAACGTCATCGCCTTCCTCCATCTCGAGGAAGTGGGATGTTGGGGACAGGGCAAACCCTAAGGATCGTAGTAGGGTGTGCCTTAGTGGGCGAGGAATATCGACGACAAGTGCAGTTGGAGGGCCGGTCAAGCGGGCATACTACTGAGGATGGTGGGGTTTGAGTTCGTGCGCGTGCACTTTACCTACGCCTTCACCATCTAGCGTACTTAATTCGTAAACATTGGCACCTAAAATGCGTGAAACGCGGAAAGGGCCATGGTACTTGGGCGCCAGCTTGGCGGACACATGGCGAGCAGCGGACGACATTACATGCACTCGTTTCCAAACGAGTTCGCCTATGGCGAAATCTCGCTGGCGGTGCTTGCGGTTATAGTGGCGGGACTGTTCTTGCGCGGCCTGTCGTAGATTCTGGGCTACCCATTCCCAGAACTTCGAAAGGTTCGATGAACGTTCCCCCCAAATTCGGGACTCGCTCATCTCGAGATTTCCTACTGACTCGTCCCTATTTGCCAAAACTCCTCCGGGCGTTGGATTACGCCCGAAGTTCAAGAATGCCGGGGAGTAGCCGGTACTGGAATGATGTGCGGTATTGTAAGCGAAACGTAATTGTGGAATGTGTCGATCCCACTCTTGGTGGCTCTCCTCGATATATGAAATAATCATTGTTTTAAAGACTCGATTTACCCTTTCGACTGGATTGGCTTGAGGATGGTACGGCGGTGTTGTATGGTGGAGGAACCCATAAGTGGCTGCTAATCTCGCTAAGTCTTGGTTAATAAATTCCGTCCCATTATCGGTAACTAAAATTCGCGGAGTACCCCAGCGCGCGAAAATGAGGTCTTCTAACGTTTCCGCGATTTTGGCTCCAGTGGCTACGCGGAGTGGTCGGCACTCTACCCATTTGGTGAATAAATCTTGTATGACCAGAAGGTGTTGATAGCCATTTCTACTTCGGGTAAGAGGCCCCATCATATCCGCGGCTATTATGCTCCACGGTTGCTCTACGCGGCGAGTACTCATGAACCCGATCGGCAGAGCTTGCTCGACTTTATTTTTCTGACATACTTGACAGCGTCGAACGAATTGCGAAATGGAACGGAACATACCAGGCCAATAATATCGCATAGCGATTTTCCGATACGTCTTATCAATTCCCAAATGTCCGGCTTGCGGGTTTTCATGTGTTTCCCGCAAGATCTCGCGGCGAGATTCTTCCGGTACGACTAATTTCCATTCATCCAAATCTCGATGTAATAGTTCCTCCACTAATTGATTGGTTCTTTTAAAGTATAAATTACCATCCTCAATCCTCCAGTCAGGGAATTTTCGTGGGAAATTCTGAACTGCCAGCAAACGTCGTTCGTACCAAGACGGACGCAATGGGTCTGGGGGAGTATTTCCATCTCCCTCCTCCTCACTGTCACTGTGGGCCTCTCCTATAGGGGCTACGATCTCGAGGGGTTCCCTTCGGGGACTTAACGTGTTGTATTTGTCATGCTCGGATTTTCTAGTCGCACTAGATTCTGACTTATCCGAATCGCATGACACCAAATTATTTCTAGATGTTACTTTGTTCGAACTGCTTTGCCCTACTCCAACACTATCGCTGTATTCATAAACTTTCGATAAATGATTAATAGCTCCAGACACTACTTTTCCTTTTTCAGAAACGCTAGACTCAACTTGATGGCGATAAGCGCTGGACACTAATTTTTCTTTTTCAGAAACGCTAGACTCAATTGTATTGCGATAGGCGCTAGACACTAATTTTTCTTGTTCAGAAACGCTAGACTCAATTTGATTATTTTCGGGCTCAACAGACTCGAACATACGAGATAAAGCATCCGGTACATGATTAAGGGCTCCCTTTCGGTAAACCACCTCGAAATCGTAGCCTAATAACTCCAATGCCCAGCGCGCTAGTCTGCTGCTGGGATTGGTCTTTTGATGTATCCATCTTAGGCTAGCGTGGTCAGTAACTACGATAAAATGATAGCCTTCTAGATATTGCCTGAATTTCTTTACAGCCCAGACTATGGCAAGACATTCTTGTTCCGACGTGCAGTAATTTCGCTCCGCGGGATTTAATGTACGACTCGCGAAAGCAATCACTCTTTCCACGCCGTCGATAGTTTGGGTTAGTACCGCGCCCAGCCCTACTTGGCTGGCGTCGGTTTGTAACACAAAAGGAATTTCAAAATTCGGATAGACTAATGTAGGCGCGGTCGCGACCATCGATTTAAGTTCCTCAAGAGCAGACTGATGTTCGTCTGTCCATGACCATAATTGGTTCTTTCGCTGTAACCGGTGAAGAGGCTCCGCTATGGTAGCATAGCGCGGTATGAATCGACGATACCAAGACGTCATTCCAAGGAAACGGCGTAATTGTTTCAAGTTCATTGGCGCTGGATATTCCATTAAAGGGGCTACCTTCTCTGGATCTACCCTTAACCCGTCCTTGTTTACCAAAAAGCCTAAATACCGTACCTCGGAGCAACAAAATTCGTATTTATCGGGATTGATCTCCAGCCCAGCTTTTGAGATGGTCTTAAATACGGTCTCGAGCCAAACGAGATGTTCTTCGAAAGTTCGCGATACGATAATTATATCGTCTAAATAGGCGAACGCATTTGGCTCCATTTCCGGACCGATTAGCTGGTCTAACAATCGCTGAAAAGTGGCTCGAGCTCCCGTAAGGCCAAAAGGCATTCGTATAAATTGATATAAGCCTTTCCCGGGTACAGTGAAAGCGGTAATCTCCTTACTTTTTTCCTCCAGCGGAATTTGGAAGTACGCTTGACTTAAATCGATGGTCGAAATATAGTGAGCGGCGCGTAATTTATCAAGAATGCTTGCCATAATCGGGAGAGGATATGCATCCTTCTTTGAGACTGAATTTACTCGTCGGAAATCCAAACAAAAACGATAAGTGCCGTTGGGCTTCTTGACCATTACAATAGGGGTTGACCACGCGCTTTCTGATGGCTCGATTACGTTTTCGCGAAGTAACCTGTCTACCTCTTGGTAGATGAGTTCTTGTACTTTCGGAGAGACGGGATAGTAGCGCTGCTTAATTGGCGCGCTATCCCCTACATCAATTTTATGTTCAATTAAATTTGTGAGGCCTTTACCCACAGTGACAGAAGGTATCCATTCGTCTAAAAATTGTCTCAGCCTGTCGTCTTGTTCGACAGTGAGTTCTCGAATACCCAAACAAAATGATGCTTGCTGAACAGAATTAATAACAAAATGTTTCTTAGGATTTTCCGAAAAATACCAAATTCCTTTACTGATGTCGGGAACAAAACCAAATTTTCCAATACCGTCTACTCCCAGAATACAGGCAACCACTAAATGTGGCAAAACAATTGCCTTAATTTTCCGAGTCTTAGTCTCTAGAGTCAAAGATAACCTGATTTCCTCGTTGGTACTGTCGACCTGGCCATTGGCCAATTCAAAATAACGAGGCTTAATTGTTTTCTTAATTTCAGACAATAAACTTAAATCTTCTAATGTTTCTTTACTAACAAAACAACATGATGAACCGGTGTCCACCCTGATTTTGACGGGATTCTCCCCGAGACTCGCCCAAACATAAATTAAAGGTTTTAAATGTTTCGCTTGCGCGATTACTTCAATAGGCCTGATGGCCTCATCACCACTATAATCTAATAAATTCACAAACTTATTTCGCAACGGCGAATATTCTAACTCGAACTCTAACTCTATATTTACATTTAAACTGACATGATCCGTGCCCTCCGAACTGGGTAGTCGTTCCGAGGACTCTAAGGGTTTCCCGAGCATTTACTACATGTTCTTACGGTTACTCCTTTGCTACCGCAGCGGTAGCAATGGATGACCCGTGCTTCAGTGCAATCCCGCGAAAGGTGTCCGGCTTGATTACAATTCCAGCACGTGACTTTCGATGCGTTTTCGGACGGAGTTTTCGCAACCTGCTTCCCAGCGATGGGAGTGGGAAGTCGTGTTGTCGCGTGCGCGATCTTGCCCGGCGTCTTGCCTCCCTCCTTGCCAGACAGAGGCTTCTTTTCCTTCACTGAAAGGTTTGTTTTGACGGCATGCGTCTCGACTGCCGCCGCCGCCCGAGCTCGTGGGTTTTGCGCTCCTTTTGGCGGCTTGTAACCTACATCTGGCAATAACATTGACTCTGGTCGCGGTGGTGGAAGATATTGAACTCGCGTAGCCTTTTCGACTTCTACGGCCGCTTGTTCTAGCGCGTCCAAGCTGGCTAGGTCAAAGCGATGTATGAATCGTGCGATCCTCGGATGGAGATTACGATGCACGTATTTAATCTGTTTTTCTTCAGTCCAAGCAGGCTCTAAGCGCGAATACATATACCGCATAAACGTGAAGTAGTCGAGAACTTTCTCGTGCTCTCCTTGAGTTCGATTTTGGATGTCCATTTCCAAGCGGATTTGGAAATCCGTATCCGAGAATCTCTGTCGCCAAGCTGTTACAAAATCGCGCCAGCTAATCCAACGTTCGTAATTGACGCGATACCAGAGTAAAGCTACTCCCGTCAGAAAGAAAGGGAGGCAAGACAGGGCGTCATCGTCCGAGATATCGCTGAAGCGTCTCCCTTCGCTAATGCGAGTTAGGAAAGCTTCAGCGTCTTCATTTTCACCGCCGGAAAAACGCAAATTCCACTTTCTCATTAAGTCATATGCTCGGGAAGTTGAGCCTCCACCGGAGAGTGCACCGGAGGATGGCGTGCTGCCCATCTCGTGGGTAGCGTGATAGGGAAGGTTCGGAGGGGCGCGGGAGGTAGTCGGCTGTGGTGTCGCCGCCTCGCTGCACCTCTGTTTGAGCGGTCCCGGGAGCGGTACAAAATTTTCTCCTTGTTCCGCTGTCCCACCCTCGGGTGGGGTGGGGGAGGGAGTGCGAGAGTGGTCAGACATACCGGCTGCTCCTAAAGCTAGCCACGGAGAGGCAGGATCGTCACCCTCTCCAAATTCGTATTGCAGACTTCGGAGCAAGCGATACCGAAGTGTCTCTGTATCGCCTCGCACCGAAAGTCTACGCCTCAATAAAACCTCTAATAAGGGGCCGTGTTCCAATAACTGAATCCACGAATATTTCGGGTCGTCCATACGAGGATGCCCGAAACGCACAAAACTTTCCGCCGAGTCTCCCTGAGACTCGCGGTACTACACAAAAACTTTAATAGTCTATTTATCTCTCGCACTCACTCTCTCACCCGATCCGGTCGAAGGAGAACGGATACTCGGATGTATACTAAGCGCGTAATTGTCGAGATGTAGAAAACAAATTATTCAGCATATGGGTTTTCATAGCCTGACAGGCCAACGCAATAACAGTCCTTCATTTGCCACAACCAGAATAATATACTATACAATATTCTCTGTCTGAGCCGCAATTAGGCCCCTACGTAGGGCGCCAAATTCTTGCCACGAAATTATTTCTTCCCCCAATGACTGGCGAGGGGCTAGGGGTAGGATGGAGGTTCCCCTTTGGGTGATTAAATTTCGTGGGCAGAGAAAACTTAAACGAAATAAATCGAAAAAAAAAGAGGAAAACGGGGGAATCTAACCGCTCGAACGGTTTCACCAAAAGAAAACGAACTATGGTTCCCGACGGCGGACGATGGTTCACGCTACCTTACGCCGTCCAGGCCATATTCATATCTAGACGTGGTCTTCTAATTATTAATCGACGACGTTGACCCACGGAACTTAACCCGACTCGGAAGTTATTAGTGCAGACGGCTAGGAGTCTCCCGTATTGGGTCCTGATTGCATTCAGGCGAAAACGGCGATAGTGGATTGTGGCCACTTGGTCCAGTCGCAGGCGGCCAAACTCAAATCGAGCCCCGTTCAGCCGGACAATAATGCCGCGGCGGGTGATTTGAATCCGGACGTGCACTCGTCGCCAACGTACTACCAGGACCCTTCGGAGGCGCACCGTCAAGGGTTCCATTGGTTTGGGCCCCGGGCCCGAACCCTCTTGGTTTTCCGGAAGGGCCGACTCGTCAAGGTTTCAAAATTCCGTCAATCAACTGGCTAGCTAGACTCAGAAGGAGAGGGGGAGGTTCGCGACTCAGAACAGAGAACGGAAATTCTTACACTGGTCTTCACCAATATGAGTTACTGGGGTGGATACGCTCTCTTAAGTGTAACTATTAGCTCGGGATACCCAATTAGACTCCTGATGGAGTCACGATAGACACAATTATGGATTCCAGAAGGAATCCCGATAGCCACACTATAGACTCCCGGAGGAATCTCGCTAGACGCTGAGTAGACTCCAAAAGGAATCTCGATAGCCACAAAGTCAGACTCCAAAAGGAATCTCGATGGTCACAAAGTAGACTCCAAAAGGAATCTCGATAGCCACAAAGTTAGACTCCAAAGGAATCTCGATAGCCACAATAGTAGACTCCAACGGAATCTCGATAGCCACAATAGTAGACTCCAAAGAATCTCGATAGCCACAATATTAGACTCCAAAGAATCTCGATAGTCGCAAAGTTAGATTTCAAAGGGAATCTCGATAGTCACAAAGTTAATTTCAGCGTATCCCCAGTAACTCTATTCACCAGATGAAGTCGCCGCTGCCTTGGCTGCCGCCAAGCGTTTCACGAAAAGGCGGACGTTAGCCGCCGCGAAAAATAGACACAATATACAGTAGATGGTGAAGGCGTGTTGCACAATAATTAAACCGTTAACATTGCCAAGGGTAGTATTAACCCACCCGCAGCCTCAGAAGTATACCCGCAAGTGCCTTCTGACACTAATAACGGAATGGAAAAGGGCACAAGATAAGCCGCTCACCGATCACAAACTGGAGATGAAGCGGTGTCGTCCTCGTAATTGCTCGGAGCTGGCGTGGACTCCTTTGGTAGCGTCTGGATGGTTTCGGAAATACTGTTCACTTGGCACACTGAGATGACTGAGTTACTTCTTGCCGAATTCTAGCTGAATTTATACACGCCGATCGAGTTCTCCGGGCGCGACGATTGGCTCCTGTCTATGTTTAATCACCTCGTGATTGGTTCCAGGGTTCCTCACTTACTTTCTTAGGAACTTCTAAGGACTGTATTATCCGCACAGTGTATTTCCGCGGAAGTTCGGCGGTTTGGCCAAAAACCGCCGTCTTCCTTAGCGGAAGCAAAAACAGAGTTCTGACTCGCGTTAGAACTCTGGCAGGGCCGCAGGTAGTCGATAATCGACACCCTGCCCTATAATGAAGGGAGGAATCCTTCAGGGCTGACAATTCCTCTATCAGCCCTTTTCACAAAAGTCCACTCTCATAGCGGGCACGAAGGTGTGCCTCGCGAGTGGAAGTCACGAAAATGTCGAAGCTGCCCACACGTTGCCACAACGGTGGTTCAACGGTGAGGGCAGAGAGAATTTGGAGCCGGCTCTTCCACACCCCCAAGCCCAGTCCGGAGCAGGCAAGTGGGTGTCCCTCTGTCCCTTCCGACCGAGAAATCGGAGGGCTTCGACCACTAACTGGCATCAGTCTGGAAGTTCCTAATCCTAAGTAAAATAAGCAATTTCTCCGCGCGATGCGGCCCTGAATCCGCTGCTCTACGCAGCGGTGCGTAGATGGTTGACGCCAATGGGTAGTGATCCGACTCCTATGCGGTGTATTGGTTACGCTGTAACTCAAAGGTGTTAACTGTTCCCCCTAGGTGTCGTTGGGAACCTTAATTGTTAACTCATTTCATCTAATACGCTACCAATTCCTACCCCGAGCCCTGAGCGTGTCCGAGGATGTGCAATACGTTAAATCTTGTGACGTGCAGCAAAACTGCAACGTCACACTACATACTGGGTTTCCCCGGAGGGAGAAGGAGGAAGCAGGACCTCGCTCCTCTTTACAGTTCGCTTAGTAAGCAGCCCCTACAAGTCTCTTCGTTTCATTTATGCCGCGTGTACCTGGCATTCGCACCACATCGCGGGGACTTCGACGCGTTTAGGTTGTGACGTTACGTTTTTGGATGTAAGTCACAAAAGGCTATCTCCACCGGTTTAAAACTAGCGCCGCGCGATATTAGAGAAGAGCGTCTCGAATGAGGAAGTACTAGCGAGCTAGACGCAATATTAACGACTGCGAATTCGTCTGAGCCAACAAGGGAGAAGCAAACCAGGGACGACCATCAACCCACAGCACCCCAAATCGCTAAATCTGCCAGCCCAGAGGAACTCGGCCCGACCAGGGTGAACATTAAGGGGATCAGCAGTCTCCGATGGCATCCGAAGACGACCGGTCACCGTTGGAGGAGCCGGGTGGTGAGGCAAGCGACCCCGAGTTGCCCTTGCATCGTGGGAGGCTTGACCAATTGTCGTCTCGACGAGGCAGGGTTGGCGCTCAGAGGGCACAACGAGCCCTGCGCGCGCGGTAAGATCCAGCGACCAATAGAAATCGATTTCGGGGACAAAGGCGGCTAGACGAGCGTTAGGGAATAGCGCGCAGAATTCGGCACTCTTGTGCTGACTGTCGAGGCGAGCGAACGGCTAGCGAATTAATACCGTATCGAGGCTACCGAACTAACGCACGGACGTAGGAAGGAAGGAAGGAAGGAGGCTAGCGATCCCCAAATCCTCCTTACTAGCGACGTGCTACCAACAAATAATTATTAGCGGTAAGCGAACACCTTCCACTCTAGCTTTTGTGAGGGACTGACTGTTTGGTGAGATCCCAGCTAGAGATTCGCTGTTTCTCGGCCCTTAAGGCCTTCTCGCTTTCGACTGTAAGTTTCCATTTTCGATGTGTTGTCTAGATCTTATTCTTAGCTTCAATTCTTTCCTGTACTAGCGATGTTGTAGACTGAGATCCTCCTGCGGGCTGTCGAAGTCAGCCAAGAGTCAATTGTAGAGAATCTGTAGAATTCTGAACACCGAGAATTCGGGAAATCTATTAGCGCCGATCATCCGCGTTGAGCTAGCGAACATCCAACTGTAACTTCGACTGTTCTGACTCGCAGCCACGTGCTTCGCCCGAGGTTGCCAATGAACACCTCGAGCGAAGGCCTCTTTCTCTGCCTCACTGTCGAAATAAAACATCAGTATTAGCTCAATCTTGGCTTGTTCACTCGTGTCGAACCCACGTGCTCTCCTTGTTCTCTGATCTAGCCGAAGCACCTGTTTGGCCGTCTCGGGAGATTCAATGTGGCCGTTCTCTTTGCGATTTTTGTGAGATTTTGTGTGGCATCCTCGATGCCTGGCGCCCATTTTTGTGGTACTAGAGGATAGTTGGCTTCGAATCTCCCGGGCCGAAGTATCGGGAAAAGTATCGTCCAGAGAAATATAAGAGTTGGGGAAATTCAGTTCTCCCCATAAACCAACGTCTCGATCTAACTGTTAACCAGAAAGTAATTCACGTTTTCTCATTATTCTCGAGTCTAGGTCAAAAGCCAGACTCGAGAATATTTCTTTTATTTTCCTGATAAGGTACAAACAGTAACGGGGAGAAAAGAATACCGCCTACCCTTGACACCCAGATGTTTTACGACACTTGGCGGCAGGGTGCCGGACGTAGAGTATCGTCGAATTCCAAGATGATCATTGCTCGCTTACTGACCCATTCGCAAGAGTGGCCTTACAATAATTGTTATAATGCGTATACGATTTTCAAATCTCGATCGTGGAATTGTCTCTGATGTACTACTACTCGTGCCGCACACGCGGCTTCTACTTGTGCTATTCTGATGCTGGGCTTCGTATCTCCCAACGCATACTATATGTATGTATGTGGGCGAATCTCGATGAATGCGACGCCTCGAAAAGTGCGTACATTCTTCGTTCATCCCAATTCCTATTGGCGTACGCGTAAAAGGACAGTGAACGAACAGCGAGAGAAAACATTCTCTTGTTATTCCTCCAAGATTGCAGTCAATCTTGCGCATAACATTAATATAGAGATGCTTTCGTATCGGCGGTAGTAGACGGAGGCTTATTCATTCATGTTTATGCATCAGCCTAGGGCTCGTGACGAGAAAAGAATTCTAGCAGCCGTAAACACCCAGATGTTTTACAACTCTCCGCATCGGGATACCCCGGGCAAAGAGTATTTTCAGAAACGTTCGCTTACGGCAGACAGAATGGTTCATTGTGTTACGGATGAGTCAAACCTCCCGCGCGAACCGGTAAATGGTGCGTTAGTACCGATGATAACGCCAGGTGATCCCATTGTCACCTGGGCCATCAGCTGATGGATGACGTCAGGGCCGCGGTCAATCACCCGGGATAACCGCAATCTTGCTCGAACCTTCCAGCATTTTCGGAAATGCTCTGGCCGGAAATGAGGTCAGTGCCGGAAGTTTCGAGAAACGTTGCCTATAAATACACCCCCGCAAGGACCGGCGGGTCACTCTTTGTCAAGTCATCGATCAAATCACGGTAATTTCGGAAGTGCTTGCTCACGATTCTCCTAGCTAGAAAAAGTCTGTAAAACGCCTGGCTGCGTTGATATCAAATCAAGGGACAATAACTTTGTGATCATTCTATATATTTCTGTAACTATAAGTGACGTGCTCGCAGTGAGAATAAACTAAGACTAAGTGTAAAACCTAAGACTAGACTATATTATCCTAAAACTATAACCGCTCTGCTCGTTCGGTGGGTTGCATCGTGATCGGTGCAAAACGCGATTCCGTCGGTGCACTGAACACATTGTGTCTTCGAGACCTGGTATTTCACTCGAAAAAGAAGCAAGGACTTCGAGTGGCCCTCGGCGGTCAATGAACGGGCGGCAGCGAGGGAAAAGGGGCTCGTGTGCCACCCTTTGCTCGAGGTGGCAACGAAGGGGACTTTTCCTTTTCTTATTCATTATAAGTGGTTGATAGCTGAAAATGTCACGCCAAGTGATCCGCTTGCATGGTTGCCGAACGCGAGCTATTTGATGCTTCCTTTCTCAGTACGTATTGCGTTCTTCTCTTCGCCGTTCTATATCTCTTTTCTCCTCATACTTTTTCATTTTATGACGTATCTCTTTACTCTCAATTGTAAAGATGGTATGAAGGAAGGTATACGACTACCACACAGTGTACACACATACGTACATACGTGCGTACAGCAACGCACGAGGCATTTGTATAGTTAAATCGGATATCGAGAGGAAGACACGATTGGAAAGGGCGAGGAAACGTGAAAGAACAAGTACCACCACTGCCGGGTATTGAACATAATGATGGAGGACAAGAAAATGCAACAAAAAAACACCGCGGCAACCGGGAACCGAACTCGGGTCCTCACGGTCGTCGACCCAACGCTTTGCCACGGCGCTATCCCGATACTTGTAAGAAAAAGTATCACAGGCTCCTGATGAATTTGGTTTACTGGATTTGGTCGGATTTAATTGGATCTAATCGGACGTCGCGAAACGATTAATTATGTCCTGCAGAACGCTGGATGTTTTCTTCCAACATTACTACTATTCAAGAAGTATTTGAAAATATTATATTTATTAAAAGCGTGCCTTTTATAGCAGTAGGGGTTTATGTGTTGATAAGTCTCAAAGTGGCTTGGTGCGTAGCGTGACAGGGTCCCCAGGCGATGCGCGGCCGACCGGGACGGCGCGCAGCACACGCTGGAATTCTGTCCAGCGTGGGCGGACGAGCGCGCCGTCCTGGTCGACGAGATAGGGACTGACGATCTCGCGCTGTCGAGCATCGTGGGTCGGATGCTCGACGGCGCGGATCGTTGGGATGCGGTCGTTTCCTCCTGCGAGCACGTAATGCTCGCGAAGGAGACGGCCGAGAGGGCTCGGGAGCGGTAACGCCATCCCGAGCGGCGTGGGTCTATCCGTATCCGTTCAGGGATTTTCACTGCGTCAAAAAAAAAGGGTCCCCAGGCGAAAGACTCGCGATCGGTTCTAGCCCGGTGATGTTATTTTTTTTTATGTTTCCGTGCATCTGTTTCTTTTCTTCAAGTTCAGGATCTATTTACTGGAAGTAAACTATTGAATTTGCTGATTGATTTCCTGATCAGGCTTACAAGATTCATTTTGCGATCCGGAGGAATCATGGATAGAAGGCGGATGATAATAGCGTAGTGATTGTCGGGTAAAATTTGTTCATGTATGTTTATTTAAATGTGCCATCTCTATTGCTGCGAATCATTATACAGACCGCGTAAACAAAGTTCGCCGCAACAAGTCCAGGGACGTTCGTTCATAATACGTATCAAAATACAGAATTTCTATAATATTATTCTACTTCTTTTTATAACAAGATATCGGCCTTCCGAAAGCCGACGGCTCGCCTGTATGTGTAACGCGAGTATGCGATACACACACATGTAACCACGCAGCGTAGGGAACAAGGCGTCTGGCTTCCCTCGGCTCCCACTTCTTGAGCGAGTCGACCGCTTTCCAGCGGCTGGCGGTTATACGAGGTGGGAATAAAATACAGCAGTAAATACAGCAGTAAATATGCCGCGGCTGCACACTTTCCCGTTACCCAATATACGTAACAGAAGGCAAACCGAGGCTAGCGTCATCTGGCGCTAACAACATGACCTGCCCCCTAAGCCACTTTCAGGCCTCAATTTTCGGTGACACCGAGAACAAAGGATCTGGCGAGAGTGTCCCTACTGTATTATACTGTGAGCCTACTGGGCTACCAGCTGGTATACTTATGCACATGTATAAATCTCTACATATCTGTCCTTATAGGTGGCACGAGTTATTTTGGCGGTCCTAAAACGAGCGAAGTAGGAGATAGCGCAGCTCGAGTGTCGTAATCGCCAGGATCGGCGAGGGCGCACTAAATTATCGACAAAAATATCTGTGCATCGCCTGGGATCGAACCGACACCTGCGAAGCTCCCGGGTCGCGGCCTTATCCCACTAGGCTACTGACGTGTTCGGTATGATGTTCTGCCAGTGTCAGACGCGTTTCAAATTTCCCGCACATCTCCGCCATGTTGGGGAGGAAGCACGCACGAGTGTGAACATGGGCCGCGGTGAATACACACCGCCGCCTCGAGACACGATGCAGGGGCAAGATGGCCGCAATGCGAAGCGTCATTGAATACACGTCAAGTCGTGCGATTCGTGTTATGGACAGGATTAGTAGTGTCGAGAGCAGAATGTGCCGTGTGCGAGTGGCCAGAAAACCACTCATATTTATCTGGACTGCATGCCCGAGTACCGGACATCCAGGGGAATCCGTCCCAAGGAGGGACCTTGTAGAGGTGAGCTCCGAGCACGGAAATATAAGCCAGTGTGCGTTATTGAGTCATCCTGACAGTCTTTTCCCTAATTCTCTCCTCTTCTTCATTAACTAGCAAGACATCTTCAGCGAACTGCGCGAGCGAACTCCACCTCTCCGTGCTGGAAGCAGCCCATCTGATAATGTTGTCAGGAGACAGTGTCCTGTCTGCTTCTTTCTGCAGGATCTCTCTCTGTTCCCTCCATGCAGTGCAGTGAAAAAGTGTGTGCTCTGCCGTGTCAGGGGTAGCTTGGCAAAACCAGCATGTGGGAGACAGTTCTTTGCCTATGCGGTAGAGATAGGCAGCGAAACACCCGTGGCTGTGTGAGATGGTAAGTAAGAAACGGAGGCCTGCGTACAGCCTGCCATGTATTCACTTTTGGGAATAGGAGGTATGTCCATCGGCCTTTAGTGGAAGAGTCCCAAGCTCTTTGCCATTCACCGGTAATACTGGCTTCAAGTTCTCTAGTTTTCTTAGCAAATGCTTTATCAACTACGGCCTGCGAGAGAGGATGTAAGCCGTGCACTGCATGCTGAATTTTCTCGGTTCTTATTTGACACAGCTCTGACCTTCTGCGGACCTCTAAATGGAGCGGCAGCGTACCAAGGATTACATTTAGTGCTTCGACAGATGCTGTATGGTACGCCGATGCAGCTCTGATGCATAACGCTCTTTGGATTGACGTCAATTCCTCAACCGCCCATCCGAATTTGATTATAGGAGCCCAAACGGGGACAGCATATAAGACGACTGATTTCGCCACCTGCAGTAGGAGGGATCTTGTACGGAGTGACGGGCCACCCAGATTAGACATTAATCTGGAGAGCGCATTGATGACTCTTATCGCCTTAGACTTCATAGCATCTATGTGAGCATGGTAAGTTCTTTTCCTGTCAAGCATGAGTCCTAGATATTTAAGCTCGTTTACAAATTCCACTGTGGTCTCCTCTAATCGCCAGATTCTGAGACGTTTCTTCCTATGTCCTGCAAGCTGGATGATTTCAGTCTTCTCCGTAGCTACTTGAAGGCCGTGAGCAGCCAGCCACGAGATTGTATCCTTGAAGACAACCTAAGCATTTCTCAAAACAGTATTTACGTCGCGAGAAGCAACAAGAATCGCCAGATCGTCAGCATAGGCAACGAAACTCAGCTCACCAATGTCTGGGTGTTGGCGGACCAGGGAGTCGTATACTGTGTTCCATAGGAATGGCCCAAGAATGGAACCTGTGGAACTCCAGCATAGAAATTAGCGCTGACAGTACCTTCTCTAGTCTGAGCTACTGAGCTTCTCTTTCGCAGGTAGTCCCTGATGACCTTCACGATAGGAGGAGGATACTTCTTGTCGACCAAGGAGTCGATGATGTCGTTCCAACGGATGGCGTTGAATGCATTCCGCACGTCGATGGTAATCATGACTGCTATGCGCTCGCAGTAGGCAGCATCTTCCGCAAAGGCGAGTACTTGTCTCATAGCGTCTATAGTAGATCGACCTTTCATGAGGGTCATTCCGCGTCAACTGTCGAGGTTTATTCATACATGTTCGATGATCTTGATGAAAATTTCTATATGTATAGTTCGCAAAGAGCCGATCCAAATGCGAAAACCCGTTGCTCGCTAACTCAATTTTTTTTGAGTTACAAGGATTCAAAGTTTTGGGTCAATTTTTTTTTCAATAATTTATATCTCGGTAAATATTACAGATAGCCATATCCTTCAGACGCCAAAATGAAGGAAATGAATTGAAGTTTGATACAAAAAATACTCCATTGAGAAATACTCGTTTGGAACAAATGTTAATGATAAAAGTTTATAACAAATGCTTGCCGTTTCCAAAGGGGATCATCGATTTTGATTAAAAAAATTGCTAACCGTTGCTCTAAGTCTCTTGCAGATGTCCTCCAAAGGGTTTTCGGAAACACGACTTGGGGACCGAGTTATACATTTTTATTGCCAGACGCGCCCGGTCAATCTGCCGGCGATGCGCGCCACGCTTGACTGGCGCGCGGATGTTAGACTCGGCGCTCGGGGTACGTACATTCAAAATGGCCATACCTGTTCCGTTCCTTACAGCATACCTGCCAAAAGACAATATGTGAACCCGTGGTACGCATCCGCATCCAGATTATGCGATTAGAAGGTGCCATAAAGCAATAAACACCGTTTCCTCTCTGTGTTACCCGGGCTTGAGACTGGCAACTGGCCGCATGAAATAGAACTGTAGTAACAAAAACTTTTGCAATATCTGGTAGACCATTTTTCTGCATCTGGTATAAGTAAGATTTATTACTTTTTGGATGGGGCTGCGTCTCAATATAAAAACCGGAAGAATTTTGTTAATTTATGTCACGATCGGATAGATTTTGGCTGCACTGCTGAATGGCATTTTTATGCTACATCTCATGGTAAAAGTCCATGTGATGGCTTAGGTGGAACCATAAAGAGAACTGCTGCTCGCGTTAGCTGGAAAGGCCTCTCAACAATCAAATAACGCCACCCCGTGAATTTTATGATAGGCCTACATCCAATTTTGAAACAATGTCATTTAACTTTTGTACCAACGAGGGATATAACACTGCTGACAAATTTCTTAAGGACCGTTTTTCTCAAGCAAAACCGATTCCCGGAACCCAAAAACACCACGCGGTTATACCATTAAATGAATCGTCACTTTTAAAAAAACGGTATTCACATTTAGATAATCAACACGGTCAGGTAATTAGATTAATGCGTAACTAAGATTCTGTTATATATCGGTATTTCTAAATAATTCAATTGCATTTGGGTCCTGGAAAACACGTTTTTAACGTGGCCTTTTGCCGGTCTCAAGCCCGGGTAACACAGAGAGGAAACGGTGTTTATTGCTTTATGGCACCTTCTAATCGCATAATCTGGATGCAGATGCGTACCATGGGTTCACATATTGTCTTTTGGCAGGTATGCTGTAAGGAACTGAAGAGGTATGGCCATTTTGAATGTACGTACCCCGAGCGCCGAGTCTAACATCCGCGCGCAAGTCAAGCGTGGCGCGCACCGCCGGCAGATTGACCGGGCGCGTCCGGCAATAAAAATTTATAACTTGGTCCCCAAGTCGTGTTTCCGAAAACCGTTTGGAGGACATCTGCAAGAGACTTAGAGCAACGGTTAGCAATTTTTTTATCAAAACGATGATCCCCTTTGGAAATGGCAAGCATTTGTTATAAACTTTTATCATTAACATTTGTTCCAAACGAGTATTTCTGAATGGAGTATTTTTTTTATCAAACTTCAATTCCTTTTCTCCATTTTGGCGTCTGAACGATATGGCTATTTGTAATATTTACCGAGATATAAATTATTGAAAAAAAATTGATCCAAAACTTTGAATCCTTGTAACTAAAAAAAAAATTGAGTTAGCGAGCAACGGGTTTTTGCATTTGGATCGGCTCTTTGCGAACTATAGATACAGAAATATTCATCAAAATCATCGAACATGTGTGAATAAACCTCGACAGTTGACGCGGAATGACCCATGAGCTTCTGGATTTTCCAGGATTCGGGGAAAACACCAGAGCCAAACGCCCTATTGTATACTGTTAAGAGGGATTCAGGATGGATCTCGCACCAGTGCCTTATGGCCTTCATTGGAATCGCATCGATTCCCGGGGCTTTATTGGGCTTGGCTGCCTTAATGACTTCTGTGATCTCTGTCACAGTGAAAAGTTCCTGCTCCTTGGGAAATGTGGAGATAACTTCTACAGGCAGACTCCTCTCAGGACTGTCCGCCACGGTGATGCACAGCTCGCCGATAATTTCTTCCACTCGAGCCTTATTCAGGAGGTTTGCAGAAGCGCGGCCTTTGATTTTCGACATCACCGTTTTGTAGGGCCTGCCACACGGATCGTTGTCCACCGTAGCAAGTAAGTTGTGACGGGGCTAGTTTGCCTCGCCACAAGTTCTCCTCGCTCCAGCAAGGGAGGCCGGGCGAACGCCCGCCGTGTCTCTCTCTCTCTCACACTCGTACGCGCGGGCTAACCCGACATCGTCGCTCCAAGGCAGGCACAGGCGAAAATAACAGGCACTAATGCGAGTTGGAACGCCGAGAGGCACCTAGGTAGGCGCGACGGACTGAGCCACCTAGTGGAATGGCTATCCGTTTAGGCGAGGAGGAGAGTCCGGCTCACAGGGATGCGCAACCTGCCAGGCCGGATAAGCTGGGGCCCGTCCAGCCGACGCTGGAGACGCCCCTGAGGACGGACAACCAACCGAGGGACGACGAGGCGACGACGTTGGATGCCCGTCGCTCTTGATGTTCAACCTGCTCAGCTCGGCGGATCGCCCAAGGCGGTCGATACATGAGGTCGAAGTCGGTCCTAACGCGCGGGATCGATTTCGACACCGTCTAACGGATGGAGCCACGGGAGGATTCGGGGGTAGCGGCGCTGAGGGTGTGAGGCCGCTTAGCGAATTAGGGGCTCTCTCTCGTCACTCAGATTGCGACCACCGTAGCGAAAGCTAGTTGTAGCCTATTTTCCGAGCGACTTCTTTGTGCTTAGTGAGTGTGACGAGAGAGAGAGAAAGCGAAGCCATATTCGAACGATTGCCAACCAGTAGACGTCTGGAGACTAAGACCAGCCCGACTGGGATTAGAAGTAGCGGCTAAAACAGCGGCCGTTAAAAGATCAGGGTAAGCCTCACACCCTCTCCCCTATCCTTTGGAATCTTTGCGTAAAGTTCCGAGCCCAGTAGTCGGGTTCCTCGTATTTGTTGTATTTGCTATTAGAGTCCAATAAGCCTGTTTGTGCCCTGCCTTCCTTGGTGCGAATTCGCACTTCGCATCTGAGTCGCGCGGTAGCATTGTAGACTGCGTTCGCCGAACAAAGTGGCCGCCATCTTGCCACTTGTTGCCGGGATTCGCGATCGATAGCCCGTTCGAACGGGCGTGCGTTCCCCTCGAGATTTGCGGCGTACATCGTCCGCTGAAGTTCGGCTTCATTAATTATTGCAGTCCGGTAATCGACCGACCATCTGTCGATCGCTCGCGACGCGTTTCCCTACCGCGTGGTTAAATTGTACAGGGGCCCTTGTGGCCTAGGATCGAGAGCGCGTTAGCTCGATTTGCCGTAGGTTATTTAGTTGTAGCACCGTCGGTCCGCCCGACATAAATAAACAGGGCGCTGTTATTTAACACAACTTCTTGGTAACATTATTCAGCCATTCGTTCGCCCAGTGTGTCGTCACCGGTCTCCCTTGTTCCCCGCCCCTCTCCCATTACATCTGGCCAGCCGGGCCAACATTCGCGTTTCCCACCGAGCTTTCTCTCTCGCTCGAGTTTTCCATCTCCTCTGGGTAGCATATTCTTATAAATTTTGGTCTCGGTCACGGGGCCTGGCGCCCTTTAAGCGCCCAGAGGACTCGGGATTCAGAGAGGAGGCTCGGTCGAAGTATTCCCCGCTTTCCTGACCAGCCAACGAGAACGGCGAAATCGGGAAAGCGGTGGCAAAGTGATCCCTCCAAAAACATTAAAATGTAAAAAAAAGCGCCAAGTAGTCGTGTTCCTCACCCCCCAAAACTGTGCTGCATTCCACAAAAATAACAGTGTGGTGAAAAATTATTATTTATTATTATTTATTCTGTACCAAATTGACCAAAAACGTAATCGATATAATTGGAAAGCCAAGTCTTCATTCAAACACTCTAATTGAATATTCCAAAAAAATGAATGTCATACAGAACTAAATATTCTACAAACAAACAAGAACAGAATACGAATGTGAAAACCAACCCTTCAGTTACTAATATAAAGCATTAAACAATCGTGAAAATTAAATTAAAAAATATATCTCTTCTGTTCGTTCAATTTATCAAAGAAAACGTAATACTTGGCCCGCCCGGTTCTTCACAAATCCAGTTTCAAGTCTACACACAAATGGGTGCAACTTTATTATTCAAATGATACCTTGCATTATTGCAAATCGCTATTGTATCGTTAATGTTAGGATGTAAGATGGACAGTATTTTTTTAGAGAAAGTAACTTTATTAGTGATTGCTCAGATGGTAAATTATTATTTAAATGATACCTTTCATCATCGCAAATCACTATTGTATCGTTAATATCTCTTTTGCTCTCTGCCTTCTGCCTGTACAACCGGCAATAGAGTTTCACAAGGCTGGAGTGTGCTGAATCCTGCGGGCAATGCTTAATAATATGGGATTTTAACATTATAATGAGGTGACAACGCATTTTCGCGTGATTCCATTCGTTTGCCGTGTGAAAGACTTGAAACTGGATTTGTGAAGAACCGGGCGGGCCAAGTATTACGTTTTCTTTGATAAATTGAACGAACAGAAGAGATATATTTTTTAATTTAATTTTCACGATTGTTTAATGCTTTATATTAGTAACTGAAGGGTTGGTTTTCACATTCGTATTCTGTTCTTGTTTGTTTATAGAATATTTAGTTCTCTATGACATTCATTTTTTTGGAATATTCAATTAGAGTGTTTGAATGAAGACTTGGCTTTTCAATGATATCGATTACGTTTTTGGTCAATTTGGTACAGAATAAATAATAATAAATAATACTTTTTCACCACACTGTTATTTTTGTGGAATGCGGCACATTTTTGGGGGGTGAGGAACACGACTACTTGGCGCTTTTTTTACATTTTAATGTTTTTGGAGGAATATCATGTCTTTTTGGTTGTTCATTTAAGAATATTCTTTATAGTATGTAGAAATTGTGAAGAAGTTAAGTGTTTTTAGGCTACGGGACAAAACTACTTGGTGCTTTTATTACATTTTAATGTTTTTTGGGGAGAGGGAGGATCGTTTTTATGTAGGATTTCTTTTAAATGTGGAATGCTTTTTTGTGTTGTTGGCTCTGTCTTTGTTTTTGTAATACTGTCGCTGGATACGGACGAATATCTTTTTGGTTTGGGGTGATATCATGCATTTTTGATGGTTCATTTTTAAAAATACTTGATGTTTCTTCTACATTTTAAGATAAAGGGGGGGATTTAATGTAGTGTTTTGGAGGATAGGGGGGATAATTTTTGTGTAGAATTTATGTAAAATGTGGAATGCTTTTTTGTGTAGGTGGATGTTTTTTGGGATGTGTTTGTTTAATGTTTGTGGGAGAGAGGACCGATTACGCTTGTATAGGATTTCTATTAAATTTGTGTAGTTAGTTGCGTTTATGTTTTTGTAATGTTGTCGCTCGATGCAGACAAGGCCCTCTTCTTTGCAAAGGTGTGGCTAAATGCAGACGCGGCCCTTTTCTTTGCAAAGGTGTGCAATTGGAATACATCTTAATTATTTCTTGTAGACCTTTACTTTTTCCTTCTAGTACACAGAATGGTAGTGGCAAAATTACATTTTTCTCAGTATTGATACTCGTTTGATGGCAAGTTTTGCAGCGTAGTTTGTGAGTCAACTCGTGCTCCAGGGTTTGCCTAATACTGTTATGACCATTTATAACACTGAGTAAAAATTCAGCAGCATGTTGTGGAATGCTTTCAACGAAAGGTCCACCTAAATACTGCCTAACCCCAAGAGAATTAAGGAGTGCCACTCCTTGACTTATGTATACTTGAGCCAAAGCTTTTAGCGCATCATGTTTTTGGAGATTGAGCATTTTTTCTCGAATAATCTGGCAATGAAGCATACATTGCATGCTTACGTTAGCGTATGCGGATACATGGTCGGAATTGATAAAGCCTTTAACGGAACGTACCACAATTACCGTATTATCTGCATGCGATGCATCAATATTAGTTTTAGGTAGTCTGGCCCAATATCTGTCAGTAATTTTCAGTTGCCTTTCCGTCACATAATTTATATCTCCCAGATCAGGTCTGTAAATGCTTCTTAATCTGTTATATTCCAGTATAGCTAATTTATTAGCTTTTACAGAGTACGGATCGAAATTAATCAGATGCAAGCCGTCCAACGAAGTTACACGTGATAGTGCAACGTACGCCTGACCGCAGCTAATGACAGTGTTACCTGCGTCGACGATAACTGTTTTTAAACTTAATCCCTGACACTTGTGAATAGTAATACCATAGCTAAGAGATATTGGAAATTGATAACGAATGACATATGCTTTATCCATTACTAGAAATTTCGAAGCAACTCTTTCAATTGAATATTCCTGACCAGTTGATAAACGAAACTGTATAGTTTGAATATCACCATTAGCTTCCACTGATTCGGTAAGTCCAACAATTTCTCCAATAGCACCATTCACAAGGCCTAGCGTCACATCAATGTTGCGTCTCAGCATTATTTTGGCACCAACTTTCAGAATTATATTTCTGCTTAAGCCAGCTGAGCTGAGAGTTGTCTTCGTCATATTGATCTAAGAGTTTATTCACGCGTTTCTTTAAATACTCCGCACAATCGAGAACGTCGCGTGCAGTCAGCTTCACCTCTTTACTGTTAATTCTTTCGAGCATTGCTCCATTAAGTACGTCACACAAATGGCAGGTGGGAAGTAAACAGATTCCTTCTGACGGTAAACTTTGAATGTAATCACAAAGCTCATTTATCCTTGCGTTACTGTCGTTGGATAGGAACACAATTTTCCTCGATTGCAATTGCAAAACGTCTGCTTCCGTAACAATACCTAGGCGAATTCTTGAAAGAATTTCACGATAAGTATCATCATCTTTTTGTCGCATATTTATACTCAGTTCATCGTAAGTGAACAGCTCAGTCCACAAATTGTAACTGGCCAATGAACCCAAACATTTCGAATTTTTTTCTCTCGAAATTTTAATAAATGCCGGCTCTTCGTGAACAGGTGGTGTTCAAGCTTATCAAATTTGCGCGCCTAAGAACAGGAGCGCCGATCTCCCTCGGTAGCAACTGTCCCGAGTGCGGTGGCACCTAATTCTTACCTGCCTCATTACCGGCAATCCACCGCACTCGGAATCATTTCTTGCCGTCCTTACGTCACTCCTTTCGGGAAGGTTCCAGGCGCTTCAAAGCGGAAGTGACCTGTTAAAGGGAACCTTCCAGAAAGGGTCGCGAGGTAATAAATACCGTGGGAGTTCGGTGCTCACTCTCTTATTTCTGTGCTGATCACCTGAGGCAACCGCTGCAAAGAGTCGCTTGCTCTAACGCTTTAAACCGCTGTCTTGTACCATTTGGAGTCGCTAGCTCCAGTCTGCTTAGACTATTGTGAACGCAAAAGAGGAGGAATTTATAATCAACCAAGTGTATTTTCAACTCATACAAACAACAATAATACAGTGGAAGATATTAAAAGGAAAGTGCACTTATATCGAACAACTTAGCCTACATAAAACTTAAACCTATTCCTAAAATCTACACTAACCTAGCTACGAACTAAACTACAAGAAGAACTATCCTAACTATCCTAATTATTCTAAAACCGCGGTTCTCCGTCTATCGAACAGGTGGTAACTATAATAAATCACCAAACAGAAGAATATGCTTTCTGCCAAACCATCCATCGTTCGTGTCAACTGTATCGAATATTTCTGCCAGTCTCAGATGTATAAACATTAAAGTAATATTCGATATCATCGAAATTTCGTCTATAATGAATAGAACGGTATTCTTTAAGTCGGTGCGTAATGTTTTCAAGACCATATCAGATAAAGGTCTATAGCTAGGAGTTTGACCGTGTTCAACGGGAAGTTGAAGTAATCTATGTGCGGTTAAATCATCGACATTGAATGCTGCTACTCCAGTAGGGGCTAATACAGCAGTATTTTTCCCTACTACTTGTTTTGCCCAACATTGCAGTGTCTTAATCAAGAAACTCTTTCCTGTTCCGCCTTCTCCGCTGACATACAAGCGCAGCAGTGGATTATTCGTACCATCTACATTCCTAACAATTGTTTCTGTAACCTTTTCAAAAATCCTTTTCTGGTCACAATGCAATTCTTGTATCATCTGCGTAATGTTACAATCAGCAATTCTTGCATTTTTCTCCATTTCGTTCAACTCCATTATTGCACCTTTCACCTCCAGAGGTTGGCATTCCATCTCATCGAATGAATCAAGTTTCTCATTCTTTCGTTCATCTTCCAAAATATTCTGTTTAATCAATTCTTGGACATGATCGAAAGCTGCTTAAAGTTCCTCTAGACGTTCATGGTACTGAAGACCACTAATAATTTCTAACTTTACCGATGCAAATGCTTCGGTGTAAGTATCATAGCATCCTTTTAACTCGTCCAAGTCCCTCCAGGGTTTAAACAATAATAACATTGAGTAATAGTATTTCTCTGGATAAAGGTTTTTATTATATGTAAAATGGTTAATCAAATAACCACGCTCCCTTTTTTTCAAATATAAGCGAGTTTTTGAATCGTAAAATTGTAACGTACACTTTGAAGTTTTAACTGGCGAAACGTCGTACCACTTAGCAAAATCGTACAAATTCCACGTTTCTAACTCTTGCGGTCTATTCGGATAATAATTATCAATGAAGGAGTGACAAAATATATCTGTCGATTCCGAATCGAGTTCAGTAATTTTCTTTCGCGTTTTGATTTTCCTACTTCTTATCTGATTGACATCTAACCAGCGAAATGTTGTCTGAGGATCAGTTCTGTGTAATGATATTCCCAAAAGAATATCCGCGGCTTCAATGGCTCCACATTCTCTGTTACTTAAACTCCGTAATCCAATATTCCATAAATTGCTCCGGAGAGACTTTGTACTATTTATTACGCTGAAAGTATCGACACCATAGCTGCATTCCGTTTTAGTGGTGTACTTTGTACAATAGATATTTAACAACGCTGACTTTTCACCGATAAATTGAATGTCGATATTTCCTTCCCAAGCCGTGAGTATAGTAGGATTGTAATCATTTATATTTTTCTCGTGTTCCCCACGAGGCAAATCGTATAGACGATTTTTACTTTTTAACTGCTTTCTATTTGCTATAGAGACTGCGAGATCTCTTAATAGTATCTTATCTGTCACCGAACGTGAAAATCCAAATCTGCATTTTGTTACGAAACCTTTCTTGGTTTTCTTTTTTCGTTGACAATAAGAGTTATGATAATGCTCTTGGTGAGTAGTGACGCGTCGATATAATTGCGGCGACACTTTTTTGTCGGGCATCTTACAAGTAACATATTTTAATATGAAACTTTTTACGTCTTCGTCGGATGATTTTCCTATTATGGGCGCACCTTCTATCCAAAACATCAAATGCCAGTGGGGCATTCCTGTATTTTGGTACTCGCGCCTCACAAAATAATGTTCTACTTTCCCTATGGGATTGTCGGATGAGCAAATGAAATCTAACATTGCTTGGAATTTATTTTCTATAAATCTAGCTGCTACTGAAAACCGATACTGGATCGGTAGCAACTAATTCGTTTATTGATTTTATGGTGCTCAAACTAGGATTTACTTCTTTAATATATTCCGCTAAGTCCGACCATAGATATTCTGCCGGACTTAACGTTACAAACCAAGTTGCTGGCCCATAATCGCGCGTCATAGCATTAACATTGCTTCTCACTTTACGCCAATATTGTTTTGTATTTGGCAACTTTCCGAAAATAGTATCCAAATTTCCTTCCAATTCGTTTGCAGACATGGATTTCAAAAATTCAGTCGCTGTATATCTTACACGTGGATTGACAGTATTGAGTTTATGATAAATACCGCTACTGATTTGTCGCATATTGGCATTGTTCATTAAAAAGAACAAATACTGAAGATTCAAGCGGAAATGTGAATGTTTGGACATCAATCTCGACTTCACAAAGTCGAAATCCCGTATAGGTATTTGTCTTTTCTGATTTATACCGTTCTTGCCGTATGGATATAAATCCGGAAAGCACAGAACATCCAAATCTTGACAACGATTGTCTAGAGGAGCGGCTTCAACTTTCAGCATTTGATACAGCTCAGTAGACGTATTATTTTGTCTCTTCTCACAATGAGGGTATATAGAGAAATGTTCGTAATACGAATCTGGATCGGTAATCTGCGTTAGCATCGCAGCAGGCTTATCCGTTTCCTTACCTTCATCTTCATTGATCTCGAATTCTGTTTGCGTGAATTCGTCACTTAATAAATCTTTGTGGGAACGGGGCAAAATAATTTTGGAGTATAAGGGGTTATATTCCTTCATCCATCTTAAAAGCTGAAATTTTTTGTTTAAATCCACCAATTTCTCCCACACTATTTTTGATTTTGTCGGAATTCCACATACCAATATATAAACCTCATGATTAGGATTTATTGCAGCCTGTGCGGGGCATATTTTCTTTAAACTTTGCTCGATTGGCAGCGGTAAGTGAAATACTCTTCCTTTTATTTTTGGTATCATGTGCCTGTGTGGTATCTTTTTATTCATTATTGTACCACATCGTTGCACACATTGAAATGCTTTGGCACGCTGAATTAAAATTTTTTCATAATCATTTAACGTTGACAGTATCTCGGGCATTTTTTCTACATAGAGATTATTTAATACACATACTGGCGGCAAGGCATCTCTGCGAAAATAACCTTTGCAATAATGGCAGATATAGCCAACGTTTATCTCGTGTTTTTCTAAGTAATCCATTAACTTGTCCCAATATTTTCCAACCATTGGATTTCTCATGTCTGTCACACAAGTAACATTTTTCCGACAATGCAACTTCTCACATGATATACATGCATTTCGAGGAGCGTCCATAGATCTTTCCGTGAATAATTTAAACGCTCTAGAATGTTTATTAATTATATCATCCTCATTTAAATTAATTTTGTTTTCTTCCAACAACGAATTTTCTGACGCCACTTCCTCTGTATTTTTAATTATTTCCCTGATGGCTACAACGTCTCCGGCTTCCAATGCCTTATCTAAATCTTACAGGATTTTGTAATACTGAGTCAAACGATTCATCAACCTACCAATGCTTCTGACTCGTGGATAGTGCGGAGACAAGAAATGTATTGCCAGGGGTAATGATTGACAAATATCGGGCTTTATATAACAACCATGCGAGTGCCCCAATTTAGTTGTATATTTTGTTGTACATGGCTTCAAACGCTTTACTAGTTTTGGTATGTTTCTTATTTGCCTACATTCAGATACAATTTTAAGCAATCGCTGATATCGCTCAAGTATTTCAGACTGCTGAAATGTACAAAATTCGTTACAAACCCATGATTTGTTGGATTTTATACCGGGTTTGGATTCCATTAATAATGGTAAAACATTTGTAACCTGTCCATACTTATTTATTACGAGCGACATCTCCTTTAATTTGGTAATATTAAAATCGTATGCTGTCTCTGAAAAATACGATTCCGTCGTAGGAGTATGTTTGGAACTACCACACAACACATTTCGAATACGATCAATGTCATCGCAAGCAAGTGCTGATAACTGTGTTAAATACAATTCAGCATTTTCCCTAACACTATGCAGTGCCTTTCCCATATTGGATATATAATTTTGTCTAACGAACAAACACCGTTTTAGTATTCGTTCAGTCTCAATTCTTCCGCTGATAAGTGTTTCACTTGTAAGATTTTTGGATATTCTACAAATGTAATTTTCAGCACTTCGCTGTAAAACGATAGTATTTCCACGAATGCGGAATCTTTTATATTTCTCGCATACTTTCTGTGCAATGCGCACTTTGTCTTTCACAAGAGAACTTTTGCGAAATTTGCTGTAATAGTTTTCATTAATTAAACATCGCCCATCTTTATTGGTTTCAAAATATTTCTTGCGGTTTATTCGTACTCTATCTTTATTTTCGACATAATATTTTTTGTCCATGATACATCTTTTATCTTTATTTTCTAAATAATATTTTTTGGTTCTGATACATATTTTACCTTTATTTTCTACATAATATTTTTTGTTCATGATACGTATTTTATCTTTATTTTCTATGTAATATTTTTTAGCCTTAATACGTATTTTATCTTTATTTTTTATACAATATTTTTGAGAATAGTTCTCAGAACTTCTAGACAATTTACCTTTTCTACCTCCATTATCGCTAAGCCCGGACAGGGTTTGTCTTATTTCAAAGTTCTCACAAAATTTGTCGCTGGATGCAGACAAAAACTGTTTCTCTGAAAAACTTTCGTTTAAGTCAGACATCAGCTGTGTCTTTGATATATTCTCGCTTAATGGAGACATGAGCTGCGCTTTTGCAAAGGTGTCACTCGATATAGATGAAGCTCTCTTCTTTGCAAAAGTGTTGCTCGGTGCAGGCAAAGCTCTCTTCTTTGGAAAAGTGTTGCTCGGTGCATGTGTGGTTGTCTTCTTTGCAAAGGTGTCGCTAAATGCAGACGTGGCCATTTTCTTTGCAAAGGTGTCGCTAAATGCAGACGTGTCCGTACTCTTTGCAAAGGTGTCGCTAATTGCAGACGTAGTCCTTTTCTTTGCAAAGGTGTCGCTAAATGCAGACGTAGCCCTTTTCTTTGCAAAGGTGTCGCTAAATGCAGACGTGGCCCTTTTCTTTGCAAAGGTGTCGCTAAATGCAGACGTGACCGGTATGTTTTTAATTGACAGAGATACATTGTTGGATTGTGCTGTCGATGGATTGTGCTTTCCATCATCATTACTGTTACTTATTTCTAGAGACGCAACTTGGATTTTTGTCTTATGAAATCGACTTAGCTGTGTCTCTTTTGCTCTCTGCCTTCTTGCCTGTACTACCGGCAATGGCAAAACTTTCACGATACTGCGGTGTGCTGAATCCTGCGGGAAATGCTGAACAATCTGTGATTTTAACATTGTGATTAGGTGATCACGCATTTTCGCGTGATCGTACATAACTGTATTCGGCCGAATATTGTACAGCAACGAAGTTGCAAACGCTATGGAGAATACGCCACAGTCGTTTCCATTCGGTTGCTGTTGAACATTTGGGAATACAATTGTGTTATTATTCAGATCATAAAAGGGAAATAATCTCTTTAAAAATACTTTATGGTGAATATGTATTTCCCCTTTATTCATTGAATCATAAATGTATATAAATTTTGTATCATAATACGCGCATACCCAATGTCCATCGAGATCTGATGTACCACTAAATAAAATCTGTATATGCTCCTTATTTTGTGGTACTTCAGTTATCCTATCAGGACATTGTAATTTCCACGGGTCCTGTGGAGTATACCCATACTGACGCAGAAGAGAGTTAAAAATGTCTATGTGGGTATCCTCCAACCACCCGTTTCTGGTAATAACGCTTTGTAAGTCCTCTGTTAGTTTTAATGTTCTTGCCTTCATTTTAAACTAAACTGCTAATTACTAATAACTATAAAAATAAAGGAGGGGAATAGGAAACGGATAAGAAAAAGAAATAAATGGAAAAAGGATATAAGAAAAAGAAATAAATGGAAAGAGGATATAAGAAAAAGAAATCAATGGAAAAAGGATATAAGAAATATAAGAAAAAGAAATAAATAAATGGAAAGAGGAAGTAAGAATAAATATGCAATAATAGATAACTGAGAGTTTATAATATACCGGTGTGGCTCCTGGCTCAATAGTTCGTCTGAGACTGTCGAGTCCAAGCTGCATTTAGTGTACGCATTGTCATGGGTACGGCAATTTCCGATAGCTAGCTATCACCTAATGTATAGCATTGCTACATATACTTGTCAATTTAGGAACACTAAAATTATGCTACGTATGAGGGTTTTGATTGTTTAATGCAATTTATAAAGATAGGAGATTAATAATTCGCACATCAAATTTCAGCTCTTTAACATAAGTGGTTTTTCACCCAGTATGAAGGATACAGCTTGTCTATCTAATGTATCTTATGAAGTGTTGGCGTAATTATTTGGAAGAAGAACATGTTAACACTAGACAGCCAGCATTCACTTAGGAAAACACAAGTCTTTAGCTGAAGTGATTGTTTTGCTATCCACTTGACAATTTCCAGACGTGTAAATTCAATCGAGTGAGGAAACAGCTTGTCCATCTAAAGTATCTTATAAAGCATTGGCCTAATCATTTGCAATCTAATTTAAGGGCATACTACTTGTTAACAATCATTCAACAACACTCAAGAAAATTCAGATCTTCAGCTTATGCGGTTGTTGCACTACAGATATTGCTAGGCACTTGATAATTTCCATACTTTAAAATTGAACCGTGTGGGGAAGCAGCTTGTCTATCTGAGGTATCCTATAAAGCATTGGTGATTTAAGGGCACACTACCTACTGACAGCCAGCACTCACTGAAGAAATTTCAGGTCTTTAGCTTAAGTGATGTTGAGCTACGCACTTAACAATTGCCATACATTGAAATTGAATCGAGTAAGGGAAGGCTTGGTCTATCTTATGTACCTTATGAAACGTTGGCCTAATTGTGTGCAATTTGAGGGCATACTAACCATTCGCAGCCAGCATTTACTTAGTTAGGAAATTTTAGATTTTTAGTTTAGGTAGTGTGCTATCCTTTGGACAAGTCTCATACTTTGAAATTGAACCGTGTGAGGAAGTAGCTTGTCTATCTGAGGTATCTTATAAAGCATTAGCCTAATCATTTGCAATCTAATTTAAGGGCATACTACTTGTTAACAATCATTCAACGACACTCAAGAAAATTCAGGTCTTCAGCTTATGCGAATGTTGCACTACACGTATTGCTACGCACTTGACAATTTCCATACTTTAAAATTGAACCGTGTGGGGAAGCAGCTTGTCTATCTGAAGTATCATATAAAGCATTGGTAATTTAAGGGCACACTACCTATTGACAGCCAGCACTCACTGAAGAAATTTCAGGTCTTTGGCTTAAGTGGTGTTGTGCTATGCATTTAACAGATTCCATACTTTCAAAATTGAACCGAGTAAGGGGACAGTTGGCCTATCTTATGTATCTTATGAAACGTTGGCCTAATTATGTGCAATTTAAAGGCATACTAGCTATTGGCAACCATTATTTAGTTAGTAAATTTCAGGTTTTTAACTTAAATGGTTTTTGTACTACGCACACTTGATAATTTTGAATTTCAAAATTACTATTAGTGCTAATATATTATTAATATTGCTCGCTGCTTGATCCAACAGGCAAAAGGGAGAATGTTTATGGAGTAAAATCAACATGTATACAATAATATGCATATACATTTATTATCTGAAAATTATTTGAACGCATTCTTCGCGCCCTAAGTTCAGCCATGAGGATTGCCAGGCACACACGTATAGACACGACTACGCGACACCGCCAGTGATTTGTCTCGCATGGTGCAACCCCACCCCTCTACGCGTGTCGTGCCATGGCAGCGCGAAAACAGTCTATCGCTTGAGTCCGTCAGATTAACATGTAAGTATTTAATTATCTACGATTATTTGTTGAACTATATACTACATAATAAATTAAAAATATGATTTCTTTTAATATAGAATGAGCGAAAATCAGGAGCAGCCGATGGATGTGGCCGAGGGCAGTGACAACCGTAAGTTTTTATAAGTTATAAGTTCGTCACTTCGTTCTGTTTGCTCGTGGATTCTTCTCAATTTCTTTATCTTCTTTATCGTCTCCACCTATCCATCTATAATCTGCGTTCGAACATACTCGATACATACTCGATACAAGCAATTTTTGAAACGTTGTCTCCATATCTCTCTCTCTCTCTCTCTGTATCTTGCGCGAGCGTACACGCCCGAACGTGCGTTTGCTTTTCCACAATTAATTACAGTGTCTTCGCTCTTCTCGACCAATATTCTCGCATTCTTATTGCAAAAAGTAATAATAAGCCAATCAATAACCAACCAACGTTCAGACGCGTACGCTCACGCGACAGAGGGAGAGATAGACTGAATGTTACAAAAAGTGTAGAAACGCAAATTGAAAACTTCAGATTTTATGTGTATTAAATAAATTTGCAGTTATATTTATATAGACTACGAAACTATTAATATTGTTCAATCCTGTATATATTATTCAAATATTTCCAGATTTGCGAGAAGAAATTGCCCGCCTGCAGCAACTGTTGGCAGCAGAGCGGCGGCGGTCGGCTGCTATAGAACAGCCTCCGCTGCCGCCGCCGCAGGTACAGTTACTGCCGCCTCCACCCCCGCCACTGCAACCAATGCCGGCACCACCGCCGCCGCACGAACTTATGGCGGCACCACCGTCGCATATGCTGCCGCTGCCACCACCGCCACATCCGCCACTGCGGAACCAACGTGAGCATATTTTAACGAAAGATTGTTTTCACGTTTTTTAATTATAACTCAAATATTTCGTTATAGGTCGTTCAAAACCCGGCGGAAAATCTAGGAGGGCCGCCGGTCACAGGTGGATCGCTGCCCGGCGAGGGCAGGATCGCCGAGGCGGACGTGGTGGTGGACGTGGCGGTAATAAGGGCTATGTACACATTAATATTTCTCAATAAAAAGATAAAAAATTGTTTGCTGTTCATTATCCTCCGTTTCATATTTTATATTAAGACTTCAGGGATAATGCCACTCTGGCAACCAAGAAAATATGTGAATTTTTACAATTTTTTTTATGACAACTGAGTATGCAATATAAAATTTGTTTGAAGGCCTTTATTATATGCTTTGAGGAGTGATTAGAGTTTTTTATTTAATTATTTTCGAGAAAATGGCGAAGTTAGAGCTCGGCAAGTAAAACCGTGTTTGTGTTCTACAGTCAGAAAGATTTCTTCTCTAATTTTCGATCTGGAGCAATAACATAAACAGTGTTCGATTAGCTAGTACACCATAAAACTTACTTGCTTACATCATCTTAGCTCTTTAACTGAAACATTCCTTGACCTATACGACACGACTATTGACAGTCAGGAACATTAAAATTAAAGGGCACATGAAGATGTTGCTCGCCTAATATAATTTGTACTAAAGTGTTAACGTATAGCCGCATAAGCACTCTAACTTAGATATATAGTTCAAGCAGTATGTAATCTAAAGTGATGAAATTTGCTAAACAAGTAGTTTATATCTGAAATATCTGGAAAAATAAATAATAAATAATAAAGTTGGATTGTGTCACATAACCGGTATGACACACAACCAACTGCGGCATAACTGGCTTAACCAATGTGTCGGTAACGTAAACACGGCATAGTCATATTATCTCCGCAGCCCACAGCATTTCGGGGTGCTCCCATCTCGTGTGAAAAAAGTGAAAGCCACATTTTTAGGAATCTCGCCTAAACATAAGGACTCTTAATCCGCCTTGCCTTTTCCACGAGTAAAATAAGCAGAAGAAATCCATATCTCTTGAACGACTGAACCGATTTGCTTGATTCTTGGCTCATTGGATTCGGAAAAATCAGCGATGAAATACAAAATTCAGAAATAAATCCTCGGAGCTGTAACTTTTTCATAATTCGAGGTGAAAGTTTTATAGCAGACGATAATCGCTACACTTCGGGATAAGTATCCTCGGAAGTCGCGCGCTTTATCAGGAGACTCGGTAGAGTCTCGCGCCAAGTAGTAGTTATATATATAGTACAGCGCGCGACTACCGAGGATACTTATCCCGAAGTGTAGCGGTTTTCGTCCGCTATAAAACTTTCACCTCGATTTATGGAAAAGTTACAGCTCCAAGGATTTATTTCTGAATTTTGTATTTTTTCCTTGATTTTTCTGAATCGAATGAGCCAAGAATCAAGCGAATCGGTTCAGTCGTTCAAGAGATATGGATTTCTCCTGCTTATTCTTCTCGTGAAAACGGCAAGGCAAATTAAGATTCATCAGGGGAACTAATTCCTAAAAATGTGGTTTTCACTTTTCTCATACGAGATGGCAGTAAACGGGAATATCGTATTTACGTTACCGATCTATAATCTGTAATCTGTGTCATACCGACACATTGGTTAAGCCAGTTATGCCATGGCTGGTTATCTGTCAAAATGGTTATGTGACACAGTCCAATTTTATTATTTTATTTTATTCCAGATTCCATGCTTTTATTTAGTTAATAAAAGAGTATAGGGTCCTTGCCCCTGTCCCTGTAATCTTGTCATTATTAAGAATTATGAAGTGTCAAATGTGTTTGGTGAACGAGTGCTGATTTCCAATAATTAAAATTGTCAAGAGTGTAGCATATTTATCTTTAAAGCAATATTAGCAATTATTTATTTACAGTTCAAGGGAATGCTCGGTATTAATAATCAGTACTTGCTTAAACTAATTTCTGTACTTTAGGTTTGCGCTCCGTCAGCTAGGTATTTGACAGTCAGGAATAATTTGTAAACTGTTAAGTCCAATCATTTAAAATTTCAATATATTATTGCTATTGGGAATCTCTCTTTTGCTACTCTGAATCATTATTTGATTTAACGCTTTATAATTATAATATATAAACCAAGCAGAACGCTCATAGGCAATCTAATTTAGTTGTATTATGATCATGACTGTCAAGTTCATCGCTCAAGGAACACTTCAGCTAAAGAATAAAATGAATCAAGCAAGCAATAATTATCAATCATGTGTCATTAAGCGATAGACTATCTATTGATAATCAGTACTTGCTTAGTAAATTTCATTACTTTAGGTTTGCGCTTCGTGAGCTAGGTATTTGACAGTCAGGAATAATTTGTAAAGTGTTAAGTCCAATCATTTAAAATTTCAATATATTATTGCTATTGGGAATCTCTCTTTTGCTATTCTGAATCATTATTTGATTTAACGCTTTATAATTATAGTATATAAACCAAGCAGAACGCTCATAGGCAATCTAATTTAGTTGTATTATGATCATGACTGTCAAGCTCATCGCTCAAGGAACACTTCAGCTAAAGAATAAAATGAATCAAGCAAGCAATAATTATCAATCATGTGTCATTAAGCGATATACTATCTATTGATAATCAGTACTTATTTGACAAATTTTATTACATTAGATTATGCGCTCCCTGAGCTACGCATTTGGCTGTCAAGATACACCAATGTTAGAGTGCGTATGAGGGTATAGCTTATCTAATTTGCAATTAAAATGCATCCTAGCTATTGGTAATTTTTCTTTTGCTAATGTGAATTTGTCAAGTGCAAAGTATATTATCTGAGGAATCTATATTCTCACATTCAGCTCAATTTCTTAGATCTCCTCCTATGTGCATGATTAAGTTATAAATACATTGTAACATTAAAGTTACATTATAACATAAACATGCACATAGGTGATGGTGCATATTTGAACAGAAATGGCACTTGACATTTTAATAACATTTTACTTTTATATTTATTAATTAAACCATTGATAAATACTTAGAATTTTTATTGTCTTTATTGTTAAGCATTAACTAACAAAAAGACATGAAATCTGTCCAAAAACATTGAAATGTAAGAAAATGCGCCAAGTAGCAGTTGGATTTCCCCACAAAAATATTACAAATATAATATATAATGAAATATAACCAAAAAAAAAATAGATATACAAGGAAGCTAAGCTTTCATTCAAAGATACCTCGATTTAACTCGCATTAGCAAGTAACAATAAATTAACAATAAATTACCGATTAACAATACAAAAAATCTTGGCGTGTGCGCGCTTCATTCGAGGCACTTGCTCCGGTAATATTACTAAAAAGCTTTTAAAGAAACATATACGCGATGAACTGAGAACCTCCTTCTTATCAATATCGAGGAAAATGATCTCCTTGTCAGTTATGTTGGAGGCAAAAATGGGATAACAAGGCCGCTGTATATAGTGTATATGATTGAAAATGAACGATTTATTAGGATTTACTCATATTGTAGTAAAGTCAGTGTTAGGTTCAACACCAGTACTACTGAACGAGTCGAAATTACTTTTTTTTTACGTGGTTCGATATAACAGCATAACAATCATCGGTAGTTCTAGTGTTAAATCAGTCTTCCATTGCCTTTTTACCTCGCAATGAAGCGCGCACACGCCAAGATTTTTTGTACCGATCACTCTTAACCTTCACGAAGTCCGTTCCCAGGGCAAATTCGTGTCAGCCGTGCTACTGTATCCTCCCTAGGGCAGGAACACGCTATGAGCGATTTTTCCATGTAACGAAAAAATCAAATAAGGAAAATGCCTTATTGAACCCACTATCTCAAGGCGACACGTGCCTTGGAGATGAATGGTTCTGTGTCATTGAACCGCTAATAGTTTCTTTGGTTGCTCTGATCCACTCCTCGCTGAGGAGCAAAACTCAGATAGTCACCGCCGGTTCGGGCATTCTCCACTTCAATGATATTGAGTTCCCTGAGTAATTATCTTGCATTCCAACTCCGAATCCATAGAGAATCACAGAAGGGGAATATCGTCCAAAGTGCTGCAGAGAAATCGGAGGGCCCCGTACGCTGTACGCCCAGCGTACCTAAAATACATACAAAGAAAAACCCTCCGACACACAGCAACAATAACTCAGGCCAAGACTCTCCCCACCAGCAATCACAACACTGCCCCATCAACAAGCATAACGGCACACCCTTTCAGATCATATGCTCAAGTAACGTCAGATGGAAAAGCAAGCACCTCCGACCTACACACACTAGAAACACTCCTCCAAAAAACGAAACAACTCAATGAAATATGCGACCTTGCTAAAATGCTTGCAATTGTTGAACAACTGATCTCCAAACTAAGCAGCTGCAAAACAAATTTCGCGAAACTTCAGGTAATTATAGCCACCGTCAGTGAACTCGATGGCTAATCACACACTAAACATCCTACTATGGAACGCGACCAGCGTGAAAAACAAAAGACTCGAGCTTCAGCTGTTCCTGAACCAAAATAAAATTCATATCGCTATAATAACAGAAACCTGGCTCAAACCTGCCGATAACTTCCAAATCAGAGACTACAAAACAGTGCGGAAAGACAGAATTAATACAGGAGGCGGAGTAGCCCTACTAATCCATAAAAACATACCACACGAATGCGACCAAGAACCAAATACGACAATAGAACTTATCACAGCCACAATCAAACTAAATAGAAAACTTACAATCGGCGCAGCCTACAATCCTCCGAATAAGAAACTTACGACAGAAGACCTAGACAAAATAATCCTAGCCTACACCAACAAAGAATTTCTCATTGGCGGTGACCTCAACGCCAAGCACAAATACTGGAACAACAGATGCAATAACTCATCCGGAATTGTACTACACAAACACCTAATGAACCACCACTACAGAATAATTGACACCAACAGTTATACATATGCTACCGCCAACAGGATCAAGTCCAACATTGATTTCTTCCTAACAAACTGCGGCGACACAACGGAATGTAATACAACCAACGACCTCTCATTTACTCACCTTCCAGTTCTACTAAAACTAGAAACAACCACAGCCAAAGATCCTTGCCACATAATCCACAAAACAGACTGGAAACTATACAGAGCAATGCTCAAAAACCACAATATCACAATGAACCTAGGGAGCAAGCAACAAATACACGACACAATTCAAACTCTCACCAACAACATAAATAGGGCGTACAACAAGGAAACAGTACAATACAACGTGAAGGCCAACGCTATAATTCCCGACGAGGAATTAAAACAACTTATAAAATCCAGAAATAAACACCGGCGTATATACCAAAAACACGGAAACCAATATAACAAGCTAATGCGCAACATACTCACCAACGCTATTAAAACCAAGATAGTAAATATAAAAAAACGAGAATGGAACAAAAGGCTCGCGGAAATAGACACCAAAAACAACACAATATGGAAACTCCATAAGAGCATTAACAGAGTAAGAACCATTACCGCTCCCCTGAATCTCAACGAAAAGGAGGCAGTAACAGACAAACAAAAAGCAGACCTATTGAACGACCAATTCATGGAGGCTCAAATCACCTCCCTAAAGACATCAAGTCCGCTCGACACTGAAGTCAGGCAAGAAGAAGCCAAAACTTCAAGGCACTTGCTCTGGTAATATTGCTGGAAAACTTTGAAAGAAATATATTCGAGACGAATTGAGAACCTGCTTTTCTGTGTAGTATATAGTATATGTGATTGAACTGTAAATGTAAGATTTCTTAGGATTTTATATTGTAGTAAAGTGAATGTTAGATTTAAATTAATTTCTCATTGGTTTCTTACCTCGCAATGAAGTGCGCACACGCCAAGTTTTTTTTATTATTGTTAATCGCTAATTTATTGTGAATTTATTGTTAATTGCTAATGTGAGTTAACTCGAGATATCTTTGAATGAAAACTTGGCTTTCTTGTATGTTATTAGTTATATCTGAATTATAACTTGGCTTTCGTTTACCAATGATATCCATTTCTATTTTTGGTAATTTTTTAAATGATTTTGACAAGGTTGGTGGGTTGGGAGCCGGGATGGCGGAGGGGGTGGGGCGGACTACTTGGCGTTTTTTTTCATTTTAATGGTTTTGGGGGTATAATACATAGTACATACCTATGCGCTTCTCACCACCCGATATTCACTGTAACATCAGATAGCCCATGCGAAGTACAATTATATAGCAAACCTACTCGAAAACAATCACCAAGCTGTACCACACGCATCATGACACTAAACCACACTATCCTAATCGAACTACTACAACCCGGCGCCTGGATCTATGTCGCACCAAACCCCGTAGAATTAGGCGTAACATGCGATAAACAAACGGAAACGAACTTCGTCACTATCAAAGACTCGGGTATATTATTTATAAGAGGAAAATGCATAATCACCGCTACAGAATTCACTATCCAAACCGGAAAGTACTACGGAATAGAAGCAACTTGGAACTACTTACCAGCATATAACTTAACGATAGAACACTTACCTTCCGATCCCATACAAGCAAACATACTAAATTCATTCAATGGCACAAACTTCAAATTCAAAAGAATTATAAAACACCCGGAAGAATTAGATAGAGTCAGCAAAAAACTAGGCGACTTACAAGAAACATTTAAACAGACCGACATTACACAAAAACTTCTTCACACCCCAACATGGCATCATTACTTATCTTTACTCTCTTTATTTATTATACTTTCACTAATCGCACTCGCCATACATAAATATATCACCCGCCGCAGAAACGCCGACCCACGCGCTATAGCACAAGAGGCGCCAAGCACAAAGTCAAGTCAGCGAAACGAAAACCAAGGCACGCAATTGCAGATACTCGAACCTTTCATCAAAACCTTGTAACACCGATTTTTGTACTCACTAGACGCCAGCGAAAACACAGAATCGCATTATAGTACTTCACATATATTATATCGTACCATACTATATATTACCGTATTATTCTATATTATCGAAACATCATAGTATACTACCATGTAGATAGGTGCGCATAATGTACCTCCACAACGCATACTAGCCGCAAGGCCCCTGTAAGAATATGTAAGAATATTGTAAACACTGCATCATCCTCGAAAAGGCCTTCGCCCTTTTCTCCCTTAAGGGGGGAGGGATTGTTGTGGCCGAGCCCAAAGCCGGCTCTCGGAATGCGCAAACTTGCAAACTCTTCCTTCGAGAGAATGATGCAATGGCCAAAGGTAGTGCCCAACCATTATATCAGTACCGAGCGCATGGCGACTAAATCACGTTTAGCAACGAGGCACTGAGTCACTTTGCTGGATCAGCGCCTCGTGCCACGGCAACGCCCGTCTCGAACAAAACGATCGACCGATGTCCCGATCGGGGACTCGCTATCCAAACTTCAATCAGAACAGACTCGTGCGAACCAGCGAGTTACTTTGTACCTCTTGTCAGTTCTCCGGCTATACTTTATTCAATAAACGCCAAGTTTTTGGGTTTAATCCCGGTGGATTCCAATCCTTTAAACGCTACGAGCCTGACTTGCTCCGATCCCGCTACCTGCTCTGCGCCGTCACCACGCAGGGCACAACATTAAATGGTACTTTCTACGTGATTTTACAGAGAGAACACTCACGTTCGTCAAAGGCAGCCGTTCCGAAGACATATAAAGTTTTGGCCAATAAATGGCATGGTCAGGCAAGCAGCAACTATCACGCGCAGTTAACTTGGTTCTCTGTACTTTCTACGCGATTTTACAGAGAGAACACTCACTTTCAACAAAGGCAGCAGTCCCAATCACTGATCAAGCTTGGGCGATAAACGGGATGGTCTTGCAAGCAGCAACTGTCACGCGCATTTAACTTGGTTCTCTGTATTTTCTACGTGATTTTACAGAGAGAACACTCACGTTCGTCAAAGGCAGCCGTTCCGAAGACATATAAAGTTTTGGCCAATAAAAGGGATGGTCTTGCAAGCAGCAACTGTCACGCGCTTTTAACTTGGTTCTCTGTACTTTCTACGTGATCTTACAGAGAGAACACTCACTTTCATCAAAGGCAGCAGTCCCAATCACTGATCAAGCTTGGGCGAATAAACGGGATGGTCTTGCAAGCAGCAACTGTCACGCGCATTTAAGTTGGTTCTCGGTATTTTCTACGTGATTTTACAGAGAGAACACTCACTTTCATCAAAGGCAGCAGTCCCAACCACTGATCAAACTTCGGCGAATAAACGGGATGGTCTTGCAAGCAGCAACTGTCACTCGCATTTAACTTGGTTCTCTGTACTTTCTACGTGATCTTTGTGACGTCTCACGCCTGTCCGCCCAATTTAGCCATACATTTTTTTCCAACGCCACAACACGCCGCAGGCACGTAAAACTATGTTATTTCACCTTAATTTCAATCTATTATAATTTAAGGCACTCAGTCCCAAACATTCGCGCCGAACTAAAACGGTCTAACCTTTTTTTTTTTTTTTACGTGGGAAATCCTCATGGACACCCCGCCGCCCTGGTGGGGGCGACGGTGTAGTGCCGGACTCTTACCGGCTAACACCCCGCGGTGGCCATCCTCGGCGCTTACTGGGGCGACACCGGGAACTCTGGTAGAACACTACCGGTGCCGCCCCCTAAGGGGGGCTCGTCTCGTGGTGGGGGAGTGGCCGTCCGCTCTCTCGCTTTCACGAGAGAGGGAGGCTTCCCCCACTGCTCGCGGGGCGACACGGCTCGCCGCACTCCTTCGCCAACAGCGAAGGAGGCGGGAACCGTGCCCCCCGCACTACCAATCCCTCCTGGGCGGGTCGTGCGACCACTACACGCCCGCCCCGCCTCGGGGCCGCTTGCGGCGGCGACAGAGCCACCACTCTGCCGCCTCGCGGCCCCTTGGCACGTGCCCGGCCCACCGGCAAGGAAACCCACTGGCGGGGACGGGCCACCAAACTTAGTCGGGGGGAGCGGCGCCCCCCCGTGCGGGACGGCGGCGGGGGCGGGCCCGCCACAAACGGAAGGGGTCCTTCCCCTCCCGCCTCCGCTCTGCCTCCTCCTTCTGGGAGAGCACTTCCTCGCAAAATGCGAGGAAGGCTCTCCACGACCTCTCGCTGCCGAGAATCTGTCGGATGACCGTCGGCAGCGAGAGGTCCCTTCCGATATACCGGACCAGGACACGGCGCTGCCACCTCCAGGCCCTGCAATACTGGAGGGTATGTTGCGCCGTGTCCTGGTCCCCATCGCAATGGTGGCACTGTGCCGTCGCCTCCTTCCCGATGCGACGCAGGTACTCACCGAAGCAGCCGTGCCCGGTAAGCACCTGCGTCGCGTGGTAGGAGAGCTGCCCCCTGCCGCGATTCACCCAAGCCTCAAGGCTCGGGAGAATCGCCCCGACGGCTCTGTGGCGGGAGTTGGCTGGATCTTCCAGTCTTTCCCGCCACATCTCGACAACGAGCCGTCGGGTCTGGCGCTTGAGCTCCTCGACCGACCGTTCCGTGGGTATTCCGCCCCTATCGCGGAGGACGCGAAGACCCGAATAGGTACTCGCGTCTCCCACCGCCAGGATGTCTAGGGGCGGAAAACGCTCGGACCTTCTTTTTTTTTTTTTTTTTACGTGGGGAAATCCTCATGGACACCCCGCCGCCCTGGTGGGGGTGACGGGGTAGTGCCGGACTCTTACCGGCTAAAACCCCACGGTGGCCATCCTCGGCGCTTACTGGGGCGACACCGGGAACTCTGGTAGAACACTACCGGTGCCGCCCCGCGCCCGCCCCCTAAGGGGGGCTCGTCTCGTGGTGGGGGAGTGGCCGTCCGCTCTCTCGCTTTCACAAGAGAGGGAGGCTTCCCCCACTACTCGCGGGGCGACACGGCTCGCCGCACTCCTTCGCCAACAGCGAAGGAGGCGGGAACCGTGCCCCCCGCACTACCAATCCCTTCTGGGTGGGTCGTGCGACCACTACACGCCCGCCCCGCCTCGGGGCCGTTATAGGCGGGCGGCAGAGCCACCACTGTGCCGCCACACGACCCCTTGGCACGCACCCGGCCCGTCAGCGGGTTGAGGTCCGCCGACGACGGGATCGGGGCGTCACTCTTACTGCAGGGGGACTAGATCCCCCCGCGCGGCGCGGCGGCGAGGACGGGCCCTCTCCAGGCGGGAAGGGTCCGACCCCTCTCGCCTCCTCCTTGTGGAGGAGCACTTCCTCACAATAAGTGAGGAAGGCCCTCCACGCCCTCTCGCTGCCGAGGATCTCCCTGACAATCCTCAACAACGTTCCCCGCCACATCTCAACAACGAGCCGCCGGGTCTGGCGCTTGAGCACATCGAGCGCCCTCTCCGTGGGGGAGGCTCCGCCCGCATCCCGGCGGAGGGCGCGAAGACCATCGTAGGTCCTCTTACTGCCCACCGCCAGGATATCAAGGGGCGGAAACCTCGCCAGCAGGGTTGCCGACGCCAGGGAGATCGTGCGGTATCCCCGCACGACCCTGACGGCCATCCGCCGCTGCACCCGAAAGAGCAGGGTGCGATTGCGCGGATTGGCCGCCAGGTCGTCCGCCCAGACTGGTGCCCCGTAGAGCACCATGGAACGGACGACTCCCGCGTACAGGCGCCGGACCCCTTCCCACGGTCCCCCGATATTAGGCAGCAGGCGACCCAGACTGCCTGCTGCCTTCTCGACTCGGGGGATGAGCCGGCCAAAGTGCTCGTTGAAGCGCCAGAGGCCGTCCAGGGTGAGCCCGAGATACCTCATGGTATCGCTCACCCGGACACGGGCACCTCCTACCGCGATCCACCGCTGGGCGGGCGGCCCCGCAGACCGACGACGATCGTAGAGCCAGATCGCCTCGGTCTTTTCGGGGGCCACCCGCAGGCCCAGTCGGTGGATCCGGGCGACGACACAGGCCACCGCCATCTCCGCGACGCGGTTGGTCCTCACTCCGTCCTCGCCGCTGGACACCACGAGGGAGTCATCGGCGTAGCAGATAAGTGCTACGCCAGCGGGGAGGCCGGCCCGCAGGACGTAGTCGTAGCCGAGGTCCCATAGCAGGGGGCCGAACACGGACCGCTGCGGAACCCCGGCGTACGTCTCCCTCACGTTCTGTTGTGTCCGGCCCATATACTCGATGTACCTGTCGGCGAGGTAGTCCTCGACGACGGCCCTCAACTCAGGGGGCACTCGATGGTGATCGAGCGCCTCCCTGATGACCCAACAGGGCAGGGTGTTGAAAGCGTTGACTATATCCAACGATATAGCCAGACACACCCTGCCTTGGGCTGCAGCCGACTCCGCCAGGGACCGCAGACGCAAGACCGCGTCCACGGTTGAGCGCCCCCGGCGGAAGCCGAACTGCCCGTCGTCGAGGTCCGGACCTGTCGCGGACAGGTGCTGGACGAGGCGGTTGGCGATAACTCGCTCGAAGAGTTCGCCCGCCTCGTCCAACAAACAAATGGGCCGGTACGCGGAGGGAGAGTCCGCGGGCCGTCCACCCTTCCGGAGGAGGACCAGCCGCGCCCGCTTCCAGCAGCGGGGGAACCTACCGCGCCTCAGACAGCTGTTGAACAGCTGCCCGAGGCGCGGGGCCAGGACGCTCATGGCCATGGCCAAGGCCCTGCCCGGGATACCGTCCGGGCCCGTAGACGCCTAATCGCAGCGTCGAGCTCGCCGCCAGTGACCCTCATGGTGGCCTCGTCCCACACAAAACGGTGACGAGGCCGACCGGGAGTGGGGTCCTCTGCTCCCGCAGGGAACAGAGTAGCCACCACCCGGTCGAAAAACTGGGGGTCAAGCAGCTCCGTCGCCGGGGGCGCCCATGAACGCAATCGTCCCATGACGATCTTATATGGGCGCCCCCACGGATCTCCGTCCAATGTGGCGACGAGCTCGTCCCAGGCTCGGGCCTTGGCGGCTTTGATGGCTCGCTGCTGGGGCGACCGCTGACTCGCGATACGCCGCATACAGCTGGGCCACCACTGCCGCGACCTGGCCGCGCCGTCTCCTGGCGCGGGTGTACTGGCGCCTGCGCTGGACGCAGGCGGAGCGCAGGACAGCAATGTCCTGCGTCCACCAGTACACCCCGCCGACGCGGGGGGGCCGGGCCCAGGGCATTGCGACGTCGCAGATCGACGTCATTGCGCCCCGCAATGACTCGGCCCCCTCGTCCGGGTCGGGAGACTCGTGCTCGTCCCCCGACCCGTCCTGCCAGGCCACGGCGATCGCTGCCGCTATGAGAGCGTCCCGGTCTAGGCGCCTCAGCGTCCATGGTTGCCTGCCAGCACCTCACCATGGTTGCCTGCCTCACCAGGGTTGCCTGCTGCCGACGGGCGGCGCATCGGGGCGACGGGTGTGGCGACCACTTCCATCGTCAGATAGAGGTGGTCGGAGAGCGTCTCCTGCTCTTCCACAACCCGCCAGCCGGACACACGGCGCACGGCAGCCGGGGACCCGAAGGTCAGATCGACCACCGACTCCCCATTCCACCGCACGCACGTGCTAGCCGACCCCCGGTTGACTAACCGGAGGTCGTGTTGCGCCGCCCAATCTAGCAGCATCCCGCCCCTTGCGTCGTCCCGGTGGTTGCCCCACGCCCTAGCGTGGGCGTTGAAGTCCCCCAGGACGAGCACCGGGCGCGGCCGTGTGCGGGAAATGCACCCGCCGACCGCAACCAGGTACGCCTCGAAAGCGTTGAGGCCGCAGTTGGGCGAGATATAACAACCCACCACCGCGAGGTTCCCCCACTGCACCGCCACGAATCCCCGCCCCCGCTCCAGGGATGAGCAGAGGGGGGCGTCGGGCCAATGGGTACCAATGATCGCGACGGAGCCGCACGAATCCCCGACCCAGTTAGGGTCGCTGGGTGGTACGGCGTACGGCTCCGCCGCGATCGCCAAACTCACTCGCCACTCGCGCAGGGTCTGGATCAGAAGGTCCTGGGCCCCACGCGAGTGGTTGAGGTTGGCTTGGAGGAGGAGCTGGGACATTGTTACTCAATATCCATGGCCCCCTCCAAACCTCCCTCACATTGGGCAGCGCCGGGCCCCTTGGCCGCCTCCGCCGGCTCGGCGGGGGCGACCACTTTCGATCGTGGTGGCAGTTTTGGCTGTGACACCGCCTTCGCTACCACGACCTTCAAGGGCGGTACCACCGGGACGTTAGAAACAACACTTAGCGCCCGTGGTCCGCCCTTGCCCCCCTTCGAATTTGGCGGCAGCGCCTTCCCCGATTTCGGGGTTGGCGCTTTCGCCGCCGCAGGCTTGCGGGACCTTGGCTGCCGCGAGGGGCGGCAGGCCGCGCCGCCGAGGCGGTGCTCGGCCGGGCGGCCGAGGTCATTGCAAAGCGGGCACCTCAGACGCCCGGCCTTGCACTGCCCGGCCCTGTGTCTCTCCACACCGCACGCATAACAGCGGCGGCTGCGGTCCACCGCTGACTTGCACTGCCGCCGCACGTGCCCCGCCTCAAGGCAGCGGAAGCACTGCAGCGGCCGTGCAGCCAGCACCTCTACTCTCACGGAGGTCCAGCCGACGGTGAGTCGGCCGAGCTCCGTAACCCTCCTGGCTGCGGTTAACGGACACCGCAGCCAGAGGGAGCCGAGTTTGGAGGGGGCGGACGACCGGATCTCCCCGGCCGTCACGTCCCCCTCCTTTGACCCGCCCGCCTTGGCGATGGCCGAGATGACCTCGCCAACGGTGACGGACTCGATGAGCCCCGTCACGCTCAGCTCGGTCTTCTTCAAGGGGCGGGCAATACGCGCCTCCGACCCCTCGAAAATCCCGGCCATCGCCTCCGCCAACTTATCGGCCTTCTGCGCGCCGTCGGCACCGGGGATCTCAAGAATGAGACCCCCGGTGACCGCGCGCTTGGGCCTCACTGAGGCGATGCCCAGGTCGGCGAGCTTGATCTGCTCGCGTGCCCTGGACATCGCCTCCACGTAGGTGAGCCTGGACCCCTCCGGGACCGTCAGCGTGACTGCTGCGGTCTTCGGAGGGCGCCCAGGCACCACCTTGCTCGGCTTCGCCGCCTTAACTTCCTTCCCTACCCTCGCCGGAGTATGGGAAGGAGGCGGAGCCTTGCGGCGCGTCTCAGCCTTCCGCTTGCGACCCACCACCGTTGCCCACGTCTCTCCCTGCGTGGGTGGTGTGGGCGGTGGTGGGACGATCGGGGAGGATTGGGGTGTTTGGGCGGTTGGACTGGCAGTCCCGCCCTTCTTCCCCTTCCTCCCCTTCTTCTTTTTCCGGCGACGGACTGAATCATCCGTCGCCGGAGCCATCGCTGGCGGAGCAGCGGGCGCGGCACCGCCCGCCTGTGCTGCCGCCTTGACCCCCAGCGGAGGCCTCACTGCCCGCCCCGGGAAGAGCTCCTCCCGTAACGCGGACAGCTTGGCCTCCATGAGGGCCCCGATCTGCACCATCGCTCTCTGATCGAGAGCGAGGCCGACGGAGCCCTCATTAGCTGGGGGCCGGGATGCGGCCGCCTGGGCGCCTGAGGGTCCCGCCACCTGGCGGCCCAGGATCTCGACCTTTAAGGAGAGGGAGAGTATCTCCCCCTCCAGGTCAGCTACCCTGGCCCTCAGGCGCCTATTGTCGGCCTTAATGGCCGCCTCATCCCCATCGCAGTTGGCCCTGGCTGCCAACTCGGATGCGCCCATGACTCCCGTCTGGGCAGCCCTCCGTAGCCTTTGCTGGTAGGTGCCTTTTAGGTGGCCCGATGTGGCCGCCAGGTGGCACACATTGTCCATGGCCCTAATGATGCCGGCACCAACGTCAGCAGAGCTGCTAACGCGCATATTCCGCGCGGTGTCGGCCTCCCACTGGAGGTCCCGAGCCGCCCGCCCTTTCCCAGGCCCGTTTGGCGGGCAACCTAGGGGCTGGCCCGCCTCGGGCTCGCTCCCCTCGGGCGCCGCGTCGACCAGGCGTTTCTTCGCCTGTGCCGATACGGCGCCCTCTCCCGTGGATGGGGGCCCCCTCTTTCGGCGGGAACTCCCGGGCCGGGAGGAGCTCGATGCCATCGAGGCATCGGACTCCTCGCCGGCGGAAGCGCCCGACGTCACCGACGCACGTCGCGAGAGGACCGTGTCGGGCAGGCGGCTCAACATCACCGAACAGCCCGGCACGGCCCTCTCGGTCAGCGACACCACGGAGGCGACGGACGTGTCCGAGTCATCGGACCCGCCCGCGCTGTCCTCCGTGGGCCGGATGACCACCCGCTTCATCTTTTTCTTATTTGAGGGGGTCGCAGGCGGCCCCATTCCGCTGACGGAATGGGCAACCGCGATGCCACTCCCCTCTTCTCCCTCTTTGGAGCTGGCAATCTCCACATCTTCTTTTCGGCACGTTTCATAACTTGTTCCCTTATTATTATCGTTCTCCATGTTTTGAGTTTTCGGGCCTCCGCCCATACCTCCCATCAACGTCCAGTGAGTGTACAGTAATGTGTGTGTATGTGTGTGTGTGTGTGTGCGTAGTGTGTATTGAGAGACGGTCATCGCCCGGAAAATCCGAACCCCCCGAACGAGCAGGGGCCGGCCGCGCCACCGCGGCGGCTAAGCTTTTTTAAGGCATCCACGGGTGGCCTCGGAAGAGCCCCCCGGGACGGGCTGCAGGGTCCCATCCGGTCGCCAACCGGCACTACAACCCGCCCCGAGATTATTCGCCCCTGATAGGGCAGCCTCCCCGTTGGTTAGACGGGGTTCGGGCCCCTGTACTAGGGAGCGGCCCGGGTGTGCCATCCCCGGTTTATCAACTGTACCCTCCCGTGGTACCCCCGCGACAGAGCGACCGACAATCCCCCCGAACGGGGAGAACGGCCCCGAGCGAGACAGCCTCTCGTGTGTGTGTGAGTGTGATGTAAGGTGTGTTTCTGTGTGTGTGTGCTCCCCCGCGGTGGACCGCCCCAAAGAGGCGGCACACCACGGGAGAAGGTGTGTGAGATGTGTGTAAGTGTAAGTGTGCGCTGGTTTTGGTCCGCGGCGACTGCTTACGCGAGTCGCAACCCTCCAGTTGGAACCGGAGGGACCCCCTATCCGCCACCCGGGGACGCGCCGTGTCGGAGACCAGCAACTCCCTCCGCGATACTGGTGGGTCGTGGGAACGACTTAGAGTCGGCTCAACAGCACCAGTACCGCGGCACGGGGAAAACGCTCGGACCTTTTTTTTTTTTTTTTTACATGGGGGAAATCCTCATGAATTCCCCGCCCCCCTGAGGAGGGAGCGGGCATATGCCGGACTCTTACCGGCTAAAAACCCCATGGTGGCCAGCCTCTGGGGCCATTCAGGGCGGACTCTGGGAACTCTGGACGAACGACATCTAGTGCCCGCCCCGCAGCCCCTCGGCGCGACTACGCGCGACGTCCCGGGGAGGCCCATTTTTGGACCCCCCGCTGTTTTGCACTTCGGCGACTGGACGGGCCACACGTCTAGTCGCCCCTCACCTGGCCCGTTGCCAAGAGGGGCCTCCGTCCTCAGCGAAGACCCCTCACGGGTCGGTGGTATGTATGTGCGCGGCGGGGTTGTGGCTCCCCACCGCACACCATTCTAACCCCTTTTTTCTGAGGGGGGAGGGGCGCCACGGCTAGGACCTGTATGCCCCCCGCTGCGGGCGGCCGCCTCTCACCCTCACCCTCGCAACCCGGTCGCGCTCGGTGGCCTCCTTCTGCGAGAGAACAGTCTCGCAGAAGGAGGTCACAGCACGCCAACTCTCCCCGCCGCCGACCATCGCTCTCACGACGGCCGACGGCGAGAGATCGGCGCCTATATTGCCGACCAGGACGGCGCGCTCAGCCGCCCACGAGGGACAGTCCTCGAGGGTGTGCTGGGCGTCATCCCGGTCGGCCCCACAGTGGTGGCAGCGGGTGTCCGCCTCGCTTCCGATGCGTGACAGATACTCCCCGAAGCATCCATGCCCGCTGAGCATCTGGCACGTCCTGTAGGCGACGCCATGTCTCCTACCGCTATCCGCCCACTCCGTCAAGGAGGGGAGGATAGCCCCGACAGCTCTGCTGGTGATGTTGCGCGGTTTGGACAGCCACGCTCTCCACCGGTCCAGCAGAGCTTGCCGGGCTTGGCGCTTCAAGCCCCCGACCGCTTCGGTCGTGACGAGTTCCCCCCTTCGCCGGAGGTCAGCTTGACCGAGATTGACCTCGGCCAGGTACTGAGCCTCCATTTCCCCGGGGGGAAGACCCGCCACGGCGCTCGTCGCTGCAGCGGAGATGGTGCGGTAGCCCCGGGCGACACGAACGGCCACACGGCGGTGCAGCCGCCCGACAAGGCGGCGACACCGCGCGCTGGCCGCTAGACTAGTCGCCCATACTGGGGCTCCATACATCAGTATGGACCGCACCACTCCGGCATACAGCCGGCGAGTCCTTCCTCCCGCACCCCCAACGTTGGGCAGCAACCGACAGAGAGCGCCGGCCGCGGCCTCAACGCGGGGAGGAAAACGCTCGGACCTTTTTTTTTTTTTTTACATGCGGGAAATCCTCATGGATTCCCCGCCCCCTGAGGAGGTGACGGGGATATGCCGGACTCTTACCGGCTAAAACCCCCATGGTGGCCAGCCTCTGGGGCCCTCCAGGGCGGACTCTGGGAACTCTGGACGAACAACATCCAGAGCCCGCCCTGCTCGGCCCCTCGGCGCGCTACGCGCTACCTCCCGGGGGGGCCCGTGTCGCGGACCCCCCGGTTACCTGCATTTTGGCGACTAGGCGGGCCACACGCCTAATCGCCCCTCATCGGGCCCTTTTCGCGGAGGGGCCCCTGTCCTCAGCAGGGACCCCCCAAGGACCGATGGAGCTTGCGCGCGACGGGGCCGTGGCTCCCCGCCGCGCGCTCTCGCAAAAAGCGAGGCTGACGCTACAAAAGAACGAGGGCAGGGGCGGTCCGGTTAGAGCCGATAGGCCCCTCGCCGGAGACGTCCGCCCCTCGCCCTCGCCCGTCCTCGGCGACCGGGAGCTTGGCGCCGCTCCCGGTCGCGTTCGGCGGCCTCCTTCTGCGAGAGAACGGTCTCGCAGAAAGAGGCCACCGCCACCCAATTCTCCTCGCCGGCGACCATGACTTTCACGACGGCCGCCGGCGAGAGATCCTCCCCTATCTGGCCGACCAGGACGGCACGCTCAGCGTCCCACGAGGGACACTCCTCGAGGGTGTGCTGAGCGTCGTCCCGGTCGGCCCCGCAGTGGTGGCAGCGGGTGTCCGCCTCCCGCCCTATGCGCGCCAGATACCCACCGAAGCAACCATGTCCGGTGAGCATCTGGCACGCCCTGTAGGTGACGCCGTGTCTCCTACCGCTATCCGCCCATTCCGCCAACGAGGGGAGGATAGCCCCGACAGCCCTGCTAGCGGCGTGGCGCGGCTCGGACAGCCACGCTCGCCACCTCTCCACCAGGGTCTGCCGAGCCTGGCGTTTCAGGCCCTTGACCGCCTCTACCGCGACGGGCCCGCCCCTTCGCCGGAGGTCAGCCTGGCCGAGATACACCTCGGCCAGGTACTGAGCCTCCAATTCCCAGGGGGGAATACCCGCCACGGCGCTCGCCGCCGCACCGGAGATGGTGCGGTAGCCCCGGGCGACCCGGATGGCCACACCGCGGTGCAACCGCCCGACTAGGCGGCGACACCGCACACTGGCCACCATGTTGGTCGCCCAGACCGGGGCGCCATACATCAGTATGGACCGCACCACCCCGGCATACAGACGGCGAGCACGTCCTCCCGCTCCCCCCACGTTGGGCAACAGCCGGCAAAGCGCGCCCGCTGCAGCCTCAACGCGGGGGGCGAGGCGGTCAAAGTGCACCTCGAAGCGCCAGTGGCTGTCGAGGACGAGGCCGAGATATTTCATATCGGCCCCGATCTCGACCACGGCGTCACCCACCGACAGCCCGACCCCAGGGGGCGGACCTAGCTTCCCACGGGCGCAGAACCAAATGGCCTGCGTTTTGTGGGGGGCCACACTCAGACCCAGACTACCAATGGCTGCAACCACCCGGGCCACCGCCATCTCCATCACGCGTCTGGTCCTCCTCCAGTCGCTGTCGCCGGCGATGATGAGGGTATCGTCTGCATAGCAGACGACCTCCACGCCGACGGGCAGCGCCACCCGCAGGACCGCGTCGTACGCAATGTCCCACAGGAGCGGTCCTCGGACCGATCCCTGCGGGACGCCGCGGTCCATCTCCCTGGCCTGCCACGCACCGGTCCGATCTGGGTACTCGAAGTACCGGTCGGACAAATAGGCCCCGACTACCCTTCTGAGGTACGGAGGCACTCGGTGGTAGTCGAGCGCCTCCGTTATTTTACCCCAGGGTAGGGAGTTGAAGGCGTTGACGATGTCGAGTGACACCGCCAACGCCACACCTCCCCTGGAGACCGCGGCATCCGAGCAAGACCGAACGCGGGTGACCGCGTCTACGGACGAGCGCCCAGCTCGGAAGCCGTACTGCCTGTCATCCAGGTTGGGACCCGTCCCCGACAAGTGCTGGACGATGCGACGGGCAACGATCTTCTCAAAGATCTTGCCCGCCTCGTCCAGCAAGCAGATCGGCCGGAACGCGGAGGGACAGTCCGCGGGTTTCCCCACCTTCTGGAGAAGGACCAGACGCGACCGCTTCCAGGGGGAGGGAAAAACCCCCTCCTCTAGGCAGCGGTCGAAGAGCGAGAGGAGCCTCGGCTCGAGAAAACAGACGACCAAGGCCCAGACCTTGCCCGGGATACCGTCGGGGCCCGGAGCTTTCCCAGCTCGGAGGCCCTTCGTGGCACCCCGTAGCTCCCGGGGAGTTACCCCCATATCGGCTGACCAGATGGTAGGGTCCGCCGGGTTCCCGGGATCGGCGGTGTGTGAACGCTCTCCCTGCCCGCGAGGGAAAAGAGAGGTCACCACCCGCCCCAAGAACCGAGGGTCTAGGGTCTCCGTGATCGGGGGGGCCCATGGGCGTAGTTTGCCCATAACGGCCTTATAGGCCAGCCCCCACGGATCCCTGTTTAAACTTCCCAGTTGCTCCTGCCAGGCCGAGGCCTTGGCGTCCCTGATGGCCCGCTGCAGTGCCCTCCGGGCGTCTCTGTACGCCCGGTACAGCGTTTCCACCCTCGCCGGGTCGGTCCCCTGACCACGGCGTGATCGGGTGTACCGGCGTCTCCGACGGACGCACTCCTGGCGCATACGCGCGATCTCGTCGGACCACCAGTACACCGACCGCCGCTGAGGTGGTCCCTTGACTCGAGGCATTGCCGCGTCACAGGCGCGTGTCAGGGCGCCCTGTAGCCAGTCGACCATATCCTCCGTGCTGCCAGGTCCGACGAACCCATCCGCCCAGTCCAGGGCGAGGGTCGCTGCCATCAGGATGTCCTCGTCGAGGCTCCTCAAGCACCAGCGCAGTGGTGGAGTGCCGCGGCCGTTGGTGGTGCCTGGGCGGCAGGGGTCCCCACGGGGCGTGACCTCGGAGAGCTCCATCGAGACGTATCGGTGATCCGATAACGTCTCGATTTCGCCCTCAACCCGCCAAGCCCGCACCCTGCGAGCGACCGCGGGGGATGCCCAAGTGAGATCCACAATGGAGCCCCCCCGCCACCGTACGCAGGTGTGGGTTGATCCCTGGTTGAGCAGCCAGAGATCGTGACCCGCCGCCCATGTCTCCAAGACAGCACCCCTCGCGTCCGTCCCCGGGCAAAAACGCTCGGACCTTTTTTTTTTTTTTTTTTTTTTTTTTTTTTTTACGTGGGGAAATCCTCATGGACACCCCGCCGCCCTGGTGGGGGCGACGGGGTAGTGCCGGACTCTTACCGGCTAAAACCCCACGGTGGCCATCCTCGGCGCTTACTGGGGCGACACCGGGAACTCTGGTAGAACACTACCGGTGCCGCCCCGCGCCCGCCCCCTAAGGGGGGCTCGTCTCGTGGTGGGGGAGTGGCCGTCCGCTCTCTCGCTTTCACGAGAGAGGGAGGCTTCCCCCACTACTCGCGGGGCGACACGGCTCGCCGCACTCCTTTGCCAACAGCGAAGGAGGCGGGAACCGTGCCCCCCGCGCTTCCAATCCCTCCTGGGCGGGTCGTGCGACCACTACACGCCCGCCCCGCCTCGGGGCCGCTTGCGGAGGCGACAGAGCCACCACTCTGCCGCCTCGCGGCCCCTTGGCACGGCCCGGCCCACCGGCAAGGAAACCCACCAGCGGGTCCGGGCCGCCAAACTTAGTCGGGGGGAGCAGCGTCCCCCCGTGCGGGGCGGCGGCGTGGACGGGCCCTCCCCAAACGGAAGGGGTCCGTCATCTCCCGCCGCCGCTCCGCCTCCTCCTTCTGGGAGAGCACTTCCTCGCAAAATGCGAGGAAGGCTCTCCACGACCTCTCGCTGCCGAGGATCTGTCGGATGACCGTCGGCAGCGAGAGGTCCCTTCCGATATACCGGACCAGGACACGGCGCTGCCCCCTCCAGGCCCTGCAATACTGGAGGGTATGTTGCGCCGTGTCCTGGTCCCCATCGCAATGGTGGCACTGTGCCGTCGCCTCCTTCCCGATGCGACGCAGGTACTCACCGAAGCAGCCGTGCCCGGTAAGCACCTGCGTCGCGTGGTAGGAGAGCTGCCCCCTGCCGCGACTCACCCAAGCCTCAAGGCTCGGGAGAATCGCCCCGACGGCTCTGTGGCGGGAGTTGGCTGGATCTTCCAGCCTTTCCCGCCACATCTCGACAACGAGCCGTCGGGTCTGGCGCTTGAGCTCCTCGACCGACCGTTCTGTGGGTATTTCGCCCCTATCGCGGAGGACGCGAAGACCCGAATAGGTACTCGCGTCCCCCACCGCCAGGATGTCTAGGGGCGGAAACCTCGCTAGCAGGGTGGCCGACGCCAGGGAGATCGTGCGATATCCTCGCACGACCCTGACGGCCATCCGAAAACGCTCGGACCTGCCTTTTATCCAACCCAGAGCCAACCCAGGCTTAACCCTGTCCACCCCTTTTTTTTTTTTTAGGCATTTTTTAAGAAAATGCCTAAACGCATACCCCGCCACCCACTGGGGGGAGGAGACGGGGTTATGTGGGGCTCGCACCCACTAAAAACCCTGCTGTTAACTACTTCACTCCTTGTGAGGAATCCCGGGATCAATGCTTATGCACCGGTATTCCTCGGAGGTTGCCCTTTTAGGCTCTGCTTACTCTCCCCTTCTTGGGGGGGAGGGGTGTCATCGTGCGTTTTAGTGCTTGTAGCCCGCCGACAATCCGACGAACTTCCGAGCTCCGAATCTCCGTTACAGCCCCCAGACCCCCATCTGGTGGTCGGAGATTCTATTCTCTCGCCTGGGTGGATTGCCCAGTGTTGGAGCACACTTTTTGACTCGAGGAGAGAGACGTTAACTCAAGGTCCTGCGCCTTACCTCTCTCCTCCTCCTCGACCTTGCTAGCATTCTGGCGCGCCTCGAAGGGTCGGTCCGCTCCCTCTCTCTCTCGGACGACTCCTTGGCGGCCATGACGTCTTCGCAGAACTTCCGAGCTGCGTCCCACCCATCTTCCCCGGTCATCATGAAGGAGATCATGGCTACCAGGGAGAGTCTTCTTCCCTCTAGCAGGGTTTCCAGGGCCTGCCGTTCTCCGACGAAGGCTGGACACTCCTCAGACTCTGTCCAACCCTAAGCCAACCCAGGCTTAACCCTGTCCAACCGCGACCAATGTCAATACAGAAGGGAAAACCCCCGATACATGTCATGGACGCCCAAATAACGTGTCAGGACACTCTTGACGTTTGTCTCTTAACATTTGTCTTTTAACTCTCTCTATTGACACTGTCTTATAAAACCATATGTTTTGGGACACCGCGTCATAATCGCGATATAGGTTCAGTCGCAGCCTCTAACACAACTACAACGAACGACGAGCATTTATTGGGAATGATCAGCTATTGACGATAATGATCGTGAGTCGTTGGAGGAATATTACTGTAACCATAAGAATACCTATAACTTCGAGACATCGCGTAGACGAGCTCGCGCCAAGCATTTAGTATTATCAGCGTTCCCACGTACTCCTGTACACGTGCGACCGTGAGATAATTATTCGTAAGCTTCCCAGAGGAGGATGATCAAAGAGTATCTAGTAGGCAAAACCTGCATTCCATACTCACGAGAGAAAAGCTTAAAGTCACGTACGAGGTATTAGATAACGCGCGAGGCTCCAGCTCCTCTACTACTGATAAGGCACGCGCGGTCCAGCGTGGGATCCCCTACGCTGCATCGCACGTGGAGCCCGCCGAGCGTGGGATTGCCGACGTCAGCATTCTTGAAGTCCGCGCGGACTCGGTCGCCGACGCGATCCCAGGCCTCCGATTGGCTCCCCACTACGCGGGCACTGCGCGGAGACCTACGAGGCTCCGGAGAGTCAGTCGAACAGTCAGTCTACATCGTGCGCTCCCAGTGATCACCAGCAACTCTTGACAGCTCCAGCAAACTTAGGACTTAGAATCAGTGTACCGCAGTTACAAGTTAGCAGTGACAGTGTGCTACCTCAAGCCACCCAGGCAGAGCAATACGCGGTTGGTGAATAGCCATTCCGAAGCCACTTCTCCATCACTTGCAACGTAAGTCGATTGTCACTCAATATAGCCGCGATTAGACTCCGTGACTGACTCCCACGTTAAACTTTAAGTCCACCCATTGTTCCGAGATTCAGGCATCTGCCTTTATTATTACTATTATACGCCAGTGTATCCTAAATATTCATCCAATATACTTGTTATCTTGACGAGAGTGTTACCATTCAAACATAATGGCCAACCATCTTCCCTTACCTATCCTTACAGTGAACCCAATCGACTCCGAATTATCCATAGACCGCCTGTCTATTGTATTTTCAAAGTGTGTTCTATCGGATTATAGATCTGTCACTATACGCGCTTTCAACAAGCGTAAGGAGCAGCGCTACGGTAGAGCGCCTCACCGATCCGAACCGATCATCCCAATCATGAACGCGAATCGAGGAGGTGGACACGAACGCCCTACACCCCGTCGGAGCCACCGTTCCGGCAGGCGAGTACGAGACCGCCACCAGCAATACTATGAACGGATTCGGCAACAAGAGGAGGAATTCCTCTATTGGTATCTTGGAGTGCGACTACGAAACGGATACGCACCCTACGTCTGCCGCCAAGACCACCGTACGGCTCCTCCTTGCTCAAGCAGACGGCCAACACGCCGAGCAGGACGCAGAGCCCGGGAACAACGCAAATCCGCCCCCAGTGCACCTGTCGTGGATCACGCTGGGAATGGCGAAACGGAACACGTGAATTACGCTCCCCGAACTGGCCCCGATATGCCACCACCGGAAGCTTATTCTCCTGTACCGGATTCGTCCCTTCAGGAGGAAAATCCGCAGCTTCCCGATCTTCCTCCACAACCCTCAAATAGCGAACTGTTCTATATCCCTCTTCCTCGATCTTCGTCCCAGGAAGAGCCCCAATTCCTCGTTAACGACCCAGTCGTGACAGAGTTACTGAGGAACGCCACCAACCATACGTTCCGATTTTGTCCTCCTTCATCCTCTATTATAATAGAAGAAGTATTCAGCGAGGACGACGATGTTATTATATTGGAATAATTATTGGAACCTAACGCTAATCATGTAATCATTCATTTTATACACCTATATATATATACACTCAGCTTATTGAATAAATCCATCTTACCCGATATTGCACTCACATATTTCAATTTCCTTGAGAATGTATCTCGGAGCAACGGAAGCCCATTACTTTATCTCTACTCATCTTAGCAAGTAAGCACACTCGTAGCATAAGCGACTTTCGGGCATAATAGTCAGCCGAATAGCGTGTCTCGTGTAAATCGCGTTTCCGCGGCCCTAAAGTGACAGCACCCCATCCCAGGTAAATTGCATATAAGCGCATTGATCGTAGGGAGGTAATTTAATCTTTCATCTCACGCCCGGTGAATGGGTCATTCCGATCTTTGACCACGACAAGCTGTGGTCATTCGGACAGATTCGGTAGGTACTCTTACTACATTACCGAACATTGCCACCCGATTCACCATTACTCTACTTACCTCACCGTTGATCATCGTCCTACTTTACCACATTCTACTACTTACCTACTACTTACCCTTGTTACCATTATTCTACCTTACCTGTATTTTCCCTACCTACCCACCTTACCACATTTTATTACTTACCTACTACTTATTTACGTTACCATACTTTATTACTTACCTCATAATCCTACTACTTACCTACCGGCGTTGAATCGCTGTACTACATTAACATCCATAACATAGTTATCTGCAGTCTCACTGTTACCTGTAGTAAGATTTCCTCTCCCGTGCGGAACCGGGTCATAGCGCGGCTAAGCCGAGTAGTCCCCTCCATTAGGTTATCCCCTCTCGACTCTCTACAGCAGTGCCTCATCCCAGGGTAAAGTTCAGTGCAAGCGACTGACTCGAAAAAGAGGCAAATAAAAATTGAAAATAAGCACGCCTGGGAATTAGATCGACTAATAGGTTGCGGAAGACCACGACCTTCGGCCGACGCCTCCCTGAGACGTAACAACTTAAGTCTGTAATGTAATTAATCAGGAGACTCGGTAGAGTCTCGCGCCAAGTAGTAGTTATATATATAGTACAGCGCGCGACTACCGAGGATACTTATCCCGAAGTGTAGCGGTTTTCGTCCGCTATAAAACTTTCACCTCGATTTATGGAAAAGTTACAGCTCCAAGGATTTATTTCTGAATTTTGTATTTTTTCCTTGATTTTTCTGAATCGAATGAGCCAAGAATCAAGCGAATCGGTTCAGTCGTTCAAGAGATATGGATTTCTCCTGCTTATTCTTCTCGTGAAAACGGCAAGGCAAATTAAGATTCATCAGGGGAACTAATTCCTAAAAATGTGGTTTTCACTTTTCTCATACGAGATGGCAGCAAACGGAAATATCGTATTTACGTTACCGATCTATAATCTGTAATCTGTGTCATACCGACACATTGGTTAAGCCACTTATGCCATGGCTGGTTATGTGTCATAATGGTTATGTGACATAGTCCAATTTTATTATTTTATTTTATTCCAGATTCCATGCTTTTATTTAGTTAATAAAAGAGTATAGTGTCCTTGCCCCTGTCCCTGTAATCTTGTCATTATTAAGTAATCTTGTCGTTATTAAGAATTATGAAGTGTCAAATGTGTTTGGTGAACGAGTGCTGATTACATTACATATTTATCTTTAAAGCAATATTAGCAATTATTTTATTTATCTTTAAAGCAATACTAGCAATTATTTATTTATAGTTCAAGGGAATGCTCGGTATTAGTAATCAGTACTTGCTCAAACTAATTTCAGCACTTTAGGTTTGCGCTCCGTCAGCTAGGTATTTGACAGTCAGGAAAATATTGTAAAGTGTCAAGTCCACTCATTTAAAATTTCAATATATTACAGCTATTGGGAATCTCTCTTTCGCTACTCTGAATTATTATTTGATTTAACGCTTTATAATTATAATATACAAACCAAGCAGAATGCTCATAGGCAATCTAATTTAGTTGTATCATGATCATGACTGTCAAGTTCATCGCTCAAGGAACACTTCAGCTAAAGAATAAAATGAATCAAGCAAGCAATAATTATCAATCATGTGTCATTGAGCGATATACTAGCTATTGATAATCAGTACTTGCTTAGTAAATTTCATTACTTTAGGTTTGCGCTCCGTCAGCTAGGTATTTGACAGTCAGGAATAATTTGTAAAGTGTTAAGTCCAATCATTTAAAATTTCAATATATTATAGCTATTGGGAATCTCTTTTTTGCTACTCTGAATCATTATTTGATTTAACGCTTTAGAATTATAATATATAAACCAAGCAGAATGCTCATAGGCAATCTAATTTAGTTGTATCATGATCATGACTGTAAAGTTCATCGCTCAAGGAACACTTCAGCTAAAGAATAAAATGAATTAAGCAAGCAATAATTATCAATCATGTTTCATTTAGCAATATACTAGCTATTGATTGATAATCAGTACTTGCTTAGTAAATTTCATTACTTTACATTATGCGCTCCTTAAGCTACGTATTTGGCAGTCAAGGTACACCAATGTTAGAGTGCGTATGAGCGTATAGCTTGTCTAATCTGCAATTTAAATTCACCCTAACTATTGGTAATTTCTCTTTTGCTTATATGATTTATTACTTAAGGAGTAATGCCACTCTAGCCACTAAGAAACTATATGAATATGAATTTTGACCATTTTTTACGACAACACAGTAAATGCAATACAAATTCCGTTTGAAGGGCTTTATTTGTATATGCTTTGAAGAATATTTAGTTTTTTCATTTAATTATTTTCGACAAAATGGCGGTGCTAGAACTCGGGAAGTGAAACCGTGTCGTGTTCTGCGGCCAGAAAGATTTTCTCTCCTAATTTTCGACCTGGAACAATAAAACAAACATTTTTCAATTCTGTGTAAACTTAGCTCGAAAAGTACGTAGCGAAATTAAAAAATATAATTTTTTAGATGGCGCACAATAGAAATAAAATTTCTGTTTCCGATAAAAACTTACAAGAAATTTTATTTCTATTGTGCGCCATTCGAACAAAAAATATTTTTTAATTTCGCTACGTACTTCTCGAGCTAAGTTTATACAAAATTGAAAAATGTTTGTTTTATTGTTTATTGTTCCAGGTCGAAAATTAAGGGAGAAATCTTTCCGGCCGCAGAATATTACACGTAATGAGAAGTTTCATTTGTTTGCCGAGCTCTACCCCCGTCATTTTATGGACAATAATTAAATAAAAAAATTCTAAATATTCTTCAAAATACACACAATGAATGCCTTTAAACAAATTCTGTACTTCATTTACTGTGTTACCATAAAAAATTGTCAAATTTCATATATTTTCTTGCTCGTGTTACGAGCCAGGCTTCGCGAGTCCTAAAATATGCTCTAAGATCGTTAAACCTTACTATGGCTCGCCGGATACACCTCGAGCGGTAAAGATGTATCCTCGTGGGATCTTTTGTTATTCTTTTCCTTGTTATGCTTATTTGAAACAAGGTTGACCAAACAGGAATTCAGTAATGATGACACAAATGGTTTCTTAATGAAAACTAGAATAATGTAATATATTCTGAATGAACAAATAATACAAACACAAAATATACAATGAGAGTTTCTGTGGTTTTGAGATGTTGTTACAAAATTATATGAGTTCGTTTTACGTTACGATTTGAACGGGGGAAAACTAACGAAAGAACTGTGACTTGCCTAACGATCGCGATGAGACACGATGTACGTACGGTAATTGTGACTGCTTCGAAGGAGACTAGTGCTCGATCTACTACGGTGTTCTTCGCTGGTCCGATTGACAGAGCTTCGCCGTCGATGAGAGTTTGGAACTGATTCCCCCTTTGCTCCAGAAATTAAGAGTTTATATACCCGAAAAATCCAGTGAAAAGGGGCATAGGTAGGGATAGAGACGCCGGAAGTCTGAGACTACGCTGGAGTTCTAAGAATTTATGAGATGCACTAAGTGCACAGCTGCAGAGTTCGTTAAGGGCACGCTTGTGATGATCCCTAATTAGGTATTGTGTTTTTAAGGGCTTGAGATAAGACGGAACGAAAGAGTCGAAGTCACATTTTTAAGTCTCGAAAAATACGCATGGGAAAACTATGTGGGAGACTAGCGAGTTAAAATTATTGAATCTACGTGTGAAATAAGGCCAAGAAAAGTAGTCCGATGAGGATGAATATGTAACACCTCCCCCCTTAGATTGAACATCGCGCAAATCGTGATGCTTCATAAAAGAAATCGGACGAATTTTCTTTTAACAGTAGGTGAGAATATGTGGCGCATGTTTGAAACGTAATGTAGTGTGTAGTGAAGTGTACTTAATTGCTAAAATACAAGATATTACAATGGTTTTACAGATTATGATGGTTCGGATAGATACATTTTCGCAAACTTAAATCTACGGCTGTCTTACCTATGGTTTATGCAGATAATCATCTAGTCGAATGTGGCAGAGAAAATGCAGGATGCTATTTAGTTTCTATCAATCTCCAATTTTGTATATTATTGTTACCTGTTTAAAACGAGTGATCCTTTTCTTTCTACACGCGAGCTGCTTTCAACTTGTCAGCATGTTTTGTTAATATTTTATTTTCTGACGTTTGCAAAACTATATTATTTAAATCAGTGACATTAATGATTTTGAATGGTCTAACGTAATGAGGATCAAATTTGTTAATACGACGTTCCTTCAGAGCATAAACAAAATCTCCAGGTTTGAAATTGACAGGACTTGCACATCTATCATAATACTGTTTTCAACGACATTTGTTTTTAATTAAAGTATCTGTAGCTTCATTTCTCATAGTTTCCATTCGTTTAATCAGATTTATCAGATAGGAATCATATGTTCGTAAACTCTCTCCTTTCGGAAATGCTGATGGTAGTCTTGGTAATCTTCCAAAAATTAACTCGTATGGGGTGAAACCGGTAGCTTCGTGAACTGACGTGTTGTATGAAAACATTGCAAATGGTAATAATCTTTCCCATTCTTCGTACGAATCCATGTAATGCTTTAAATATTCTGTTAAGACAATATGACTTCTTCCTAGTGAACCATTAGTTTGTGGTCTGTAACCTGACGTTGTTACCTTTTTAATTTTGAATATTTCTGCTAATTGAGTAAGGATTTTTCCAATAAAACTACTTCCTCTATCAGTAAGAATTGCTTTAGGAGTACCATAAACTGCTATAAAATGACGAGCAAAAGCATCAGCTATTGTTTCAGCTTTGATATTTGGAATTGCTACGGCCAAACAATATTTTGTGAGGTTATCTTGCATTGTAAGAATATGTTTATTTCCGTTTAAAGAAAGTGGTAAAGGACCAACCGTATCTAAAGATATCTTTTCAAAAGATTCGGACGGTGTATCAGTGATAAGCATAGGTTGACGAGTTTTAATTCTGACCAATTTTTGTTCTTGACAACTAGTGCATTTACGGATAAAATTTTGTATATCAGTTTTCATTTCAGGCCAAGAATAATGAGGTCGCAAACGATTATAAGTTTTAGTGACACCTTTGTGTCCTCCTAACAAACTACTATGAGCTTCTTCAATTATTAATTGTCTATTTTCAGTGGGTGGAACAATAACATTAGACGTACAAATAACGATGTTAACATTGGAGTGTTGGAACACTTTCCTCACAAGTTCTCCAAATTCTTTATGTGGGATATGATCATGACCATCTCCTACTGCGGAGATCCTAAACGAATAAATCTTCGACTTTTTGAGAGTACTACGTAAAACTTCTAAACCTTTCAGTAATTTCTCTTTACTTAATTGATCATAAAAATGTTTGGTGGCGATCACACTCACAATCCTCCTATTATTCCTGTCAGAGATCAAGACCTGATTCTTAGAAGGGGACTGACTCCTAATGGATTCGATATCTAAATAGTCCATTTCTTCTAAGGATTTAGTGATTGGAGTGTTTGAATTACAGTCGGCTGAGATAAAGTGAACAAAGTTTGCTTTGCGGGACAAAAGAGAAGTTGGGGAAAAGGTCATCTGGAAACCTTCCGTGTCCTCACTATCGCTATTTCTATCGGTTGAGAGGGTATGTTCTTTAAAGTCAAGGAGAGTGTCCGAAATTCTGGGGGATGCAATTTGAGGGTTTAAGTTATGTGAGGCAGCCTGCATGGGTACAAGGGGTTCAGGTAAAAGAACAGTCTGGTCTGTGTCATCTAAGGGTAAAGAAGTGGATCGTGAAGTGTTGGCGGAACGATTGTAAATCTCTGTGTCGTCTAGACTCTCTGCAGGAATGGGCGTAGAATTACTGGGCGCTTCATTGAAGGACATCAGGTCGCCGGGAAGGATATTACTACCAGATGGATGTATAGGATCTGAAAGACGAGGATTTGGGCGGAAATTCTCCGTGCTGGGAAGAAAACTTGGCTTAAAAGGGTATCTACGAGGACGGTCGTTGTCTGAATTGCTTCCATCTGATTCACTTTCTGAGTGTCTGACTAAAGGTCTCTTTTGCCTGTCACGTGTTAACTGTTTAATACGACTACCAATACCTTCAGGGTTTGCTGGAGCTTTAGGAATTTGTATCTTGAAATCTGGATCATCATCTTTAGGGATCAACGGCAAACAATGAACTGGGTTTCTAGACAAAGCATCTGCATTTTGATTGATCTTTCCTGCTTTATAAACTACATCATATTCAAATTCTAGAAGTCTTAATCTCCATTTCATTAAACGAGAGGTAGGATCTTTAACTGAGTGTAACCAAACTAACGGTCTATGATCGGTGACCAAAGTAAATTTAGTGCCATATACGTAAGGTCGAAAATGTTGTACTGCATATACCATAGCGAGACATTCTTTTTCAACAGCTGAATAATTTTTCTCAGCTTTATTTAGCGTACGTGAAGCATATGCAATTGGTAAATCTTTTCCTATTTCGCCTTGACTAAGAATTGCTCCTACTGCGAATTCGGATGCATCAGTGGTAATAACGAAAGGTTTTGAAAAGTCAGGATATTGTAAAATTGGTTGTTGACAAAGCTCTTTGCGCAATTGATCAAAACTCAGTTGTTGTTCTTCATTCCAAACAAATCTAATTCCTTTTCCTAATAAACCTACTAATGGTTTAGCTTTTGTAGTAAAATTTTCAATAAAACGTCGGTAATAACCTGCTAATCCAAGAAATTGACGAATACATTTTTGATTAGTTGGTACTGGGAATTTTTCGACAGATTCTAACTTTTTCGGATCTGGTCTAACGCCTTGTTCAGAAATAATGTGTCCTAAATAACCAACTTCCTTACGGAGAAATTGACATTTACTGGTTTGTAAAGTTAATCCATTTTCACGCAATCTATTCATTAATTTTCGAATTTTAATTTCATGTTCTCTCAAAGATGAAGAATAAACAACAATATCATCAAGGTATACAAACAATTCAGTTCCTTGTAATCCGGTTAAAACTTGATTCATAAGACGTTGGAAAGTAGGTGGTGCATTTTTCAAACCAAAAGGCATGCGAGCAAATTCATAATGACCAGTGGGAGTAGTAAATGCTGTTTTTGAACGATCTTGCGGATTCATTTCTATTTGATGAAAACCATTAGCTAAGTCGAACACTGAAAAATATTTAGCTCCTCCTAATTTATCTAAAATTTCGGTTATTTGTGGTAACGGGAATTTATCACTAACTGTTTTGTTATTAAGAGCTCTGAAATCTATAACCATACGCCAACGCTTGTTACCTTGGGCATCTGGTTTCTTTGGTACTATCCATAAAGGTGAATTGTAAGGAGAACTGGAAGGTTTAATTATTCCTTCTTTAAGCAAAGCCTTTACCTGATCGTCGATCTCTTTTTGATGCACTGGCGGATACCTGTACTGCCGGGTATTTATGGGTATATTGTCCGTAGTGTGAATGGAGTGTTGGAAGTTGGGTGCCTTTCCCAAATTGTCTCCAGGTAGAAAGAACCTGTCCGAGTATTCTTGCACGAGTTGTAGCACATGTTGCCTTTCTTCACTATTCATGTGGTCCATATCAAGGGTCTTTTTAATTTCCTTGACTCGTTCTTGAGGTGATATAAACTTATGTCCAGAATTCTTCATGTAATAATCTTCTTCGGATGAACTAATAAAATCGTACGGATAAATTTCTTGAGGTGGTAAATCAAATCGAACATCTTGGTCACTTGTGTTAGTTGCCATTACGTGGCAAGTGCCATTGTTGTTGGAAACTGCTGCTTCTCCGATATAAACGTCGTCTTGAGTTTTTATTCGTGGTAAATAACCTTCGCGGAGAGTTGTGTTCGCTAACCGAACTGTAATGCACTGACTGCTTCGTGCCGGTATCAAATGTTGCTTCTTCGTAGATTGATTTTCTTGTTCCTCTGGGCTTCGATAATTTATGAACCCTATGGGTTTTGTCGGTCTATCTCTAATTACGAGGGTTTTATGGAAATACGAAATTTCAGCCTCTTCTTGTAATAGATAGGCGCTACCGAGTAAACCACTGGCTGGCAATTGAAGATTCTTTATCACATAGAATAGACAAGGTGTCTCATTGATGTGAAGAGTTACGGTTCCCGTTGTGAGAATTGGAATAGATGCAACTCCAGTTACTTCAATTTCTTCTTTATGAATCTTTACTTCTTGTAAATTCAAAGCTTCAAACGTTATTAAATTTACGGACGCTCCTCCGTCTACTAAAAATTCTCCAAGCCCTCCTTTTAATTCCGGTACTTTTACACGAATTTTTGGAATCGGGGCTTCCTTAATTACTGCTTTCTTTGGTGATTCTCTTGGAATCGTACATGTTGCTGGCGAGTTTGTTCGCTTCTGTTCACCTGATCGCCAACACGGTGAACGCGATCGAAGTTTAAATGCTGCGCATTTTTTTGACTTAATATCGTTGCTCGGCTGAGCGTACGAACTACCAGGCTGAGCATAGTTATTACTCATCTGGGCAAAATTTGGTTGATTCTTAAAATTATGATAATTGCCATCGCAGCTTTTGTGCATGCAATTGCAGCACTTACAGCTCTCGTGGTTCTGATACCTTCCAACCCTTTCTGGTTGCCTTGGATGCTGTTGTTGAAACTGCTGATGGGGGAAATTTATGACACCCGGGGTCCTTGGTCTGCCACGCTCTACAGCGAAGGCGGTCGGTTTGCCGTAACCCCGTGGGTTTTCCTCCACACCAGATGTAGTCTCCGTTTGGGATCCATGGTGTCGGCTCCAGTTTGGATTGAATGGTCGCTGGTTGTTAAAGTGTCGGGGCCCGTCGTTATTTCGATAACGGTAACCATTCGAGCTCCGATTATGCTCACTCCATCCTCGAGTGATCTCCATGACCTCTTCAAACGCTTCTTCTATCTTCTTATAATTCTTCGGGTTCACTCGCGACAAGTACCGTTCCGGTAACCCGTATATAAATTTATCAATTACACCGCGTTCCAAAAACTTTAATGCAGCTGCTCTATGTTCCTCTTCATATTCTTGATTCACTGCCGCGCGAGCATTATGCGTTACGTGACGCGTTCTGTCTATGTAATCTTGTACACTTTCATCCCGGTAGATCCGTAATCGCGTAATTTCGTCTTGAAAAGACCACAGACTTCTACCCGGGGCAAAACATTTCTTTAAATGGTGTAACAAAGCATTCATGCTTGTGAACGTCTCACCATCCACGCTCTCTCTAGCGGTACCTTTTAACTTTTTAATTACAGCGCTTAAATATTTTGTTTCTAAAGCCGACGGCAAACCATCTGCACCGTCCTCAACACATTGAACAAAATATTTAAGTTCATTTCTTTTTCCATCGAAATTAGGAATATCTTGAACAAATTTCTGAATGGTTGACTTGAGTTTCAACTCTTGCATAAGAACATTAATATCAGACTCCTGTTTAGCCATTGTAATAATGTAATTCAACTAAGCGGAAGGAGAAAAATAACTTTACTAGGCAGTTTGTGAACTGATAAAATCTGAGTATCCCACCGCTGTCACCAATTTGTTACGAGCCAGGCTTCGCGAGTCCTAAAATATGCTCTAAGATCGTTAAACCTTACTATGGCTCGCCGGATACACCTCGAGCGGTAAAGATGTATCCTCGTGGGATCTTTTGTTATTCTTTTCCTTGTTATGCTTATTTGAAACAAGGTTGACCAAACAGGAATTCAGTAATGATGACACAAATGGTTTCTTAATGAAAACTAGAATAATGTAATATATTCTGAATGAACAAATAATACAAACACAAAATATACAATGAGAGTTTCTGTGGTTTTGAGATGTTGTTACAAAATTATATGAGTTCGTTTTACGTTACGATTTGAACGGGGGAAAACTAACGAAAGAACTGTGACTTGCCTAACGATCGCGATGAGACACGATGTACGTACGGTAATTGTGACTGCTTCGAAGGAGACTAGTGCTCGATCTACTACGGTGTTCTTCGCTGGTCCGATTGACAGAGCTTCGCCGTCGATGAGAGTTTGGAACTGATTCCCCCTTTGCTCCAGAAATTAAGAGTTTATATACCCGAAAAATCCAGTGAAAAGGGGCATAGGTAGGGATAGAGACGCCGGAAGTCTGAGACTACGCTGGAGTTCTAAGAATTTATGAGATGCACTAAGTGCACAGCTGCAGAGTTCGTTAAGGGCACGCTTGTGATGATCCCTAATTAGGTATTGTGTTTTTAAGGGCTTGAGATAAGACGGAACGAAAGAGTCGAAGTCACATTTTTAAGTCTCGAAAAATACGCATGGGAAAACTATGTGGGAGACTAGCGAGTTAAAATTATTGAATCTACGTGTGAAATAAGGCCAAGAAAAGTAGTCCGATGAGGATGAATATGTAACACTCGCTATAGTAGCATTATCCCTTAATTAGAATTATATTAGGCGAGCAATATCTTCATACGCACTTCAATTTTACTGTGTCTTGACTGCCAAGCACATAGCTCACGGACTGCTTCAGCTAAAGAAGTAAAACGATGAGATGAGGAAGGTAATAAACTGGAAGGCATATTTATAAAAAGAAAATTAATATATTTATTATTTTTAACTAATCCTAATGTATAAAAAATTAAGCCTAATGTATATAAAATTAATCCTAATGTATATAAACTATCCTAATCCTAACTAACCTAATCTATTTATAGTTTAACCTAATTGACATAAATTATGGTGGTCTTGCCACCACTGCCGCCACCGCGACCATCATGGCCACGACTACCACGACTACCACGACCACCACGACCACCACGGCCGCGGTAGTCGTGGTAGCCGTGGTAGTAATAATTGTCTTGTTTGCGGGCGGCATGCCACCTTTTTTTGGCAGCCCTCCTGCCCTTGCCGCCTGCTTTGGAGCGTTCTGTAATTAATGAAAATTTGACGTAAAATGAATAATAAAATTAATAAAACATTCTTCCCTTCATATTTTAATTATTCGTGAAAGTAGACTCACTTCGAATTGCATTTTGCGGCTCCAGAGTCCGCGATGTGCCCGGCAGCGGCTGCGGCACCAGCGCCTGCGACGGCCCCGGCACCAGGGCCTGCGCCTGCGACGGCCCCTGTAGCTGCGGTGGCGGTGGTGGTGGCGGTGGCGGTGGTGGTGGCGGTGGCGGCGGCGGTGGCGGCGGCGGGGGTGGCTGGAAGCGCCCCGCTCGCATCCGCCTTATTTCTTCCCGCAGTTCTAAAATAGCAAATTTAATTATTAGGATAGGTCGGAACACCACGTATATACTGACTCAACAACAGCCCCCTTCTCTGCGAT